>CM066033.1:1199675072-1200209925 GCA_033557465.1 Ichthyophis bannanicus
CCTACACCTGGGAATATGGTACACAGCTATCAAAGTTTGCTATGATTACTGGCAGATAGCAATTCCTACGTTAAGCACAGTTTGCTGATTGAGCTCCACCATAGCAACCTTTCTGATATCTGTGGAGAGTGCTTCAGGTCTGGTCTCTGACAGTGTTTACCACCCTGGGGAGTGACCCCCAACAGTATTGCCTACCATATCCATGCCTGCACTGTGCCCAGGACTAATGTGGTGGCCAGGGCTGCTAAACTCCTCTATAGTAGCACAATGCTGGTATAGGTGTGGGAGTGTGTGTCTGTCTATCCAGTGTGTGGTGGCTGCAAACACCCTACACAGCCCACACTGCCAACACTGTTGCCAGTATTGGCCTGCCAATGTGCATAATGAGGAGCAAGGTACCATGGGTATAGCCTGGACAGGGTGGCCTGGCCAGGATGCATCTGCACAGGGCATAGGGTACTGGCTGGGACATTGTAGTGCCCGGCCACCACCTGCACAGACAGGGTGACCACAGCATGTCCTGCTGGGAGATCACTCTCACCCTGACTGTGCAGTGACCACAGCATGGCTAGGCACCCCCATAGTGCTCTGTAGTATTTCTCTCATGTTATATTTATGGGGTTTTTTGGGGGGCTTAGTCGCTGACTTATCTGCTTGTTGTGTATGCTGACATCCCAGTTCTGGGTGCACACATTTCCACCAGGAACATGCACTATGGACTAGCTAGCAGACTGTCTGCAGCTGGTATGTGTCTTGATGGAGCGCCTTGCAGGGTGCAGCGGCTGAAGACTTGCTGCAAGAGAATATCAGATAGTGGTGGGGTGCAGCTTAGCATATCCAGGCCTAATATCTGTCTGCTATTGCGTTATGGATGTGTACAGATCTGCATTGACTGCCCTGTAGTGTCTGTTCCCCAGCAGGACTGGGGTTGATGGTCCCCTCTACTGCCACCATTGCAGGGAGGTAGAATGTGGATCTGTTGGTAGGAGACCCTGTTTACCACCCACAGCCCTGGAGGAGGGTGGTGGTACATAATCCTCCTAGGGGTCCATAGGGGCTATACCTGTCTGAGAGATACAGGTATATCCAAGGTGTGTCTGCAGAAACTACCTATCTCAAACATTAGCACTGCTGGGGACCTGCAGCATGGCCTATCTCTGCTGTGGACCTGGTGCTGGGCGCCCCACCTCTCCCTCAGGGTGAGGGCAGTACCTGCACAATGTGACGGTGTGTAGCTACTCTGTGCCAGTACCACACACGGTCAGTTCCCCCTACCAGGCTAAGGTGCTGTGGGGGTGCATACCCCATCTTGTGATCATCTGTAGACTGCTGATTTGCATGTGCAGTGCATCATGGGTATGGGTGGGTTAACCCTATCCTGGTGACCACAGCAGACTGTTTGTGTGGTGACTTGAAGTCCTTCTGCAGCCAGCCAGGGGTTTTCTAGCAGCTATAGAGCTGTAGTCCACTGGTTACTTCACTGTCAGTGGAGCCAGAGGTCATGGGTTTAAACAAACAGTGGGGTTATTTGATAGGGCTGTCCAAAGCATTATCTATTTTTAATGTGCATTAGTGCTGCCAGCAAAAACACCCTCAGCGTACTGTACCCATAAGGTGCCTCAGAGGGTGCTTTATAGGGCGCCCTATAGGGCACCTTATGGTTACCGTCCATATAAGTTGCACTATACAGTATCCTATGGAGCGACTGATAGGGTGCCCTATAGGGGACATTATAGGGTGCCTTGGCAGATAGTGCACTTTATAATGTGCCCTATGGAGTGCCTTATAGGGTGCCTTATGCGGCACCTTAGGTTACGGCACATGAGGGTGTGTTTGCTGGCAGCAATTAATAAAATACAAATAAAGTGCTGCAGGAAACAATACTTACATGTCAAAGCTGATGCCTCAGCCAGCCTTACACATTGCACACACTGGGGATTGAACTCATGACCCCTGTATCATCAGTCAGTGCCTTAACCATTGTGCTACACTGCTGTTCCTCCTTGTATGTCAGCGCACCTACTTAAGATTTTCATGCGTTTAAATGCACAGTGCTGCCATCAAAAACAGTGCTATGACCTTGCTGTGTCTCATAGGGCACCCTATATGGCGCCCTATAGGCCACCCTTTAAGCAACATTGTAGGGTGCTGTGGTGGACAGTGCACTTTAAAATGTGCCCTCTGGGGTACCTTATGGGGTGCCTTATGCGGCACCTTATGTTACAGCGCTTTGAGAGTGCGTTTGCTAACAGCAGTAATTAAAATAAAATTAAAAAGCCTCATAATGCAATATTACACATAAATGGTAGGGCCTCAGCCAGCCTTATTCATTGGGCACAGTGGGGGATTGAACCCATGATCCCTACACCATCTGTCAGTGTCTTTACCATTGTACTGCAGCCCTGTTCCTCTGTTTGCCCATCAGTGCGCCTGCTTATGCTTTCCGCGCCCGTTTCTCGTGCGCTAATGTGCGCGGCGCTAATCCCGTTTTGCTATTTTTGACCGGACCGCCCACTCCTTTTATGGCATCCTGCAGACTAACGCGGCGCGCACGTTAAGAGGGTTTAGTAAACATACCCCTATGTGTTCAACATTGTTGCTCAAGCTGAGATAGGAATAGTTAATATACAATTGAATGAAAGCATTTAACATTTTGCAAAACATGAGGTGAATTTATTATTTTGCACATTTTATCTTTTGCAGATGTCACTTTGATTTTGAATGTTAGAATTTTTAATGCTCTGGGGCATCTTTATTAATGTGCCAAGGTTTGGCACCTAGCATGTGTTAAAAGGCAAAAATTAACATGGGAGGTGAAATGTACCCATGCTATCTATTGGATCTTGCCCTGTATGTTCCCCTGCAGTTACCATAGTGAGATGAATGTCACTGTGTTAGGGGGCACTTTCCTTCAATATCTGCCTTTCATTCGTTTAAGGGGTGATGGGTGGTATCGGGGCAGATTGGGGCAAGGAGTAGGTATGCCAATTGTTGGAGCATTCACAGTAAACGTTCTCGTGTGGTGGCTGCCAAAATCAGGCCCCGTCACAGTCGCAGATATGCACTCTAACTGCATGGAAATATGCTGTGCATACCCCTGTTCATTATCATGGGTAAAGCCCCACCCTTTTGGGGGGCTGAATGCACAGTAAGTTACCATGTTTAATAAACAAACAACTAAAACTACAATTATAGTTAACGAGGATACATTTAATGTTACCCATTGAGGTGGTGGTTTAAGTGTGCCCCTTATGCTAAACTCATGCAGTCAATCTGGTATCCACTCCTAACCCACACAGTCCTCACCATATTACGCATTAAGCAGTTACTGTGGGAGTTTTACCATGCTAGCAGCCTTAGTGAACAGTTGAGGTTACTAGAGTTGGTGCAAGGATATGAGTCACCCTAGGCGAACCTCTTTCTGGTATTGGTATAAAAACACGTCTTTTCCAGTCAGTTGGCCATGATGTTGTCTTCCAAATTTCCTGGCAGAGCTTTGTAAGTATGGAAACAGCTGCATCCGATTGCTGTAATACTTCAATGGGAATGCCATTGATGCCCAGTTATTTTTCTTTGATTATGCTTTCAAAGCTGCTTCGACTTCTTCTTTCATCACCAATGGTTCCTGATCATAAGGTACAGATTGAAATGGTTGTTGGTCCCCTTGGTCATTATGGTATGACTCTGTATATTCTTTCACCTTTTCTTGATCTTCTCAGCATCATTGAACATGCATCCTTGAGCATCTTGTAGCAGTTCAATTCAAGGCTGGAATTTCCTTTTTAACTCTCATAGCTTTAGGAAAGCCAACCTTGTTCTTCTGCTAATAGTTTCTGATTCTATTTCCTTGCATGCATCATTGTAGTACTCCTTGTCTCATCTTGCTGCACATTGGACATCTTTGAGCTCTGTGATTTCCTCTCTGGCTTTAGCTTTTCTGTGTTTCTGGCAATTTTCAGTTTCTTTGGTCATCCAAGGCTTTTGAGTGTGCAAACCATGAGAAACTCTGAGGCATAAAGAAGCATGGATATACCAGAACACCTGATAGTTCTTTTGCACAACCTTTGCATTACTCAAGAAGCAACAGTTTGTGTGAAATAAGGAGAAACAGAATAGTTTAAAATCAGCAAAGATGTATGGCAAGGCTGCATATGTCCCCCTATCTGTTTAATTGATATGCAGAACAAATCAACACAGAAGCAAGGCTGTATGAAGACAACTGAGGTATGAAGATTGGTGGAAGACTCATTGGTGGGAAACTCATCAATAATCTTTGCTATGCTGATGATACCACAATAATGGTTGAAAGGTGAAGATGATATGAAACATTTGCTTCTCAGAATCAAAGAACAAAATCTTAAAATGGGCGTTCTCCTTAATGTAAAGAAGACAAAGATCCTGTCAACTGGCAATATCAATACATTTGTTGTTGATGGAGAAGAGATTGAAATAGTAGACAACATTAGCCTGTTTGTATCAATAATCAATAATGAAATGATAAGCAGTCAATAAATTTGATGATGCATTGCTCTTGGCAAAATAGCTATGAAGGACCTAGACAAGATTCTCAAGAGCAGAGATGTCTCTCTCCATACAAATATTTGATTTGCCGAAGCCATGGTATTTCAATAACATCATATGGATGAGAAAGTTGGACAGTGAAAAAGAAAGGAAAAAAATCAATGCCTCTGAGTTATGGTGCTGGGAAAGAATACTGGGCATGATATTCTAAAATGGGCCTAGTAAACCATGTAGAACAAATGCAGAACAAATCATCAGAGAAGCAGGATTGTATGAAGACAACAGAGGTGTGAAAATTGGTGGAAGACTCATCAACAACCTTCGCTATGCTGATGATACCACATTACTGGCTGAAAATGAAGATGATCTGAAACATTTGCTTCTCACAATCAAAGAACATAGTATCAAAATGGGCCTGCACCTTAATGTAAAGAAGACAAAGATCATGACAACTGGCATAATCAAAAGGTTCATCATTGAAGGAGAAGAAATTGAAATTGTGAACAACTGTAACCTACTTGGATCAACTATCAATAAAGATGCAACAAGCAGTCAAGAAATCAAATGACACATTGCTCTTGGCAGAATGGCTAAAAAGACCTAGATAAGATTCTCAAGAGCAGAGATGTCTCTCTCCATACAAAGATTCGACTTGTTCAAGCCATGGTATTTTCAATAACATCATATGGATGTGAAAGCTGGACAGTGAAAAAGATAGACAGGAAGAAAACTGATGCCTTTGAATTATGGTGCTGGCGGCGAATACTGTGTATACCATGGACTGCCCGAAGAACAAACCAAGTCGGTACTAGAGGAGATCAAACCTAAGCTTTCTTTAGAAGCTCAGATGACAAGAATTTGACTTTCATACTTTCGACACATCATGCGAAGAGAGAGATCATTAGAGAAAGACATCATGCTTGGCAAGATAGAAGGTCAACGCAAAAGAGGAAGGCCAGCAATGAGATGGATCGATACAATAACAGCAGCTACGGGTACCAGTCTGTCAACAATGAGCCGCCTGACTGAAAACCGAACACAATTTAGGATAGCTATCCAGAGGGTCGCCATGAGTCGACTCCAACTCGACGGTACTTAACAACAACAAACCATGTAGATGCCTTAACTGGGGATATTCAATGGCACTTACATGGTGTCTTTTGGGGAAACTGCTAGGTACTTGTGACCTAGATTTGCCACTGTTGGAAACAGGATATTGGGCTTGATGGACCTTGGTCTGACCCAGTATGGCATATCTTGTGTTCTTATGACTATGCATCCTATGTGCCCTGATGCTATCAGGGTAGCATTGAGACGTGTTGGTGGCCTTCCGGGCCAGAACTGAGATGGGAAGTCCCAATAATCAGGTAGCAGCAATATTGGACTGCTACCCGGTTAGGCCTCCATGGCTAAAACTAGGCAAGCTTTAGGCTTGCCTAGTTCTAGCCACAGCTGCAAACTGGGTAGTGGTATGATATCGCCGTTACCGGTTAGTCTCTGCTGCTGACTCCAAATGGCGCATAACCCAGATATTCAATGCCGTCGCCATGGCATTGAATTTCCAGGTTTAGATGTCAGCAGGCACAGCTATATGCTGATGTGGCACATAGCCCACCCAACAGAATATCAGGCCCACTGTATATACCATGGACTACCCAAAGAACAAATCAGTCAGTACTAGAGATCAAACCTAAGCTTTCCTTAAAAGCTCAGATAACAAGACTTTGACTTTCATACTTTGGACACATCATGTGAAGAGCGAGATCACTAGAGAAAGACATCATGCTCGACAAGGTTGACAGTCATTGCAAAAGAGGAAGACCACCAATGAGATGGGTCAATACCGTAAGAGCAGCTATGGATGGCACTCTATCAACAGTGAGCCACCAAACTGAAGACTGAACACAAGTTAGGACAACTATTCAGATTGTTGCTATGAGTCAACACCGACTTGATGGCAAATAACAAAAGGCAAACTTCATTCCTGGTGCCTCTCTGTGTGTTATAGAGAAATAAGATTTGATCTTCCGCCAACTGTGTGGGATGAGTACACTGACAGGGAAAAGCACTGGGAAAGACGAGACTACTGAGTGACAAACCTCTCTTAAAATCAGAGGAAGGTGTGCTTGCTTTCTAAGTTTATTAGCCTTACTAGCAGGTAGGTAAGTGTCTCAATGTATGTGAGAGAGTTGAGTGACAGCTTAGCAGATCTGTCTCACATGCAGAGAAATGGAGAAGTGATTTATTTATTGAAACATAGGAAAATGATGGCAGATATAGACCATAAGGCCTATCCAGTCTGCCCTTCCATACCAACTACTAAGCTTTACAGTCCCTTTTTTCTCCTTAAAGTTGTTCTGTTTGGTGCTTTCTTGAATTCAGATACAGTCTTCGTCTCTACCACCTCCACTGGGAAACTATTCCATGAATGTGCCTTCTTTTTCCATAAATATTTCCTCAGATTACTCCTGAATCTATCCCCTTTCATCTTTATTCTATGATTCACTTGTTGCAGGAGTTGACAGAGGCTGTCCTCCAGTACATTTATGCCATGGGGGTATTTAAACATCTATATCATATCTTTCCTTTCCTCTTTCTTCCAAAGTATACATATTGGGATCTTTAAGTCTGTACCCATATGTCTTATGATTAAGACCATTGATGAATTTAGTAATCACCCCCAATATCAGCTCCACCCTGTTTATATTCTTTTGAAGGTGTGGTCTCCAGAATTGTACACAGTTTCCAAATGAGGTCTCACCAAAGACATACTTTCACTTTCTCCTTCCTGCTGTCCATTATTCTTCCTATTCACCCTACTACTACTACTATTACTACTACTACTACTGAGCATTTGTATAGTGCTAGAAGATGTACTCAGTGCTGCACAGACATGTAAGAGACAATCCCTGCTCATGAGAGTTTACAATCTAGTCAAGACAGACAATAGGGTAGGCATAGACATGGGATACAACTAGGGGGAATGGTAAGGAAACTCAAAGGAGATCAGGTGGGTCAAGATCCGAAAGCATCCTTCTGGCTTTCACAGTCACCATTTCTATTTGTTTAGCCACCTTAAGATCATCAGAAACAATCACTCCCTGGTCCTGCCCTTTTCATGGACAGAAGTACTTCACCCCCATACTATACTGCTCCTTTGGATTTTTACAGCCCAAATGTATGACCCTGCATATTTAGCATTAAATCTCAGCTGTCAAATTCTCAATCATTCTGCAAGCTTCACTAGATCAATCCTGTATTGTCTACAACTTCCTGGGTGTCTATTTCAGATTTTGGTATCATCTGAAAAGAGGCAAGCTTTCACAATAGCTCTTCTGTGATATTACTTACAAATACAGTGGGGGTTATTCCGCGCCACAAATAGCGAAGATGGACGTCCCAAAAGGACGTCTATCCCCGCTATTCGTGCCCTTCCCGCTGACGTCTAACTTCCTTGCTGGTTGTATGGGGAGGTCAGATTGGGGCGGGGAAGGGGTGTATCAGGGGCAGAGGCAGGGCGGCCGGTGGGTGGTCATTGGCCCCTGATGTACAGGGGCAATTCCAATGTCAGCCCTGAAAGTCCAGGTCCGATGGCTGAAGACGGGGAACCTATTCCACCTTTGAGGTGGAATATGTTCCCCGATCTTGCAAGGAATGGCAGCCCGTGGCTCAAAAGAGGCAGCAGGGGGCTGGAGGAAATTCCCTGCAGCCCGACCCTGGCCTTGGGAAGCAGGAACAGGGGTCGGGCTGTGGGAAAAGCATTTTTCTGTGCTGGTGCAGGGGATCGTGGCTTTACAATGGAGCCGCGGTGCCATGGCAACCAGATGCCATGGCGCCACGGCTCCATTGTAGAGCCCTGACTAAGTTAGCCGCGGACAGGCCTGTACATGCAATCCGGCCTGAATCGCAGTCCCAGCCTGCACGTACAGGCCTGTTGGCTATTCTGAACCCACGGTGCTAGAGGTGCCCCGCCGGATCAGAATCGCAAACCCCTCTGTACGTCTGGCTCAGACCGGATGTACAGAAGGGCTATATGTCTCTGATGGAGTGAGCCCCAGTATGTTTAAAAGAATCAGACAAAGGACAAAATCTCTGTAGCACACCACTAATAACAGCCGTCTCTTCAGAGTGAGCTCCATTTACCTGTACCCTTTGCCTCCCATTCATCCAGTTTCTAAACCAGTTGGTCTATGTCTAGGGCACTCATTTTATTTATGTGATGTGTGCAAAACAGTGTCAAAGGTTTTACTAAAATCAAAGTACACCACATCTAGCTCTCTGCTTTGGTCCAACTCTCTCGTCAGCGAGTCAAAGAAATGAATCCTATTTCTCTGACATGATCTGCCTCTATTAAAACCATGCTGCCTTAGATTCCACAATTCACTGGATTTCAGAAACCTCATTATCCTCTGTTTTAGCAGTGTTTCCATTAATTTAATCAGCAGAGGTCAGGCCTTTCTGGCCTGTAGTTCCTAACCTCGTCCTGTCTTCCACTTTTGAGTAGAAGAATCACATGTGCCCTTCTCTGGACCTGGCTGTACAAAAAAGCTATCTAGTATAATATAACAGAAGCATAGTATAAGATCATTGAGGTCCATATAGAAATTTTTCTCATTTTCAAAGATAATCTAGCTTTGAGAAAGCATTCCTCCTTTTAGTTGCTGAAAGACTTCTTCCAATGGGCTAGAACAGTAGTAGGAGAGCACTAGTGACCAAATGGGATCTGCCAGAGTCTTAAAGGGACCTTTGTCTCTTTGTGAAAAATCATCATAGGGATTATACTACCATTATTACTGCTTATTATTTCTAAAGTGCTCCTGGGTTACATAGTGCTGTAATGACACAGAAGAGGCAGTCCCTGTTCCATAGAGCATACAATACAATCTAATTACATTATACGTAATACTTGTGAAGTGTAACAGTGAAAATATAATGCAACAAAAGAAAGGCAGTAAGAAATCTAGGGCCAGCAGTGGCAGAACTGTGGATGAAGATAGAGGACATTCTAGCAGTATATTTTTTATTTATTTATTTATTTATGCTTTTCTTCTATACCGCTTTTTCCCAAGCGGTATAGCGGTATAGCGGTATATCTATGGCCTCCTATACTCCTTAAAGCTAAAAAAGATTTTAAGGAGAGAGTATTTATTTATTTATTTATTTAACAGGTTTTTAATACCGTCTTTCTACCATTCAAGACGATTTACAGAGAACATAACAATGCAGTGTGTTTCAACTGCTCACATTGAAAATGGATATATAACGGTATAACAACAGAACTTTTTACAATGACCAACTATTTACATGGATTTGCATTTTAGAGTAGCAACAGCTGTAGCTTCTAGTGCAACTGTGTAAGAGCAGGTGTCAGGTAAGGTCTCCACAAAGGGACAAAGGAAGGCATGGTGGGGGAGTAGAGAAGCAGCAGGTAAAGTCTACAGAACAGAGCAGCAGGCGTACCCTGCTGAGACATGTGTGCAATTGTGTTTTACAGCTACAGTAGCTGATGAATTCTCATGGGTATGATTTGAACCAAAATCATCAAACACTGAAAAATTAATGGCTGAAAAAGGTCTTGAAGATCTTATTAGCATGCTAAGTAGTGAGGAGTTGGACGTCAAACTAGAAGAGAGGAGGGAAAGGGGGATATGATATGTACATGTAAATATTTTACAGGATATTAATGAATAAACTGTTTTCAAAGATGGGGAAACTGTAGAAACAGAATACATAGCAAGCAAAGCAAAAAGCAATGGGACTCAAAATATAATTCACAAAAAAAAATCAATTTAATCAAAAATATATTGAAACTTTCTTGAATAATTCATTCATTTTTGCCTAAAACCCCATTTAAAAGCCTTATATGGAACTCAAACAGTGGAATTATAGGCACCCATGTGTCATGTGCCTTACCACCTTACAGCCTCATCATCGTTCCAAATATCGGCCTTACTCTATGCACAAAACATAAGCTTATGGTAGATTCAGTTGACAATGCTCAATATAAGTGCACAACAATACTCAACAGAAGTGCTCAAATTGCTTTAAGGCAATACTTATCATAAGTACATTAAAATCCATTTCACTGGGACTTCATTTTGGCTTCTTTGGCAGTTCAATAGAACCTGACCTTGGCCACTGGTTTTGCCGTGTAAAACAGCTTTCTCAAAGGCTTTGCACTGCCATTGCCATAAGCTATTATCGGCCAACAAATGGCTACAAAAGTCTATTACCTTTAATCCTCATCCTATGTCCCTTTGTACCAGAGCTTGCTTTCAGTCAGAAGAGACTCTCCTCCTGTGCATTTATGCCATGGAGGTATTTAAACGTCTCTATCATATCTCCTCTATCCCATCTGTCCTCTAAAGTATACATATTAAGATCTTTAAGTCTGTCCTCATTTACTTTATAACCTTAAACCTTTTCTAACCATACATGACTTTCACTCAGTCCTCTAAGCAGCCATATTTCCACATTTCAATTACTGCAATATCATCCTTCAAGTCCTACCATACGCAGCTATCCCCCCTGTCCAATTCACCCTCAACACAGCAGCATGGACCCTCCTCAACTCACAAAAAAACAGAACATATAACACCCCTACTCAGATAACTTCACTGTCTACCAATAAGGGAACACATAAAATCTTGGGTCTTGGGCAAGCCACTTAACCCTCCATAGCCCATGTTCCCCGTAAAATAGTTATCTCCAAGTTATAATACCCTGTTCAATGTAATTTCAGTTTGTTCAATGTAAACCGCACTGATGCAGAATAGCACGGTATATAAGAGAATGTAAATAAATAAAATAAATAAATAAATAAATAAAATAGAAGTCCATCCTCACAACCTTCAAAATTCTCAACAACTCTTTTCCGCCGCACCTGCAATCCCTACTCCAAGTCATACCTGATAACAGAAAACACCCTCTGTTTCACAGAACATGCTATGCATACCTCTGCTATTTATGAAAACCAGCTCCACCACCTCTAAGAGAGCTTTCTCACTTTACGTCCACACTTAAGGAACTCTATTCATGACAGACTACAGACTACAACAGAAACAACAGCCTTCAGAAAAGCCCTAAAGACTCACATATAGTATTCAAAGACTGCTTTTCAGACAACATCACCTAACCAGTCACCATTCCAACTATTCACACCCCCTGCCCCCCCTGCTCCCCATGTCTACCCCACCCCGCCCTCCCTCCCTCCCTCCTCGACCAACACCAGTCATAAATGATATTCAAGACCTACAAACTTAACTTACAAGTTGATCTCCCTGTACTATATATATGTTTTGTAACAATGTAAACCACTTTGTAGGATAAAGTTATACAGAAAATTGTTAAATAAATAAAATAAATAAATAAATAACAAAGACAACTAACCATTTTACTAGCCACCCTCTGCACTGACTCCAACCTTTTGAAGGTGCGGTCTCCAGAATTGCACATGATACTCCAAATGAGGTCACACCAGAGTCTTATACAGAGGCACTATCACCTTCTTTTTTCTGCTGGCCATTCCTCTCCCCACACACCCAAGCATCCATCTGACTTTTGCAGTTGCCTTTTCTACATGTTTAGCTACTTTAAGATCATCAGACACAATTACGCCCAGGTCCCGCACTTCCTTCGTGAACAGAAGTACCTCACCGCATACACTGTATTGTTCCTTTGGATATTGCAGCCCAAATGCATGACCCTGCATTTTTTAGCATTACATTTCAGCTACCAAATTCTAGACCCTTCTTCAAGCTTAGCTAGATCCCTCCTCACGTTATCTACACCTTCCTGGGTGTCTACTCTATTGCAGATTTTGGCATCACCACAAACAAGCAAACCTTACCAGACAGCCCTTCCGCAATATCACTAACAAAGATGTTAAAAGGATTTGGACCAAGGATAGATCCCTGGGGCACACCAAAGAATGAGCTTCATTTACCTGTATCCTTTGTTGCCTCCCACACAACCAGTTTCTAAGCCAATCAGTAACTTTATCATCCTTCCCTAGGATGCTCATTGTTTATAAGTCACCCGTAGTATAATGGGTACACTACTCGTCAAACTGATTGACAGGTGAGATAAGGATGACAGGAGCATATCAGCGTTCACTTCCGGTGTATGTCCCGCCTTAGTCCACGCCCCCTCCCATAGAAGTGAATGGTGAGTTAGCCCCGCCCACTCCTGCCCCCAAACTGTTGACAGGTACCAATCAGTGTCCACTTCCGGTGTATGTCCTGCCTTAGGCCATGCCCCCTCCCATAGAAGTGAATGGTGAGTTAGCCCCGCCCATTCCCGCCCCAGGTGTGACCACCGCCCCCACTTGGCATGCCTCCACCCCGCCCCAAGGATGACATCATCTAATCAGTGTCCACTTCCGGGTTTGTGCCACACCCACACCCCGGCCCACAATATGGCATTAGCCAATCAGCACCCACTTTCGGGTTTGTGCCACACCCACAGCCTCCCACCCTCAACCACGCCCCTGCCTACATCATCGGAAATGACGTCACCGGAAACAGGGTGTCATCAGAAATGGACCGTGTCCTTTTGTCAAACTGATTGACAGGTGAGATAAGGATGACAGGAGCCAATCAGCATTCACTTCCGGTGTATGTCCCGCCTTAGGCCATGCCCCCTCCCATAGAAGTGAATGGTGAGTTAGCCCCACCCACTCCCACCCCCAAACTGTTGACAGGTACCAATCAGTGCCCACTTCCGGTGTATGTCCCACCTTAGGCCATGCCCCCTCCCATAGAAGTGAATGGTGAGTTAGCCCCGCCCACTCCCACTCCCAGGCGTGGCCACCGCCTCCACTTGACATGCCTCCACCCCGCCCCAAGGATGACATCATCCAATCAGCGTCCACTTCTGGGTTTGTGTCACACCCATGCCTGCCCCACAATATGGTATTAGCCAATCAGCACCCACTTCCAGGTTTGTGCCCCACCCACAGCCTCCCATCCTCAACCACGCCCCTGCCTACATCATCAGAAATGACATCACCGGAAACAGGGTGTCATCAGAAATGGATTGTCCCTTTTTGCTGACATCACCAGAAACAGGGTGTCATCAGAAAAGGGCCGTGTCCTTTTCCAATGACCTCAGCGGAAGCAGAGTGACTGACTCCGGAAATGTGTTTTGCTTCTGGTTAACCCTGGAAAACAAAAAATGCTTTTCTCTCTCCCACTGCCCCAGTTCTTTTTTTTTCTCACAAAAGATTCTTAGCACAGCACAGGGCTTTTCACAGAGGCACAGACAGGGTAGAAGCTTTTCTTTACAAATGTTAAACCTCAATTAACACATCTTTTGTTAGAGAAACCAGTGCTGTCCATGTGATATAATTTTGCTTTTAAGACCTCATGGTTAGAGAGAAATATTCTGGCAAACACAGTGTAGTTCAGACTGAAATTCAGAGAGAGAGAGAGAGAGAGAGAGCTGAGTTCAAAATCCCCCTAATACAGCTATTTTTTTGGAGAGAGAGGGGTGTGTTCAAATCCCCCTAATGCAGCTATTTTTAGTGGCTTTGAAAAAACCAATACGGAGAGACAAGTCTGAACATGCCTCTCTAGGGTGTGGTAACACGTGATTGGTTGAAACAAGAGGTCTGTTCTGAGCATGTTGTGGTAACACGTGATTGGTTGAAACAAGAGGTCTGTTCTGAGCATGCTCCTGGTGTAAGGCTGTGTGTCCTGTGTGGGATAACATTTTAACACACAGAGATTCAAAAAGAAAAAAATGGCTCTTTTTGGAACACCAGGCAGAATTTCACAGAGGCACAGACAGGGTAGAAGTTTTTCTTTACAAATGTTAAACCTCAATTAACACATCTTTTGTTAGAGAAACCAGGGCTGTCCATGTGAAAGAATTTTGCTTTTAAGACCTCATGGTTAGAGAGAAATATTCTGGCAAATACAGTGTAGTTCAGACTGAAATTCAGAGAGAGAGAGAGAGAGAGAGAGCTGAGTTCAAAATCTCCCTAATACAGCTTTTTTTTGGAGAGAGAGCTGTGTTCAAATTCCCCTAATACAGCTATTTTTTGGAGAGAGAGAAATCCCCCTAATACAGCTATTTTTAGTGGCTTTGAAAAAAAAACAATACAGAGAGACAAGTCTGAACATGCCTCTCTAGGGTGTGGTAGCACATGATTGGTAGAAAGAACAGGCTATTCTTTAAAACACATAGGGTTTGTAGAATAAATCCATTCTGAAGATGTTTGCAAAATAAAAAGAATAGTCAAAGCACGGCAATCATGAAGGAAACCTTATTGAAGAGCATTTACTATGACCCCAAAGCAACAGGGAGCTTTGGGAGTATAAATCCTCTACTTCAAGCTGCTAAAAAGCAGGATAAAACCGTCAACAGAAACAATGTAGTTAGATGGGCTACCGGACAAGATGCTTATACTTTACACAGACCTGCTAGGGTCCGTTTTAAAAGAAACAAGACGATCGTGTCAGATGTGGATGTGCAATGGCAGGCTGATTTAGTTGATATGGCAGCCTTGTCCCATTATAACAATGGCTACAAATACATATTAACAGTGGTAGATATCCTGTCAAAATATGCATGGGCTGCAAGTTTAAAATCGAAAACCGATCATGAAGTTGCTAAAGCCTTTGAAAAAATATTTAATCTAGGTCCTATACCTGAAAAAATACAGACAGACAAGGGTAAAGAATGTTTAAATAGGTCCCTGAAGAATTTATTAGAACAAAGAGGGGTTCATCAGTTTGTAACCAATAACGATGTTAAAGCAGCGGTGGTAGAAAGGTTTAACAGGACTTTGAAATCCAAAATGTGGTGTTATTTTACTACACACACCACCTTTAGGTACCAAGACGTATTGCAGGCTTTTGTGCACAGCTATAATCATAGTTTTCACAGAACAATAAAGATGAGGCCTGTAGATGTGACACACACAAATTCTCTGCAGATCTGGAAAAGAGTCTACGATGATAGCATCAAACGTAAGCACACCAAGAATCCCTTAAAGAAAGGAGATCATGTAAGACTTTCAAAAACTAAAAGAAAATTTGAAAAAGGTTACGAGCAAACGTGGACTGACGAGGTATTTATAATAACGGACATTTTAAACAGGGGCCAGAAAGCGACATACAAGATACAGGATTATGACGGTGAAGCGATACAAGGTTCTTTTTATCCTGAAGAATTGCTAAAAGTCACACCGCAACAGGACAGAATATACCGAATCGAAAAGGTTCTAAAGGTAAAAGGATGTGGCAGGAACAGATTCTACCTCGTGAAATGGAGGAGATGGCCTGTTAAATTTAACAGTTGGGTTAAAGCATCAGAGATTCAAGACATCTGATTTCTTTCTTTTGAAGCAGCATTAAAATAAAATTTAAAATGAATGATGGTGGCTTTTATATCACACTGCCTAGCAATGCCTCAGCAGGTGTGTTTTCCCAAAATACCAGTTCTAATTTTACCATATAACTAGCAAGGCCTTTGGACTTACAAGGACAGTGGAAAGTAGGGCTCGTGGAAATACCCCAACACCTGGGAGAATATTAAGGAAGATCACAAGTATGTTGTCGCTTCAGCAGCAGGAAATATACAGCACCTCATAGTCAGGAAAGGACATTACATGCAGAGTTTAGTGGAATCCATGAATCAGGACATTAGCAACATCTATAAATCGGCGGCACCATTAATCATTTATGAACCCCATGTGCGAAGAATCCGAATAAAATCGGAAGATAGGTCTACTATTTATGAGTATGGTGATTTGGCAGACCCCATCGCTACACCCTTGATCGCTACACCCTAAGAAAGAGAAGGAATTTTTGATTGTTGAGAAACCAGTTATGCCTACTATTTATGTGATTCCTAAGATCCACAAGTCCTTGAAGGATCCTCCAGGACGGCCCATTGTATCCGCCATTGGGTCGCTCCTGGAACCTATTTCTCAGCTAATGGACAATATCTTGAGGCCTCATATCACCCGCATGTGGTCTTACATCCGCGATTCATCACGTTATCGACATTCTTTTGACATTTAATGATTTGGGCCCAGAGGTTATATTGGTGACTTTAGATGTCGAGGCCTTGTACACCAATGTCCCACAGTCTGATGCCTTATGCATCATTGAAGAGTACATAGTAGGTAGACAAGAGCACACACGCATCTCTACCTCCTTTCTTTTGATACTGGCGGAGATTGCGTTATGTAAGAATTTCTTTTGTTTTAGAGATATATATTATCAGCAAATCAAGGGTGTAGCGATGGGGTCTGCCATGGCACCAGACGTTGCCAACTTGTATATGTATAAATTTGAAAATACCTTTCTCAAAGATCACCCTTTTAAATCCAGAGTCAAATTATGGATTAGATACATTGACGACATTTTTATCATATGGGATGGTTCCATGGATGATTTGTCTGCATTTAATGTATGGATCAATAATTTAGATCAAAATTTACGCTTTCAAATCACTTATGATCCAGTACAAATTCCATATATAGACTTGGGGGTATGTTTACTAAAACCCCGTTAGGGTGCGCGCCGCGCTAGTGTGTGGATGCCATATAAGGAGTGGGCGTTTCAGTCAGAAAAAAGCAAAACCGGGATTAATCATGTGCTAATGTGCACTGCGCTCATGTGCGCCGTGCACATTAGCGCATGAGAAACTTGTGCGGGAAGCATAAGTGGCACACTGATGTGCAAGCACAGGAACAGAGCCACAGTACAATGGTTAAGACACTGACCGATGGTGCAGGGATCATGGCTTCAATCCCCACTGTGCTGAATGAAGAAGGCTGGCTGAGGCATCACCTATTATGGGGAAGATTGCTTTAGGAGGCATTTTATTTATATTTTAATTACGTCTACTAGCAAACGCACTCTCAAAGCGTGTTAACATAAGGCGCCCCATAAGGCACATTTTAAAGTGCACTGTCCACCAAGGCACCCTAGAATGTTGCTTATAGGGCGCTTTATAGGGTGTCGTATGAGGAACCGCAAGGTCACAACACTGTTTTTGATGGCAGCACTGTGCAGTTTAAGGAATGAAAATCATAATTAGATGCACTGACATGCAAGGAGGAGCAACAGTGTAGCACAATGGTTAAGACACTGACCAATGATGCAGTAGTTATGGGTTCAATCCCCCACTGTGCCTAATGAAGAAGGCTGGCTGAGGCGTTACCTGTTGTAGGTAATATTGCAGTAGGGGGCATTTTATTTTTATTTTAATTAGTGCTGCCAGCAAACACACCCTCAAAGTATTGTAACATAAGGTGCTGCATAAGGCGCCTCATAGGGTACCCCAGAGGGCACATTTTAAAGTGCACTGTCCGCCATGGCACCCTACAGTGTTGCTGAAAGGGTGGCCTATAGGGCGCCATATAGGGAGCCCTATGAGGCACAGCAAGGTCATAGCACTGGGTTTGATGGCATCACTGTGCATTTAAAGGCATGGAAATCTGAAGTAGGTGCGCTGACATGCAAGGAGGAACAGCAGTGTAGCACAATGGTTAAGGCACTGACTGCTGATACAGCGGTCATGAGTTTGCTCCCCAGTGTGCCTAATACGTAAGGCTGGCTGAGGCATCAGTTTTGCAATGTACGTATTGTTTCCTGCCGCACTTTATTTGTATTTTATTAATTGCTGCCAGCAAACAAGCCCTCACGTGCCATAACTGAAGATGCCGCATAAGGCACCCTATAAGGCACTCGATAGGGCACATTATAAAGTGCACTGTCCGCCATGGCACACTAAAATGTCCCCTATAGGGCACCCTATAAGTCGCTCCACAGGATAACGTATAGTGCACCTTATATGGACGGTAACCATAAGGTGCCCTATAGGGCGCCCTATAAAGCGCCCTCTGAGGCACCTTATGGGTACAGTACTCACAGAGTGTTTTTGCTGGCAGCAATAATGTACATTAAAAAGAGATAATGCTTTGGGCAGCCCTATCAAATAACCCCACTGTGGGTTTAAACCCATGACCTCTGGCTCCACAGGCAGTGACGTAACAAGTGGGTTACAGCTCCACAGCTGCTAACAAGCCCCTGGCTGGCTGTAGAGGGACTGCACGTCACCACACAGACAGTCTGCTGTGGTCACCAGGATAGGGTTAGGCCACCCGTACCCATGATGCACTGCACATGCAAATCAGCTGTCCATAGATGAACACAAGATGGGGTATGCACCCCCACAGCACCTCGGCCTGGTAGGGGGTACTGACCGTGTGTGTTACTGGCACAGAGTAGCTACACACCGTCACATTGTGTGGGTACTGTGCTCACCCTGAGTGTGCGGTGGGGCGCCCAGCACCAGGTCCACAGCACCTTCCATAGCAGAAATAGGCCATGCTGTAGGTCCCCAGCAGTGCTAATGTGTGAGATAGGTAGTTTTTGCAGAAACACCTTGGATATATCTGTCTGTCTCAGTCAGGTGTAGCCCCTATGGACCCGTAGGAGGATTATGTACCACCACCCTCATCCTCCAGGTGATGAGGGTTGTAAACATGGTCTCCCATCAACAGATGCACTTTCTACCACCCTGCAAGGGTGGCAGTAGAGGGGACCATCAACCCCAGTCCTGCTGGGGAACAGACACCCTACAGGGCAGTCAATGCAGCTCTGTACACATTCATAACACAATAGCAGACAGACATTAGGCCTGGATATGCTAAGCTGCACCCCACCACTATCTGATATTCTCCTGCAGCATGCCTTCAGCCACTGCACCCTGCAAGGCACTCCATCAAGACACATACCAGCTGCAAACAGTCTGCTAGCTAGTCCATAGTGCATGTTCCTGGTGGAAATGCATGCACCCAGAACTGGGATGCCAGCATACACAACAAGCAGATACGTCAGTGACTGGGTTCCAAAAGGAAACCCATAAATATCACATGAAAGAAATACTATATAGCACTATGGTGGTGCCTAGCCATGCTGTGGTCACTGCACAGTCAGGGTGAGAGTGATCTCCCAGCAGGACATGCTGAGGCCACCCTGTCTGTGTAGGTGGTGGCCGGGCACTAAAATGTCCCAGCCAGTGCCCTATGCCCTGTGCAGATGCATCCTGGCCAGGCCACCCTGTCCAAGCTATACCCATGGTACCTTGCTCCTCATAATGCACATTGGCAGGCCAATACTGGCAACAGTGCTGGCAGTGTGGGCTGTGGAGGGTGTTTTCAGCCACCACACACTGGATAGACAGACAGACACCCCCACACCTATGCCAGCATTGTGCTACTATAGAGGAGTATAGCAGCCCTGGCCACCACACCAGTCCTGGGCACAGTACAGGCATGGATATGGTACGCAATACTGTTGTGGGTCACTCCCCCGGGTGGTAAACACTGTCAGAGACCAGTCCTGCAGCACACACCACAGACATCAGAAAGATTGTTATGATGGAGCTCAATGAGCATACTGTGCTTAACATAAGAATTGCTATCTGCCAGTAATCATAGGAAACGTTTGATAGCTGTGTACCGTATACCCAGGTGTAGGTTGGCATTGCTAAGGTATGCAAGTGCTAGTATTGGGAGATGCACGCAGGGCCCATTGTCCTGCCTCTCCAGGAGGCATTGGCTAATGGGGCCTGTGGGTGTGGGTGTGGGTGTGGGTGTGTCTGCCCCTGTTGGCTGCTGCCTTATGGCAGAGGTTCCCAACTCCAGTCCTGGTGTGCCAAACACTGTTCGGGTTTTCATGCTGTCCCTCATGAATATGCATGAGATACATCTGCATACCATGGGGGTGGTGCATAGATATGCAGTACAGGCATCTTTATTAGAGGCAGCATGGAACCTGAATGGTGTTTGGCCCTCCAGGACTGCATTTGGGAGACTCTGCTCTAGGTAATGCGCATGTTTATGGTGTCTGTGCTCTGTAGGGTAAAATATAGGCGTATTAACCATGCATATGTTATCTGCAATAAAGGTTTGTCCTTACTATCATGGTTTAGTTGTGGGAAAAATATGTGGACTGGATTGGCAGTAGCCCCAGCTGGGCTTTGAACCTGTGACCTTCTGTTCTTGCACACACTGTCTGTGTGCACTGCACCACCTTGTTGCCACAGATATGCTGCATTCCCTGGGGAGTCCATGACTGTACATCCGACAGGGCCTGTTTGTTGCAGTGCTAGGCCATGGTCTGCTGTGGCCACCAGCTGCTGCCACCTCCACCACCAGTACCGTTCCATCCTTATATTGGAGACAGCATAAACCCTGAAGGTTTTGTGGCCCTTCAGGACTGCATTTGGGGGAATCTGCTCTAGGTAATGTGCATGTTTCTGGTGTCTGTGCTCTGTAGGGTAAAATAGAGGTGTTTGAGTCATGCTTATGTTCTCTGCAATAAAGGTTCGTCTTTACTATCACTAGTTAGTTGTGGGTAAAATATGGGGACTGGATTGGCAGGAGCCCCAGCTGGGACTTGAACCTGTGACCTTCTATCTCCAAACACGCTGGTTGTGTGCACTGCACCACCGTGATGCCACAGAGACAGTGCATTCCCTGATGATACCATGACTGTTTGTCCGGCAGGGCCTGTCTGTTGCAGTGCATTGCACCCACCTACACAGGGCTAGGCCATGGTCTGCTCTGGGCAGCTGCTAGTGCCCCCCTCAACCTTCAGTACCCCTGTGCCACCCTGCTGACATGCCCTTCTGCTGGTGGTGCTGGTGGTACGCAGTCTCAGGCCATCCTGTATGCGGGTAGGTGGCTGCCTATGGTGCGGGTTCTGGGGTAGGGGTGCCTGAAAATTTGTCTGCAAGTCCCCCAATCACCACCTGCCAATGTTCTGTGCCCTTGGGGGTACCTGCTGGGTACTATCCCCTGTGACACTGTGATAAACACTCTCATGCCCATGTTGGGCCTTCATCAGTTGCTGTCTGGCTGCTGTTCAGTTTCAGCATTCCTAGGTGCCATCTAGGCATCTGCCTAGTCCGCACTGTGCCCCAGCTGCATCACAGCATGTGCCGCCTGCAGCCCTCTGTATCCCATTTCCCAGCATCTGTCCAATTGCCCATTCAGACCTGCCCACCCTGCTGTTGTGGAAATGTGCATGCCATAGGTAACCTGTCCAATGGAGAGGGAAACCCTGATCAGTGCTCTTTCACTGTGGGATCATTCACCTTGTATGGGGATGGAGCATAGACCCTTCTAAAATTCATATTTATTTTTTGCGGCTTTCTTGGGAGTTTTTTTTTATGCTTCCCATTACTATCACTATTGCCCAGCTTGATTATAATTTTTTTAGATTTTGTTGGGGTCATTTTCAATGTTTATTTGCACTTTTGTACCATGCACATGTATCACACTTATCACTGTTTTGTAGATTTCCCCGGGTTTGCTGTACATTGCTGACAGAAATGGTTTCTCTTCCCTTTAAATCGGCTCTACCGCGAGGTTTTCACTCGCGGTATTTTTTGGCTTGAATTTCAGCCCCGCTCGTGTGCGGGGAGCCTCTCCCCTCCCACTCTCCACCCATTGACCCCTTCTCTCCGCCCCTGGGGAGCATTCCTCCGCCCTCAAGGAGCCTTTCCACGCCTCTATCGCACATCAGCCCGCCACGCACATGAGCGGGCACTTTAGTGCGGCGCGCACGTGTGCTGGGCACAAATACGCATCATTAGCGTGCGCTAAGGTACCTTAGCGCACGCTAATGTGCGCCGCGCACATGAGCGCGGTTTAGTAAACATACCCCTTTGTAATCAAAAAATTTGTCGGTTAATCTTAATCAAACCCCTGGACCACCTCCTTTGGCCCCAGCAAGCTGGTCTAGGTACAATGTCCGTCCAGACCACCACCAACCCCTCACACCAATGCAGCACCAAGGCCAGATCTTTCTCTTCCACGTTAATCAGTTGCTTGCAAGTCCATGACGACACCTCGTTGCCCCCAAGATGCACAAGCAGAATCTCCGGCTGTCTCCCAAACTGCACAGCTGCTGTCAAAGCAAGGGTAGCATCTGGGGCCAACGCATCCCCCGCAGACCCAACCATGACACAGACAACGCTGCCAGATCGAAGCCCAAGTTGATCCCGACCGGCCAGACAGCTGCTCGATTTTCAGCCCAGAAGACAAAGGAGTGCCCAATCATCCAACACGCCCGTCCACCATGTCCCCCATCTGAAAAATAAAGCAACAGTTAATGATACCCACCCCCCCATTTTCCACCACCAAGTCTACAAACGTACATAGCTTTGGAAAGCTTGAGACTGCCACCTGCCTATCCTCTGAATCTGCCTGCTCTCGAACCCCAACTGCGCAGCACTGGTTGCCTCCCCTATACGAAAGGAATGGGCCGCAAATCGCGATGCATCCTCGCCCGCATGGTTCAATACCATCTGCAACACCGCCGGAAATTGAAAACGCGTCAGTACTTGCGCATTCTCATGCACAAACAGTCCTCCCTCAACCCTCGGACGGACTTGCAAGTAGGCCCGCATTGCCGCAACCGGGCAGGTGGTACCACCAATTGCATTGAGGATTACCCAGGCACCCCTACCCTGCTGATCCGTCTTGGATTTCACCAGCAGTACCTTTAATTGTCCCCCATCTATCTGTACGTGCTGCACGCGTAAACCTGCACCTGACCCGTCTTTCTTGGAACTCGCCACAAGCTCCCCGACTCTCAAAGCCCCAAAGAAAGCCAACGTAAATGCAGCCCTAAAAAGCACCACCTCATAATGCGACTCCGCCACTCTCGGCAGCTCAAGGCAAAGCCTCCCGAGCAACATAAGCGACACAGGACGCCTTCCATCAGGCGGAGATGGCCGATAATGCTCCCACCCACGCAACAGCCGCCGAACCATAAACCCCCCACCGAACGATCCCCAATCTACGGCTTTCGCTAAGAACTCGAAACCCGCTATATGCCCCCTGACCACCGATCTGGACAGCCCCGTACCTTTTGCCCATACTATATACTGTCCTAACAAGTGGTCCGTTACCAGACCATACCGCCATCCGCGCTCCCGTAGAAAGGCTACTACCCTACTTCAGCCTCTCCGATAAGCAGCCCAGGTACCCTCCGCCACCGAACTCCGCAGCAGCTCCTTCATCCCTGCAGGCCACAGCTCCACAATCTCGAAGGGACCGCTCTCCCTTCTGTATCCCCCTCTAGTGCCAATCGCCGAAACTGCTCCATCTGAAAACGAGAAAGAGCATCAGCGATCTCATTAGCATGACCAGGAACATGACGCGCCTTCAACACTAAATTTAAGCGAAGACAACCCAGAACTATAAGTCTCATCAGCGCTGCCACCTGCAAACATCTCGGAGTGTAACGATTCACTATACTTACCACTGCTGCGTTGTCACACCACCAGACCAACCTGCTATTACGCAATCTGTCCGGCCACAATTCCATCGTCACTAGCATCGGGAACAACTCCAAAAAGGTTATGTTCCACGATACACCCCTCTCCTGCCAAGTTTCCAGCCATCTCTCCGCATACCATGCCCCTTTGAAATATATACCCAGACCAACCCCCCCCCTGCCGCGTCGGTATAGAGCTTCAAGTCCGCGCTCAAAATTTCCACCTCTTTGATCACTGAGGTCCCGTTAAAGTCTTTCAAAAAGACGTCCCATACTTTTAAATCCTCCTTGATCTCCTTGGAAACCCTGATACGATGATGCGGCTTCTTTGCACCAGCAGTCGCTACCACCAAACGTCGCAAGAAGACTCACCCCATCGGAATCACTTTACACGCAAAATTTAATGATCAGATTAAGGCCTGCATCTCCTTCAGTGTTAACTTAGCAGAAGCCAGGGTGTTAGCCACCAAGACTCGCAACCGCACCACATTTTCGACCGGCAAGCGCGATACCATCATATCCGAATCTAACTCAACACCCAAAAATGTGAGCTGGGAACATGGCCCGACTGTCTTCCCTTCAGCTAATGGTACCCCCAACTGCCACACTAAGGCAACAAAACCATCCAAGAGCTCTTGACACGCCAGGGATCCGCTTGCACCAACAAACAGAAAATCATCCAAATAATGTACCACCTCATCTCGAACCAGAAGTCGGGTAACAGCCCACTGCAAAAAGGTGCTGAATTTCTCAAAGTAAGCGCATGAGACCAAGCAACCCATCGGCATGCACTTATCAAAATAGAAGCCATCCAACAATTGAAAACCCAATAATCAAAAGGCCGTAGGGTGCACAGGCAATCAACGAAATGCCGACTCGATATCGACCTTCGCCATCAGCGCGCCAGGCCCAACTCTCCTGACCATCTCCTCCCCCTTGTCAAAGGACGCGTAACGAACCGTACACCACTTGCGCGGTATGTGATCATTAACCGAATTTCCGAGAGGAAACGACAAATTATGTATCATACAAAACTTCCCCGGTTCCTTCTTCGGTATAATCCCGATTGGGGACACCATGAAATCCCAATAAGGAGGTTGCGGAAACGGCCCTGCAATCCTGCCTAACCTTACCTCCATAGTCACCTTTTCCTGAGCTATTGCCGCAAACCTCCGAACCGATGGAGAATTCCTCACAGCTGAAGCCGACACAACCCCACCAACCGGTATAACAAACCCAAACTGAAAACCCAACAGTAACAATCTTTGAACGTTCGAGCTCGGGTAACCCCGCAACCACCTACGCAACGCCTCCACTTTTATCGGCGTAGGGGCGACGTCAAACACCCCCAGCTGACTTGCTGGCAGGCAAGGTTGGCACTGCGGGACCTTTTTTAAGGCATTTGGACGCTGGATGTCTGCCGCCGCAGGCAGAGCACCCGTGCCGAAATTTACAATCCGGGAAAGGACACGTTGCCCTGTTATACCGCCAACAAACGTCCCCCACCATACTTTGCGCCCCTCTGGCCGGCGAGTGGACCCCCCCCCCGCCCCAAAGGGACGACTCGTCCCTGCGGTAGGCATAGTGCCACCCCTCCCTTGTACCACTCCCAACGACGTCCTCGCAGACATCTGGGTAAGCCACAGATTGATGTCCTGAGTTGCCCAGGTCAGCAACTTGTTCTCCTCCATCTTATCTCAAAACCTCTCATCATAATTCAACCATGCCCACCCTTAATGGGTCTGAGAAGCTTCAAGAATTGTATCTGCGTAAGCTAGCATCATACCATACTGACCAGGCCGATGCTGCCCCCACACGCTAGCCAACCGTCTTAGACATCTTCTGAATCCTGCCAGCCTTCTTGTCCTCCTTCTGCTTCTTCTTACTCTCGCCCGAACGCTTACGACCTTCCAGAAGGTGAAAAATGTCAATATATTTACGTTTCCGAATTTTCCGCCGCAACTTCTTCGGCACCCCCTCCCAAAGCTCTGATAAAATGCCACGTTTGGGCTCGCTCCCAACATCCCGGACTCCTGTGCAGCAGACCCCGTACCGGGACCTTCCGAAGATGAACCCGACGACTCTGACGAGGAGGAAGACGATGAGTCAGAGTCCCTCCTCCGCCGACATGTATGCTTCCATTTTTTAAGAACCTTGCCCCTTTTTTCTCTCCTCTCCACGTCCCCTTCACCCCCACCCCAGCATCCAACACCAACTCACCCTCCGTTGAAGCATCCATCCACGCAGGTGTACTGGGCCCTTGAGCTTGCTCTCCACTCGGCAGCTGTTCATCCACAACATGAGTCATCGGAGCCTCCTCAATGCTGGGGTGCTGTACCTCCCCTCGGGGATCCATGCTCTGCTGTCGGCTACTGCTGCTACCCAGCACAGGTCCCGGCGAGCAAAGATATGGAACCTGCGGGGAAAGAAATTGAAAGCCCTGGGGAGAAAAACCCATGGACCATGCAGGATGCCATACCCCCGCCCAATCAACCGTGGACGGGCCCTGACCCCCTCCCATCCACCTTTCCCAATCTAAGCTCCGCCCACTTGGAGCAAAACCCTGTATGCCCCCTGACCCAAACCCCACACTGGAACCCATAGCCATTCCGCCCCTGTCTACCCCACGGAAGCCAGCATCACCAGGAGCCATGCACTCACCCGCCTTTGGGTAAACCGGAGCACGGGCACCAGCCTGTGCTGTAGCGCCCCCCCCTTGACCCACAATCCCAACATCGCCATCATTGCCCCACCCTCTAATCCCATGCCCATCCCCATGCTCCCCATCCGGCCTCATCCCATTTTCCATCAGTAAGCCGCCCCTACCCAGCCTACCTGGCCGGCGGCCCACCCGTACCCCACTGGCACGCCCCCCAGACCTTTCTCTCGGCCTAGAAGGTCCAACTGCCCTTCCCCAAGCTGATGGAGTCTCCGGGCTCACAGGGCGCCCCAACTGCCTGTTGCTCCTTCCACCCACTCTCCCCCGCCCCCCCCCCCGAGCCAACTGTGCCTTGCCCAGCCAAGCAGTATCGTAGCTCCGCCCCCTACCCTGGCCTGCCCTACGTGGAGGCATGTGGCAATTATATTTAATATTATTATTACGTTTTTTTTGGGGGGGGTTGTATCCTTTTTTTGTGCTGAGCAAGGTTCGGCCTAGTTCCATCCCCGCACTATGAAGTCCACTGTCGCAATTCACCCCAAGATGAACAGACCTGCCCGGGCCCGCTCCTCACCCCCACACTACGCCCAGCTCGCCTGGTGTCTGCAACCGCAACTCCGCCACCGGGCCCCCATCAGCGATGCTTCCGTGCCCTCAGCCCGGCTTACGCCGCCTCCACCGACTCGACCTGATCCCACCTCGACCGCCTGTTGCACCGTCAAGAAGGAGCTGCAGCTGAAAGCGTGCGCCTCACCATGCGCCACGATGCCACCAGGCTCGTGCGCATGCATGCAGACGCCGCCAGATCCCACAAACGCGCTCCCGCGGGGGGGATCCAATCAATTTGAAGCACTGCTCGTCTTTGCGGCCAATCGGGCTGCGCCACCGCCAAGCCTGCTCCTGATGCCTCCCCCCCTTCCTTCCCCTTTCCGAGGATTACCCAACAAGGGCACACTTAGATGCCCCATTTTTTTTCCAGACAACCCATTGTAGGTTTAATTAACTAAGCATTCCTAAAACACACCACACAAAACTGTAGGTTCAAAATGTTTTATTTCAAATAAAATGTTTTCATCTTGTGATATGATTTATTTGCGCATTACAAGTTTAAAAAAATATATAAAGGTATACATATAATTTTTGTTCATCTGTATGTTCAACTAATAGATTCTGGAAATACATACATTTTCTTTCAATTTATGATCAACAATCATGGCAACATTTTTTAAAGAACGATCTATAATCTCTGTCACTGATTAAACCATCTACTAGCTCCATATCAAAGTCTGAAGCAGATCTAATTAAAATATTTAGCAGATGTCCTGGATTTCTAGTGGTATTAAAATTTCTGATGAGTTCAAACAAAAAATTCAAATTTTCATAAACTAGGGCAGTTGCTTTCATTTTATGGCCAACAATCATGGCAACATTTACAATAGGTCCTAGGCACAGCCTGATACAAGTTTTATGGATTTTCTGTTGTATTTCATTGTGTCCCCACCTTAAGCAATCGTGATGTCTTTGCCCTGGAGCAGGTATTACACAAGCTGCACAGTCTCTATGCATAATGGTCTGCCAGCATTTCTTGATAATACAGGCCACCGTTGTTTGTATAACAGATTTAAATGTGTTTATTTCATCAGGTTTTGTGTAGTCCCTTTGGCTGGCTATGACATCAAATGTCTCCCTTTGATATGTACAGAGAAAGCACACACAGCATAGATTGGCAGCCTGTATGTGCTCTTGTAGGAGCTGATTACTTCCCTACAAAAAAACAAAACAAAATAATGTCAGTGTGAACCACCTCTCCTATAACACTTTTCTAAATTAAAAAAAAAACCTTCTCTTACCTCTGCTGATCCTAGTTCTTCCAATAAACAGTTTGTTTCTACATCGGCAGCGGTGTAATATAATTCTATATCCTCTGGATCCATTGTGTTGTCAGATGTTAAGTCAAGTTTGGTGCCAGAATCGCAGGGTTCTTGAGAGTCGAAAAATATTTGGGCATCTGGATAATCTACAATCTCTGTTATTTCTTGTTCAGGCTCTGCGGGACTCTCCTGTTGTTCAAATGGATTTTCAATTGGTGGATACCCCTCTGCTTCTGCATCATGGTCCTTAAGGAAGTAATTAATGCTGTGTGCCCTGCTGGAAATTCTGCTTGGTGTTCCAAAAAGCGCCATTTTTTCTTTTTGAATCTCTGTGTGTTAAAATGTTCTCCCACACAGGACACACAGCCTTACACCAGGAGCATGCTCAGAACACCTAGAGCATGCTCAGAACAGACCTCTTGTTTCAACCAATCATGTGTTACCACACCCTAGAGAGGCATGTTCAGACTTGTCTCTCCATATTGGTTTTTTCAAAGCCACTAAAAATAGCTGTATTAGGGGGATTTGAACACAGCTCTCTCTCTCCAAAAAATAGCTGTATTAGGGGGATTTTGAACTCAGCTCTCTCTCTCTCTGAATTTCAGTCTGAACTACGCTGTGTTTGCCAGAATATTTCTCTCTAACCATGAGGTCTTAAAAGCAAAATTATATCACATGGACAGCACTGGTTTCTCTAACAAAAGATGTGTTAATTGAGGTTTAACATTTGTAAAGAAAAGCTTCTACCCTGTCTGTGCCTCTGTGAAAAGCCCTGTGCTGTGCTAAGAATCTTTTGTGAGAAAAAAAAAACTGGGGCAGTGGGAGAGAGAAAAGCATTTTTTGTTTTCCAGGGTTCCTGCTTTTTGCAGATGTAAACATTAACCAGAAGCAAAACACATTTCCGGAGTCAGTCACACTGCTTCCGTTGAGGTTATCGGAAAAGGACATGGCCCTTTTCTGATGACACCATGTTTCCGGTGATGTCAGCAAAAAGGGACAGTCCATTTCTGATGATACCCTTTTTCCGGTGATGTCATTTCCGATGATGTAGGCAGGGGCGTGGTTGAGGGTGGGAGGCTGTGGGTAGGGCACAAACCCGGAAGTGGGTGCTGATTGTCTAATGCCATATTGTGGGGTGGGGCATGGGCGTGGCACAAACCCGGAAGTGGATGCTGATTGGATGATGTCATCCTTGGGGCAGGGTGGAGGCGTGTCGTGGGGGCAGTGGCCACGCCTGGGGGCAGGAGTGGGTGGGGCTAACTCGCCATTCACTTCTATGGGAGGGGGCATGGCCTAAGGCGGGACATACACTGGAAGTGAATGCTGATTGGCTCCTGTCATCCTTATCTCACCTGTCAATCAGTTTGACGAGTAGTGTACCCATTATACTACTGTCACCTTTGCGGAACTGTGTCAAAGGCTTTATTGAAATCTAAGTACACCACATCTAGGGCTCTCCCTCAGTCCAACTCCTTGGTCACTCAGTCAAAAAAATCAATCAGATTTGTCTGACAAGACTTGCCTCTGGTGAATCCATGCTGCCTCATATTCTGCAATCCATTGGTCTCCAGTAACCTCACTATTCTCTCTTTTAATAGCCTTTCCAATAATTTACTAATCACAGAGGTTAGACTAACCAGTCTATAGTTATCAGCCTCTATCCTTACATCTATGTTTGTGTAAAGCTTTTAAAAATGAAAACCAAAACTCCTTTGAAATCTTTCAGGCAGAGTATTACCTTGCTTGTAATAGAGTCCGTCAGGAATGCCAGTACCTGAAAGGCCCTGTAAACCCTTATACACACTGCCTAGCTGCTTAGCAGCTAATCAAGGGGCACTAACACTTGATGAGGTCAGTGGCTTCAAAGAGTTTGCTGTGAATGGGTAGCTGGAACAAAAATACTAACTTAGTTAAGGTAGCTCCCAGAAGAGTCTTCTGAAATGATATCATGTTTAAAATCCATGTCTGCTTCAGGGATTTGCATGATCATGAAGGTCCATTCAAATCTGTAGACACTACAAATTTTAAAAAATAGTGTCAAAATATTCTTAAAGATAAATTCATGTGACTGATGCAATCAAGAATAATTGTGTAAGTTAAAATTATTAGACCAACGGCATACAGTATATTCGGTCTCCACAATGAGACCCCAGGGACCAATAGAATTTAAATGGGAAATCCATGATGGTTCCCTGTAATTTAAAATCCTTTGTAAGTAATCCCCATGTAGAGTACAATGATCCACCAGGTTAAATACAAAACCATAAGAACATAAGAACATAAGATATGTCATACTGGGTCAGACCAAGGTCCATCAAGCCCAGTATTCTGTTTCTAACAGTGGCCAATCTAGGTTATATGTACCTAGCAGTTTCCCCAAGGGACACAGGTTCCACAATGCTTGTATTGGTTCAAGCATTGATATCCTGGGTCCCTTCTTAATAATGGTTTATGGACCTTTCCTCCAGGTTCTTGTCCAAACCTTTTTTAAACCCAGCTACACTAACAGCCTTTACTACATCCTCCGGTAACAAATTCCAGAGTTTGATTACACGTTGAGTGAAAAAATATTTTCTTTTATTAGTCTTAAATAGTTTACCCTGTAGCTTCATTGCATGTCCCCTAGTCTTTCTATATTCTGATAAGGTAAACAATCGATCTACGTTTACCAGTTCCACTCCGTTCATCAATTTATAGACTTCTATCATATCTCCCCTCAGCCGTCTCTTTTCCAGGTTAAAGAGCCCTAACCTTTTTAGCCTTTCTTCATAGGAGTATCCTTCCATCCCCTTTACCATTTTGGTGGCTCTTCTCTGAACTTTTTCTAAAATCGCTATATCCTTTTTAAGATACGGCAAACAGAATTGCACACAATATTCACGGTGCGGTCTCACCATGGAACGATATAGAGGCATTATAATATATTTTGTTTTATTTTCCATTCCTTTCCTTATCATACCTAGCATTCTATTTGCTCTCTTGGCCGCTGCTGCACACTGAGCCGAGGGTTTTAACATGGTACCCACAATGACGCCTAAATCATTTTCCTCGTTGGTAGTTCCTAATGTGAAACCTTGCATCGTGTAACCATAGTTTGGGTTGTTCTTCCCTAGATGCATAACCTTGCACTTGTCCACATTAAATTTCATCTGCCATTTTGATGCCCAGTCTTCCAATTTATCAAGATCCTCTTGCAATTTTCCACAATCCTCTTGGGTTTTAACAACTTTAGATAGTTTTGTGTCATCTGCAAATTTGATAACCTCACTCGTTATTCCACTTTCCAGGTCATTTATGAATATGTCAAAAAGCAGCGGACCCAGCACAGATCCCTGGGGTACACCACTATTCACCTTTCTCCATTGGGAAAATTGGCCATTTAGCCCTACCCTCTGCTTTCTATCTTTTAACCAGTTCCTGATCCACAATAGTACATTGCCTCCTATCCCATGACTCTTTAGTTTTGCCAAAAGTCTCTCATGAGGGACCTTGTCAAAGGCTTTCTGAAAGTCCAGATACACAATATCAACTGACTCACCTTTGTCCACCTGATTATTCACTCCTTCAAAAAAACATAACAGATTAGTAAGACAAGATCTTCCTTGTCTAAAGCCATGTTGGCTGTCTCCCATTAGGTTGTGACTATCTACATGCTGAGTAATTTTATTCTTTATGATGGTTTCTACCATTTTTCCCGGTACTGACGTCAGGCTCACCGGTCTGTAGTTTCCCGGATCACCCCTGGAACCCTTTTTAAAAATTGGTGTTACATTGGCGATCCTCCAATCTTCAGGTATTAGAGATGATTTTAATGATAGTTCACAGATTACTGATAGCAGTTCTGCAATCTCATATTTCAGTTCTTTCAACACCCTTGAATGTATACCATCCGGCCCAGGTGATTTGCTACTCTTCAGTTTATCTAATAGTTGTAAGACATCTTCCCGATGTATCGATATTTCCTTCAATTCTTCCGCACCTTTAAATACTACTTCAGTCATGGGTAACATCCCTACATCTTCCTCAGTAAATACTGAAGCAAATAATTCATTCAGTCTCTCCGCTATCGCCTTGTCGCCTCTTAGTGCTCCTTTAACCCCTTTATCATCTAATGGACCAACTGACTCTCTCACAGGTTTTTTGCTACGAATGTACTTGAAAAGGTCTTTATTTCGCGTTTTTGCTTCCGCAGCAAGCTTCTTCTCAAATTCTCTCTTTGCCTGCCTTATCAATGCCTTGCATTTGACTTGCCATAATAACTTTATGAAACAGAAAGCAAGAAACAACTATGTATGCATTAGTATACATTTCATACCATGTTCAGTGTCTACTCGGTGCTCCTTGGCTTGTTTCTTGTATTCTGTAAATGTAGTATCTCTCGTCATTGTCCAGCAATAGTCTGCAAGCATTGATGGGCTCCATTTGCCTTGATATCTTTTCTCGATTGCTGCAATGTCCTGATGAAATCGCTCGCCCTGCTCATCATTCACTGCTCCACAGTTTGGTGGAAAAATATCAAGATGAGAGTGCAAAAAATGTATCTTTATTGAAATGTTGCATCCAAGACTTTTGTATCCATCGAGGAGTTTTTCCACCAACTCCCTGTAGTTGTCTGCCGTATTATTTCCGAGAAAACTTGTTGCCACTAACTGGAAGGCTTTGCATGCCATCCTTTCTTTGCCATGCAGTAAACATTTAAATTCATCATCATTTAAGTTCATGAATCTGACGACCAACAAAGACAGCTTCCTTTATCTTAGCTTCACTTATGGGTATGTTTACTAAAGGGCATTAAGGTAGCAGGGAGTTAAGGTACCAAGGTTAAAGGGGTTTTCTGAGTGTTAAAGGGATTTTCTGAATGATAAAGATGGGGTGGGTAGTAGGCATTCTGGTGGTAAGGAACTGTGTTCTGCTTATTGGGCAATAACAGGCACCGGGTGTTAAGATGCCAGACATGTACCTTAATGCCTGAAAATGGAAATCCCCATAACTCAGGATAAGGGAGCCGCTTAGAAAGTCAGAGTTGAAGTGATGGATGGAGGGAATTGAAGGAGCTAATGGACATGTCAGATCCATATGTATCCTACGTGTTAGTCAGTATGTGGGATGCCAATGTGGGAGTCAGTATGACTGTATCAGTGAGGCACACCCAGTTAATCAGCAATACTGTCAGTGTGTAGCATAGGATAGGCAAGAAGCGTGCCCTGACAAAGCCAGCATGTCCATGATGAGGGCAGAAAAAGGATGACTGAGCATGAGTGTTGATGCAGATCAGTCACAAGTGAGGTGTGAGTGACATGTCCCAATGTCCAAAATGTCCCTGTGTGGGCCATGGTGTCACAATTGGACAGAGAATACATGACTGAACATGATGGGCATATGGTGATTAATGGCCTGTGGTAGCAGAGTGGTATGTTCATGAAGGCCTTATGTACCTGATGTGACCGCACAGATACACTTGGACTGTGTATGAAAAAATAGTAGCTGTGCATGGGGCACCTCAAATACCATCTGTGTGGGTGGGACAGTTGCCTCAGCCTTTCTAACCACTATACAATCATCCTGACACATGTGCATTAAATAACTGGACAAGTCTTGCTCATATTGGACTTTTGGAGCAAGTAAGTATGTGTGCTGTTATCTGCAGGAGGCCATCACAGGAGTGGGATGTGCCTGCATGTACTGTACATATGTGATGAAGCCAAAGATGTTCCATCACAGTTAGGAGGAAATATTCCAATCATGTCCACCACATGTTTAACACATTTGCAGGGTCCACATGTCTGACCCTCTGCAATGGGCTATAGCAGAGCCAATAAAGTCATGCTGTCAGATGAGTATAATTGTGAATTGCATGTTTGCAGAACCAAATTGTGTGCAGAAAACATAACAAAGCATATGCATGTGTGTCAGCCAGTCACAGCAGACCCCAGACTGTTCCAGGCATGAAAACAAACACAAAGAACAAGTGGGAATTGAACCCATTTCCCTTGTTTACAAAGCTAATGCTCTAACCATTACGCTATACCTCCATACTGCCAGAAGGTGCAATATCTCGAATCAAAGAGACTGCAGGTCCCTGCCTGCAATGGGTGGACTCCAAGACATGAAACAATGTGTCTGGCACATTCTGAGATAGTGGTACACCGCACCTAGGTGCTGGCTCCATCGACACACATGCAGTACATAATGCCCATAACACACAGTACTGTAGCAGTACTACAGACACACTGCTGCAGGCTACTTCCCTTGTGCAAAGGCCAAGGCTGAGGTGAGGTCAAGAGACTCATCCCTGCACCGTACCCCCAATGGCAAAGAACAATCACGCACATGGGTCTGCTGCACCACAGTGTGCCACATACCCCAAAGGCAGCACATGTGCAAGGCATGCAGTCCTCTGTGACCTACTGCACACTGTGGGACAGGTACACATGCACATACAATGAATGCAAACTATAGTAATGAGCCATGCAGTCCATTGCATACACGTCCCACCATTAGGGATGGTGTAGGGATGGGCCTCTTGACCTGTGCCTTGGCCTTCTCTGTGAATGGGATAGTTATGCAAAAGATGGGCCATTCCGACAGTCTTTCTAGCCTGGAAAGAAAAGCATGCAGCATCCACCACTTGTTGAATCATGGAAGAGTTTATTATCATCCTTACACATTAAGCTGAGTCTAATGAAAGATTTTGTCAAGGCCATGGACAAAACAGAGAAAACAGCAGTACTTTGTTTACCCAGTTTGCAGACCAAACAACAGAGCTGCTACTTTCAAATCACCACAAAGCTGCCACTGATGTTTGTCATAATTATGCATCTCAAGAGCTGTTTTATATTGTCATAGGTTTCATTCATATGGACTGCATGACCAACTGGAATCGAAGGAAAAATATTGCCATTGTGCAGCAAAAATTGATGAGCTTTAAGACTCATCTTTGATGAATTGATGAACAATCTCCATTCATATGGATGATGAATGATGTTGAGGGCTGCTATCACATCATCATTGTTACAAGCTACAAGATCACCATCCATGAAGAAGAATGTAACAAGATCCTTTTGACATTCATGGAACATGGAAACATTGACGGGATATTCCACTACTGCAGTCTGGTGCCCAGCAGCTCTGCCTTACTGTTATGTAGTTCCAAATTTCTGACAAGGTCATTCAGCTCACCATGTGTTGTGAGGTGTGGTTCAGAGGAGGAGGAGGAGGATGGGAGAAAATCTGGGTCATGTGACATTGATGGTTCTGGACCAGAAGTTTCATCCTCTTTTTTTTCCTCATCTGACTCAAGTGAGAATGATTCTGGGGCATCAGGAATTGGCAGTCCTTCTCCATGGGGTACTTGGTGTATAGTCGATGGAATATATGGATACTGTAGAGTTCACTTTTCTTTTTCCACAAACCTTTTCACAACAGGAGGCAACATGCATAAATAACAATTGCTGATATGATTTTTCAGCTTTCTCCAAATCACTGGAACTGTAAAAGGCATGAATTTCCTTTTTTCTTTTCAACCACTGGTGAAGATTTGTTTTTGCAGCCAAAGTAAAGATGGTAGGCTTTACACTGCATTTTTGTAATACAAGTCACTTCACCACAAACATAGCAGAAGTGATCTGCATTGTTCAAACAATTATGAGGCATCTCTCACTTTGGCTAAATGAAAAAAATCAAACACTGAGAAGACTGGTCTACAGCCAAAATGCTACTGACATGTCATTTAAAAAAAAAGTTGTGCAATTTGTTCTGCAGAGTGATGTAATTAAGCAGTGTTAGGATTGCATCATCTATGATTTCTAGGAGTAACATGATGCAATTCATATCATGTATGATGTAATAACACCTTCAAATTGCATCATTCATGTATTCAAGTATTGTCCAAACAAAAACAGATTTATCACAAATCCAGTCGAAGATGTACATGTATTTTAGTAATTTGTGGCAGGTGCAGGCCTGTGACCCACGGTGTCTGACATAGGCAGGCCAGCATGGCTAGCTTGACCTGTAAATGAGGCCTGTGGAGAGGCATATAGGATTGCACATCCCCCAATATGCTGCTATTGTAAGAAAGAACTCAGTAGAAATATTGAATTAGCTTAGATAAGCAGAACTGCAGAATTAAGAAATGGAAAAATACAGAAAAGATGTGTTTAAAAGTTACTGATAAGAAAAAGTACATTTGCAGAGAAATAATAAGGAGTGCTGACAGATGAGTTACAGAACCTTGCTCTTCTGCACGCACAAATGGTCCCATAATCTTGAAAGTGTGAAAGTAACAAGTTGATGAACTGACCATTGTAATTGGGACTAGAAGGGGGGCAGGCAGGTGTCATGCCTACAGAAGCCCACAGAAGGAACATAATTGGAGAAACTTATCAGTACCGGGACCAATAGAAGGGCTACGGGAGGTACGGGAGAGTACCGGGACCAATGAAATGTTTTTCTATACCTAGAATGGAACAGAAGTCTATAAAAGTTGTTGTAATGCTTGAAAACTTTGCTCAGCCATTTTGAGATTGCCTTGCTTGAGACTTGTGCACAAATAAATGATTTGGACCTTCTGAACAGACTCCTGGTATCATTGGTTTGTCTGCGCTTTGCTGCTACATATTCCTTGGTGCGTTGGCCGGGAAGTTGTGGAATCAAAGTGTATATAGGGCAATATACCACGACTTTCCGCCTCTATAGGCTTGGTCCTGCCGGGATCGCGCCCTTCCGACGAGGGCCGCTCCCTGGCGCCACCGGTCCCTTGTATCGGAGGGAGCTGGTCGGACCTCAGCGGGTGCCGGGCCCGGTCGGAGCCAACGCCTCGAACCCGAGTGAGGGGAGTCCGAGGTCCAACTCATGCGCCTGCTTGGGAAGTTTGAGGACCGGATCCGGTGAGTATAGTTTTGATTTTGGGTCTAGACAGAAATAGAAAGAGCAGTACTGCCATTGGAACTTTGGAATTTGTAATCTCGAGATATTGGGAATTGGTAAGAGAGCATGATCAACTCTCAAGGAAGAGCCGAGTAGCCTGGCATGGGAATTCGCTAGGTGAAACCCTCATCCTTTTTGTAATTGGGAAAAGACTAGTCAGAACAGATAGAAACGAATGCATTCTGGGAATACGTTGCTAGCATGATTGTGTGAACGAAGTGTGAATGAGAGGTCTGGCAGCACGGACCAAGTGAAGGCGGACCCCTGATTAGCGCATTTCCTGACCGGGTGACCGCGTTCAGGTCGCGAAAAGGGGGAAGCGATTGTCGTCTTGTCTTGTTATTTGTATTCCCTGTACGTTTCCAGGGCCGTGAGGACCCCTTACCCACGGTCCGCACTCCTTTTCCCTTCTGTCTGTTGTTGCGCGCACACATCGAAAATGGGAGGGGCGGGGTCTACTAGAAACACTCCATTAGAATGTATGATCGCACATTTTAAAGAGGGATATTCAGGAGATTATGGTATTAAAATGACAGCAGCCCGTTTGCAGATTTTGTGTACTAGGGAGTGGCCCGATCTAGACCCCATCTGGCCCCGAGAGGGAACGTTCACCGTAGAGATTATTCAGTCAATACATCGTAGAGTGCGGGTAGCGCACCCCGATCAGTACCCCTATATAGATTCCTGGTTAAGTATTTGTGAAGATCCGCCCTCCTGGGCGCAGCGCTGCTATGAGGAACAGTGCAGAATAATGTTAGCTAAAACAGATTCTAGACAGAAAAAGGAACAGCCTAGAATGAAAGAGCAGGATAAGAAAGCCACGAAGAAACCCATCCTGGCAGATCCTGATTCCCCAGAAGTAGTCCTCAGGCAGCCCCGAACCCCAGGTCCAGTAAGGGTAGCCCGCCGGCGTCCTGCCCCAGAACCCCAGAGACGGCCAGAGCCGAGGCGGGACCCAACCCCCGGTCCTCCTCCTAGAGAAGAGAAAGAGGGAGAATTAGTGGAAGGAGAAGTGGAGGACGTAAAAAGTGAGTCAGAAGCGGAGATAGAAGGAGGAGAAGAAGGAAATTCCCCAGAAGAAGAGGAGGAGGACAGTGTACAAATAATTGAGAAAGCCAGCGCTAGCACTAGCGCGCCAGTGAAAGAAAAACCCAAAGCAAAACCAGTTGAGAAAAAGAAAGCGACTCCTGCAAAGACAACGACAATAACCCTTAGATCCCAGACCCAAATGACGCCTGGGACAGCCAAACTGTTTCCCTTAAGGCAAGTCCCGGGAGTGCCCGTAAAGAATGATAATGATGAAGTGGTAGCGGGACCCTTAACTTATGTGTATATTCCTTTCTCTACAACTGATTTATTAAATTGGAGGTCGCACTATGCCTCCTATACTAGCAAGCCCCAGGAGCTGACAGAATTAGTAACTAGTATTATGGAAACTCACCAACCCACTTGGCCAGATTGCCGTCAGCTCCTGACCACCCTATTTACTACAGAAGAACGAGCGAGAATTAGAAAAGCAGCTATTGAATGGATGGCAGAAAACCCTGCAGCTCCAGCGCAGGGGCAGAATATAATAGATCGTAGAGAAGCAGCTCAGAGAGAATTCCCGAATGAAGACCCCCAATGGGATCCGAATACAGATGAAGGATCCACAGCCCTAGCCCGCTTTCGTCAAGGCTTTTTACAAGGCCTGAGAAGGGGAGGCCAAAAAGCTATGAACCTTTCCAAAGTCGCAGGAGTTATCCAAGGAATAGATGAGAGCCCAGCAGATTATTATGAAAGATTAACTGAAGCCTACAGAATGTATACTCCCTATGATCCCGAGGCACCAGGAAGTTTATGCATGGTGAATTCTGCTTTTGTGAACCAGTCTCAACCAGACATTAGACGTAAATTACAGAAATTAGAAGGGTTTGCGGGCATGAATGCAACACAGTTATTGGAAGTCGCTCATAAAGTGTATGTGAATCGTGATACTGAAAGACAGAGAGAATGTGATAGAAAGATGAAGAAGAAAGCTGATTTTTTGGCTGCGGCCATAGTTGAAAAGAAAAGGGGAGGTGTCCCTAGTCGAAGGAGCAGAGGAAGAGGGCGGGGTCAAGGCGGAGGCCGGACCCAGAGACTAGGCGTGAACCAATGCGCCTATTGCAGAGAGGAAGGACATTGGAGAGATACGTGCCCGCAACTCGAAGACGCCCAGCAAGATGACGACAACGATCATCAGTGGCGAGAAGAAAGACGAGGCCGTCCCCGAGGCCGAGGAGGAGCCAATCGAGAACAATTCCAGAGAGAGAGGGGAGGAGGAGCCATTCAAGCATTGGCCACACAGGCCCATGATGAGGATGACGTGGATTAGGACAGACCGGGCTCCAAGTTTGCTTTAGGTCTCCAGGAGCCTATGGTCGAAATACAAATAGGAGACCAATTTATGAACTTTATGGTTGATACTGGAGCAGAACATTCAGTAATAGACAAAAAGATAGCCCCATTCACCAAGAAAGCAGTCACCATTATAGGAGCAACTGGTGCCAAAGCCACAAAGTCTTTTCTTCAAAACCGAATATGCAGTCTAGGAGGACAGCAAGTAACTCATCAATTCCTTTACATGCCCGAATGTCCAGTACCATTACTGGGACGAGATATGCTAGCCAAGCTTCAAGCACAAATATCTTTCTCTGAACAAGGAGAAATGCAAATGACAGTAAATTCCCAAGCCAAACCAGCAGGAGTAATGCTGCTGACAGTACCCCGAGAAGAAGAATGGAGATACTACATTGATGATTCGATTCAAGATACCTATTTTGAACAAACTTTAAAGAACATTCATGCACCACTTGAAGTATGGGCAGAAGGCAGTCCCCCAGGCCTAGCCAAGCATATAGCACCAGTGATTGTAACCCTCAAGCCTAGTGCTACACCAGTGCACGTCAAACAGTACCCTCTCCCAAGAGCCGCAATTGAAGGCATTCATCGCCACCTACAGAGATTGCTCGAGTATGGCCTACTAAAAGTATGTCAATCCCCATGGAATACCCCACTTTTGCCAGTAAAGAAACCTGGGACAGATGATTATCACCCAGTGCAAGATTTGAGAAGAGTAAATGATGCAGTTGAAACTATACATCCAGTTGTACCCAATCCTTACACTCTTCTAGGACTGATACCTGCTGAAGCTACCCATTTCACTGTACTGGATTTAAAAGATGCATTCTTTTGCATAAGATTAGCCCCTGTAAGCCAAATATTGTTTGCATTTGAATGGCAGGACCCCATCTCTGGAAGAGGGGGCCAACTCACCTGGACAAGATTACCCCAAGGATTCAAGAATTCACCTACCATCTTTAGTGCTGCACTAAATCAAGACCTTTCAAGCTATCCAGTAGCCCCGGGGAAGAGAGTACTTCTCCAGTACATGGATGATCTGTTGATAGCTGCCGTATCAGAAAGAGAATGTATATTAGCCACCAAAGATCTCTTGCAGTTACTAAATGAAGCTGGATATAAAGTTTCCAGAGCCAAAGCACAACTATGTCAAAAAGAAGTGAAATACTTGGGTTTTCGTATTACCCAAGGAAGCAGAAGATTAGGCAGAGAAAGAAAAGAAGCAGTATGCAGAATTCCAACACCAACAACCAGAAAGCAAGTCAGAGCCTTTCTGGGAGCGGCAGGATATTGCCGAATCTGGATACCCAACTTTGCCCAAATTGCCAAACCACTGTATGAAGCCACAAAAGGAGAAGAGAAGTCACCACTGGAGTGGGGACTTGAGCAGGATACAGCCTTCCAGAAGCTAAAAGAAGAGTTGATGTCATCACCAGTACTTGGACTACCAGATGTCTACAAACCTTTCCACTTGTTTGTACATGAAGCACAGGGAAATGCCCTAGGCATGTTGACTCAGAAATTAGGAAATTGGGAACGACCTGTAGCCTACCTATCGAAACAATTGGACCCTGTGGCCAAAGGATGGCCACCTTGCTTGAGAGCAGTTGCAGCTACAGCGCTATTAGTGAGTGAGGCAGACAAACTCACACTAGGACAGAACATACGAGTCACTGTGCCACATGCAGTCCTTGCCCTTATGGAACAGAAAGCAAATTATTGGCTCACCAATTCCCGAATGTTGAAGTACCAGAGCATGTTATGTGAAAACCCACAGATACAACTTGAAGTGAGCCATGCCTTGAATCCAGCTACCTTGATACCCATCAGTGAAGAACTCCCAGAACATGACTGTATCGAAGTCATGGAAACTGTGTTCTCTAGTCGACCTGACTTGACAGATGTGCCCATAGACAATCCCGACCAGATCTATTATGTTGATGGGAGCAGTCTCATCCTTGACGGACGACGCTGTGCCGGATATGCAGTAGTCACTCAACATGAAGTAGTTGAATCATCAGCTCTAGCCTCAGGCACATCAGCCCAGAAAGCCGAATTGATAGCACTCACCAGAGCTTTGTTGTTAGGAGAAAAACTTGTGCTAAATGTATATACAGATTCCAAATATGCCTTCACTACCTTGCATGCCCATGGAGCTCTCTATAAAGAAAGAGGACTCATCACATCCGGAGGAAAATCAGTCAAGTATGGTCCCGAGATATTGATGTTACTTGATGCAGTCTGGGCCCCAACACGTGTAGCTGTCATGCATTGTAGAGGACATCAAGCAGGAAAAGGAGAAGTTGCCCGAGGAAATAGATTCGCAGATGCCTCAGCACGACAAGCCGCTATGACAGGACAGATTGCCCCACAAGCTATGCCAATGCAAGCAGCATTGTTTCCAGTACCTTTGAATCTATGGACCCCACGATATACCACCAAAGAATTGGATTACTATTGTGACAAAGAAAATGGAGTATTGAAAGATGGATGGATTGAGCTGCCACTAGAAGAGGGCAGTCAACCTCCGGGAAGAATAGTAATTCCTGAACTGTTAGGACCATCCTTTGTCAAAGCTTTCCACGAAGCCACACACTATGGGAAGAGTGCTATGGAAAAAGCACTCAGACCACATTTCTACATCCCTCTGATGACAACCATATCAGCCTCAGTAGCACGACAATGTCAAACCTGTGCCAAGAATAATGCCAAGCAAGGCCTTATTACAGCACCCCGAGTTCAGTCAAGAGGTGTCACCCCCATGCACAACCTCCAAGTTGATTTCACTGAAATGCCAAAAGCCAATGGATACCATTACCTACTAGTATTAGTTTGTACTTTCTCTGGGTGGGTAGAAGCATTCCCAACCAGAACGGAGAAAGCCCGAGAAGTTACCAAAGCCTTAATGAGAGAGATTGTCCCCAGATTTGGAATCCCAGCAGTAATAGGGTCAGACAATGGACCCTCATTTGTCTCCCAAGTTACTCAGCAGTTAGCAAAAGCCTTGCAGATACAATGGAAACTCCACACTGCATACAGACCCCAGAGTTCAGGGAAAGTTGAGCGAATGAATCGTACCTTGAAAGCCCAAATGTCCAAGCTTTGTCAGGAGACACACTTGAAATGGCCCCAAGTGCTCCCCATAGCTTTACTCAGAATACGCTCAGCCCCTGTAAAGTCAACAGGATTTTCCCCTTTTGAAGTTTTGTATGGTAAACCCCCACCAATAGTGCAGGGAGTCAAAGGAAGTTTAGCCCAGATTGGTTCAGAAGTAACCAGACAAGAACTCCTAGCTCTTAGTTTTGTTCTGCAGACTCTCCATACGTGGATCCAAGACCAGTTGCCTATCAACTTGACGGAACCCTTGCATCCCTACCAGCCTGGAACTTCGGTGTGGATCAAAGATTGGAAGAAGATACCGTTGGAACCCCATTGGAAGGGACCGTACACCGTCATCCTGACTACCCCAACTGCAGTAAAGGTAGCCGAGATCGACGCCTGGATCCACCACAGCAGAGTCAAGCCCGCCGCCGATCCTGAACCAGAGCGGTGGACAGCAGAGCAGCACCCTGATGTACCCTTGCGAGTTACTCTGAGACGGCAACCAGCAGCATAGACACTTCATTACAAGTGCTTTGCAGTAGCCAAGTCTTTCGAAGAGGATTGCTGTTTTCTATGCAGCAGCAGTTTTGTTTCAACGAACCCAATTTGTGTGTGATTTGACACACTACTTTGAGACTACATTGACTAAGCCAGACTTCACAAGCCAACTGAATTGCTAAGTTGGTTTAATGTATGCTGGACATCTTGAGGATCTTCAATCAACACTCAGCACCCGTTAAATTGCTTCATTAGTAAACGGGACGAAGAATAATAGACCGTCGTGATCAAGATCAGCAAGCTGAGGATTCAGAAGAACTCCAATCAACATCAACATGTATCTTTGCTTCTGCTTTGCCTTGGTTGCCTTCTTCGGAGGTTTTGAACAGACTTATGCTCTACCTCCATGCACTGCTTGCATTACTTCTACTAGAACTGGACTAAAAGTAACTCAGACTTTGCTTTACCATTCTTACTATACCTGCAAGGGCACAATAACTCGGTGTATTTATAACACCACTGAACTAAATGTTTGCACTCATGGCAAAATCAAAGCATGCTATAATCCGCATCAGAATCCATCCTATTACACGTTGGAAATAAGATGGAAGGATGCAGATGGACCTATATTAGCTGCTACACCACCACTTAAGGACATTACTAAACCTGCTGTTTTGAATTTTGATGCATGTAATGCTATTAATAGAGATAGTCAGTCCACCTGTGGTACATGGGAGAAAGCGTATCGAAATGACCATAAGTATATGTGTCCAGAAGGTGCCACAAATTGGTGGAAGTGTACAGGTAAAACAGGATCAGGGTATAGTACTGCTACAGCGGCAGATTACTATTGCCCATATTGGGAATGTATTTTCTATGCTACCTGGAACACTGGTATAACTGATGAGAAAATAGATAAACGAATGGCTACTCTAACCAAGCCAACCACAAATGATAAATGTCAGAAAGATGCTTGCAACCCTTTGCATTTACGTGTACATAATCCCCATGCATGGAAACAAGGATATAAGTTTGGTTTACGAATTGCTGGAGGAGGAACAGATCCAGGGACCATTGTGTATATTAGATTGAATACTCAAGCCCACAAGTCATCTAAATATCATATTCATAATACCTTTTATGAAGCTATGCATGTAAATAAGTTTGAGATCCCTCACCCTTCACAGAATTTGTTTCTAGAATTAGCCGGAGCAGTAGTATCTAGTCTTAAGATCACAGATTGTTATTTCTGTGGCGGAACCCAAATGGGAGACCAATGGCCCTGGGAAGCCCAAGAATTGAATTATTCCATGATTTACAATCAGACTGAATTACACAAGACAACCAGTGAATGGGTGTTAGCGCACTCAATCGTTGGACGTCTTTGCTTTGCCAGAACTGGACCCCAGTTCACCCAAAAGGTAGGACAGCTGGTCTGTCTTAGCCAGAAATACTATAATGCCACGACCAAAAAGACTGCATGGTGGTCAGGAATCAGACATCCTGAACCTCCTAACCCATTAGCTAGATTTCCTGAACTTGCAGGTCTATGGACTAACCTTGCCAAAGTCCAAGCCTGGCAAGCCCCACCTGGCCTATATTGGATCTGTGGAAACCGAGCATATGCGCAACTTCCGCCACAATGGGGAGGAGCATGTGTCTTAGGAACCATCAGACCTTCTTTCTTCCTGTTAAACACTGAACATGGAGAACAATTAGGATACCCAGTATACACTACCCACCGACACAAAAGAGCACTAAGACAGAAGAGAGAGGCCTTACAGATAGGCAAGTGGGAGAAGTGGCGAGGTGATGATTGGCCACCAGAAAGAATTATTGAGTATTATGGACCTGCCACTTGGAATGATGATGGTATGTATGGTTATCGTACCCCCATTTATATGATCAATCGTATTATTCGCTTACAAGCAGTAGTTGAAATAATAACCAATGAAACTAGTCATGCTCTCACGCTCTTAGCTAGACAAAGTACTCAGATGCGCACTGCCATATACCAAAATCGCTTAGCCCTTGATTATTTGCTAGCAGCTGAAGGAGGAGTATGTGGTAAACTGAATTTAACTAATTGCTGTTTGAAAATAGATGATAAAGGTCAAGTAGTTGAAGAAATTGCTAAAGATATGCAAAGACATGCTTATGTGCCAGTACAGACTTGGCACGCCTTGAAATTCCCTAATTGGTTTGCTAACCTTTTCTCTTGGCTGGGAGGATTTAAGACTTTCGTTATCTTAGTACTAATCCTTGTTGCTGTTGTCCTCTGCTTACCATGTTTAATCCCATGTTGTATGCGTTCCCTTCATAGTGCTATTGATAGTACAGTAGAGCGGAAGACCGCAACTAGAATAATGGCTTTATACAAAGCTAGCCCTAGTGGAACTAGTAAGAATCCTTTAATCAGGATGTGAATCTTCTAGAAAGTGATTTAATTCTCACACCTTATTAAGTAATAGGGTGAGATTAATCAAAGGGGGGAATGTGGCAGGTGCAGGCCTGTGACCCACGGTGTCTGACATAGGCAGGCCAGCATGGCTAGCTTGACCTGTAAATGAGGCCTGTGGAGAGGCATATAGGATTGCACATCCCCCAATATGCTGCTATTGTAAGAAAGAACTCAGTAGAAATATTGAATTAGCTTAGATAAGCAGAACTGCAGAATTAAGAAATGGAAAAATACAGAAAAGATGTGTTTAAAAGTTACTGATAAGAAAAAGTACATTTGCAGAGAAATAATAAGGAGTGCTGACAGATGAGTTACAGAACCTTGCTCTTCTGCACGCACAAATGGTCCCATAACCTTGAAAGTGTGAAAGTAACAAGTTGATGAACTGACCATTGTAATTGGGACTAGAAGGGGGGCAGGCAGGTGTCATGCCTACAGAAGCCCACAGAAGGAACATAATTGGAGAAACTTATCAGTACCGGGACCAATAGAAGGGCTACGGGAGGTACGGGAGAGTACCGGGACCAATGAAATGTTTTTCTATACCTAGAATGGAACAGAAGTCTATAAAAGTTGTTGTAATGCTTGAAAACTTTGCTCAGCCATTTTGAAATTGCCTTGCTTGAGACTTGTGCACAAATAAATGATTTGGACCTTCTGAACAGACTCCTGGTATCATTGGTTTGTCTGCGCTTTGCTGCTACAATTTATGGTTTAAATTGAGAATATTTCCCATTATAACTTGCATATTTTGAGGTTATATGTACTGACCCAATAGTGCAAATTGAAGACTAGAGCCAATAAACAATTCTACTCAAAACTTGTGAGACTTTTCTGAAAAAAAAACAGAGCTTCTCAATAGAATGCTATTTCTTTTCTCATAATGTTTGCCTTGAGGTCAATGATCTCTCATGACAAACTTTTCCTTTTAATATCTTTAAACAGTATATCAAACACCCTAAAGTATATCCAAAACACAAACTATCTGTGTGAAACACCTTAAAAACATTTCAAAATTATTGAAAGAAAACTTACGGTTTGTTTTCTGCTACAAGAGGTCCATAACCAAACAAGGATGGGACCAGTTCATTGTTGAATGATTTAGTGTCCCCACCAATTGTCAGTCTTCCATTTCACAGAAAATGACTGGTTCAATTTTGATCCATGTGGCGTCCTAATTACTTGAACACAGCACTGCATTTAGAGCTTATTTATCATGCTTCAAAGCCCTGTTTCAACACTCCTAAGGATATCTCCCATCCATCTTGTCACTTCTTATATACTGTTTAAAGTTTGTCACGAGAGATCATTGACCTCAGGGCAAGCATTATGCCTTGTAGCGCTACAGAAAAGATAAGTAGTAGTAGTAATAATTCACGCTGTAACTCGCGCTTAGCAACTTCCACTGCCATCATAAAGGAGCATTATGATGGCTATGAAATTTCTACCTAATCCAGCATAGCTGACATAAAGTACCAGGTATTCAGCATATTAGCCGCGTAATCCTTAGAAATTTCATTAGACCTTTCTTAAGAACATAAGAACATAGGAAATGACATACTGGGTCAGACCAAGATCCATCAAGCCCAGTATCCTGTTTCCAAGAGTGGCCAGTCTAGGCCACAAGTACCTGGCAGGTTCCCAAAAAGGCAAACAAATTCCACAGTGCTTGTCCTGGGGTAAGCAGTGGATTTCCCGGGTCCTCTTAATCGTTTATGGACATTTCCTCCAACAACTTGTCCAAACCTTTTTTAAACCCAGCTACACTAACAGCCTTCACTACATCATCTGGTTATGAATTCCAGAGTTTGATTACACGTTGAGTGAAAAAATATTTTCTCTTATTAGTCTTAAATTGTGGTAGCCAGGTAGCCTACACCTATAGCCAGGTAGCCAAGAACTATAGACTAGGCCATAAGCCTGAACCTGGAAAATGACAGGCCTCAGAATTCAGTAGTGCTGAGACATAAAATTATAAGACAGAATTAAATGCTGTTTTAGAATGAAATACTGCTATTACAAAGTTTGCACAAAGTGAATACAATGCCTGTATGTTAAATTGTTACTTCAGAATTGTTACTTACATGTTTTAGGAGCTGGATATGACCTTGATGAAGGAAAGTAACCAGGTTTGAACCAAGCCATTGTTCAGCTAGCTAGAGAAAGCAGAGCAAAGGGCATAGACCCTGATTGGTCAAATTCATGGAAATATCAAACCAATAGAAAGTTTGTAGAAATTAGCATAAGACCAATAGAATGTTTTCATGTATCAAAATGTTTAAGTGGTATAAAAAGTTATGTCTTTATGGAGAGCTCCGCTCAGTTCCTTGAAAGCTTTGACTGACTGGGCCTGTGCACAAATAAACTGTTTTGGACCCTGTAAATTGACTCCTGGACTTGTTCATTGACTGCAGTTTGCTGCTACATTTCTTGGTGCGTTGTCGGGAAATGCGAGTGGTAAATGGTATTCAAGTGAATAAATCCACGTAATTCGCCTTGAGGTTTGGTCCGGTTGGAACCATGTCTGTCCGACTGCAGGGGAACTTCTCAGGCGCCGCCAATCACTTTGAATCGGAGAGGGTTTTGCCTGCCTCGGCAGGCCATTGGGTCCAGCTGGCCAACATCTCCGACCCGGGGGAGTCCAGGGTCCAACTCAGAAGCTGGTGTGGTATCTGGGACCGGATCCAGTGAGTAACTGTTTTTGTATTATTAAGTCAGACAGTACTAGAACCTAGAACCATATGGTAATGGAAAAATGGTAAAAGGACACTGATCACGTCCGGAGCGGTCCGAGTACTCTTGCTAGGGCTATTAAGAGGCAAGAGGAAACCACTGACTCCTTCTGGTAATAAAATCATGATTAACGGTAATGCTAAAATGTTTTGGTAAGCCTAGGTAGTCAGGTCGCGAAACGGAGGAAGCGTTTGGTGTATTGTCCGTCCTTACTGTGTGTCTGATTTCTGTTATCTGTTAAAACCGCGCGTTTCCCTTCTGGTATGATGTAAGATTATTCTGTTAGGTAATTTGTTTACTGATTAAGAAATAGTATTAAGCAGAAAAGAAGACAGAAGGAAATAAACTCAGTTGTCACTTTTTCAGTAAAGAAGCTGTCTCATGTATTCCTGCAGCACAGCGTGAAATAAAACAAGCCAGGGGAATGAGAAGGCGTGTCTGGAGAATGGAATGTATAGTAGCTATTAACCCTGTGAGCAGGGCCGGCCCGTCCATTGAGCAAGAATGTTTTTTGCACAGGGCCCCGCGTTTCAGGGGGCCCCGCGCAAAAAACATCTTGCATCCCAAAGTTTTAAAAAATCATAAACCGGCTGCGGCTGCCGCTGCCGCCGTGGCAGCGGCAGAATGGAGAATCCCGCGGGGCCCATTTACAGTCCTTACCACCCCCCCCATCAGCCCAGCTAAGTTTAAAAGAAAAAAAACCCAGAAACCGGCTGCTGCTGCCGCTGCCGCCATGGCAGCGGCAGAATGGAGAATCCCGCGGGGCCCCCCTGTCCTGCAGTCTTCTATGCGGCCTCCATCGGCTGTCAGAGCTGCGCGAAGAGAGAGAGCTTCTCCTCTCGCAGCTCTGTTAATCACGCCGCGGGGCTGATGGGAAATCCCATCAGCCCCGCGGCGGGATTAACAGAGCCGCGAGAAAGGGAAACTCTCCCTTCGCGCGGCTCTGAAAAGCCCGCGCTGAGGCCGCATAGAAGACTGCAGGACAGGGGGGCCCCGCGGGATTCTCCATTCTGCCGCTGCCACGGCAGCAGCGGCAGCAGCAGCCAGTTTCTGTTTTTTTTTCTTTTAAACTTAGCTGGGCTGATGGGGGGGGTGGTAATGACTGTAAATGGGCTGATGGGGAGGGGGGTGGTAAGGACTGTAAATGGGCTGATGGGGGAGGGGGGTGGTAAGGACTGTAAATGGGCTGAGGGGGGGAGGGAGGGAGGGAGGGAGGGAGGGAGGGGGGTGGTAAGGACTGTAAATTGGCTGATGGGGAGGGAGGGAGGGAGGGGTAAGGACTGTAAATGGGCTGATGGGGAGGGAGGGGGGGTAAGGACTGTAAATGGGCTGATGGGGAGGGAGGGGGGTAAGGACTGTAAATGGGCTGATGGGGAGGGGGGGAGGGAGGGGGGTAAGGACTGTAAATGGGCTGATGGGGAGGGAGGGAGGGAGGGAGGGGGGGTAAGTACTGTAAATGGGCTGATGGGGAGGGGGGGTAAGGGCTGAAAATGGGCTGATGGGGAGGGGGGTAAGGACTGTAAATGGCCTGATGGGGAGGGAGGGAGGGAGGGAGGGGGTAAGGAATGAAAATGGGCTGATGGGGAGGGGGGGTAAGGGCTGTAAATGGGCTGATGGGGAGGGGGGGGTAAGGACTGTAAATGGGCTGATGGGGAGGGGGGAGGGAGGGAGGGAGGGGGGGTAAGGACTGTAAATGGGCTGATGGGGAGGGAGGGAGGGAGGGAGGGGGTAAGGACTGTAAATGGGCTGATGGGGAGGGTTAGGACTTCCTTTCGGGAACACATTTCCTCTGTTGTGCAACGATCTTTCCTTTCTCTTAGACAACTCCGCGCTGTTCGCCCTCTTCTTTCTTCCTCTGCATTAGCCACTCTTCTGATTTCCCTTGTAATATCCAGGCTCGACTATTGCAATGTCGTCCTGGCGGGTCTCCCAAAATCTCAAATCACTAGACTTCAACGTATTCAAAATACCGCAGTTCGTCTTCTCACTCATGCCTCCCGGTACGATCACGTCACTCCCCTTCTTCTGCAACAGCACTGGTTACCTATCCCCTTCCGTATTCACTATAAGATTCTTATCTTTGTCCACAGGGCTCTCTTTACAGGTACCCCTCTTTACCTCGCTGATCAGGTTCGTTTTCACACTCCCCACCGTTCCCTTCGTTCTATTCATCTCAACCGTATGTTTCTTGCGGCCCCCGTCACATGCACATCTGGAATCCACTCGGTCCTCTGCTTTCTTTTTCCTGGGTCCGCATCTTTGGAACTCTCTTCCTCTTTCCCTCCGCACTGAAACATCTTTCCCTCATTTCAAAGCAAAGCTCAAGACACATCTGTTCACAGTAGCATTCAATCTCCCCCCATAAACCTCACCCTTATGTTGGTTTCCTTTTACTCCCCTTCCCTGACCTTCCTCTTCTGTCATGTCCTGTTTTACTTGTTTATAAAATTCTTCCTTTCCTTTATATGATGGCGTTCTTTTCTTAAATCCTTGCAGCCTGTAATTTTAATCAATTGTGAACCACCCAGATGCCTATTGTGGTATGGGTGGTATATCAAATTTTAATAAAACATAAACATAAACATAATGGGCTATAGGGGGTTCGGACTGGAAGTGGGCTGATGGGGGGGTTAAGACTGGGAATGGGCTATGGGGGGTTAGGACAGGTAATAGACTATGGAGGGGCTAAGACTGGAAATGGGCTGATGGGGGAAGTTATGATAGGTAATGGGCTATGGGGGGCTACGACTACAAGTGGGCTGATGGGGGGATTAGGACTGGAAACAGGCTATGGGGCGGTGGGGCGGTGGGCTAAGACTGGAAATGGGCTGATGGGGGGGTGTTAGGACTGGTAATGGGCTGTGCGGGGCATTAGGACTGGTAATGGGCTATGGGGGGGTTACAACAGGTAATGGGCTATGGGGAGGTACGACTACAAGTGGGCTGATGGGGGGATTAGGACTGGAAATGGGCTATGGGGGGGTTAGGACAGGTAATGGGCTGATGGGGGTTACAACAGGTAATGGGCTATGGGGGGGCTAAGACTACAAATAGGCTGATAGGGGGTTAGGACTGGTAATGGGCTGTGGGGGGCGTTAGGACTGGTAATGGGCTGGGGGGTGTTAGGACTGGTACTGGGCTATGGGGGGGAGGTTACAACAGGTAATGGGCTATGGGGAGGTACGACTACACGTGGGCTGATGGGGGGATTAGGACTGGAAATGGGCTATGGGGGGGTTTAGGACAGGTAATGGGCTGATGGGGGTTACAACAGGTAATGGGCTATGGGGGGGCTAAGACTACAAGTAGGCTGATAGGGGGTTAGGACTGGTAATGGGCTGTGGGGGGCGTTAGGACTGGTAATGGGCTGGGGGGGGTTAGGACTGGTACTGGGCTATGGGGGGGTTACAACAGGTAATGGGCTATGGGGAACTACGACTACAAGTGGGCTGATGGGGGGATTAGGACTGGAAATGGGCTATGGGGGGTTAGGACAGGTAATGGTCTGATGGGGGGGTTGCAACAGGTAATGGGCTATGGGGAGCTACGACTACAAGTGGGCTGATGGGGGGATTAGGACTGGAAATGGGCTATGGGGGGTTAGGACAGGTAATGGGCTGATGGGGGGGTTGCAACAGGTAATGGGCTATGGGGAGCTACGACTACAAGTGGGCTGATGGGGGGATTAGGACTGGAAATGGGCTATGGGGGGTTAGGACTGGTAATGGGTTGATCGGGGAGTAAGACTGAAAATGGGCTGATGGGAGGGTAAGGACTGGAAGTGGGCTGATTGGGGGGTTAGGACTGGTAATGGGCTATAGGGGGTTCGGACTGGAAGTGGGCTGATGGGGGAGCTAGGACTGGTAATGGGATGGGGGGTTGCTAGGACTGGAAATGGGCTGAGTGGAAGGGGGGCTTGAACGGCAAATAGCTGATGGGGACAGGGGCTTGGAATGGAAATGGGCTGAGTGGAAAGGGGGCTTGAACTGCAAATAGCTGATGGGGAGGGGGGCTTGGAATGGAAATGGGCTGTGAGGAGAGGGAGCTAGGACTGGAATGGGCTGAGTGGGGGGGGGGGGCTAGGACAGGACATGGGCTGATGGAGGGGCCAGGATAGGACTGGAAATGGGCTGTTGGGGGTGCTAAGGTTGGAAATGGGCTGTGGTGAGGGCTTGAATTGAAATGGACTCATGGAGGGACTAGAACTGGAAGTAGGCTCATGGGGGGCTTGGATTGGAAATGGGCTGAGTGGAGGGGAGCTAGGATTTGACATGGGCTGATGGTGGGGCTAGGAAAGGAATAGAAATGAGCTGATGGGGGGCTGGGATTGGAATTGAGCTGATGGAGGAACTGATAGGACTGGAAATGGGCTGATGAGGGGCTGGGATTGGAAATGAACTGATGAATGGACTCGGATAGGACTGGAAATGGATGGGGGAGCTAGGACTGGAAATGGGTTGATGGTGGGGCTAGGATAGGATTGGAAATGGGCTGATGGGGGACTAGGACTGGAAATGGGCTGATGCAGGGACAAGAAGGGAGCAGATGCTGGGTGGGGCTGGAACTAGAAAGGAGCTGATGTTGGGGGAGGATTAGAATGGGATGGAGCTGGGAGAGTGAAATGGAGAGGGAAAAATATTTTGCGTGGGAGGGAAGACAAATCTACAATTGGCTGGATATTGGGAGAGTAAGTGGGGATTGAGGATGGAGGGATAAAATTTGAGTGGATGAAATAGGAATGAGGAAAGAGCAAAAGGAGAAAGATTAGTATGTTAAAGTAGATGTAGAGAGAGAATGGAAAAAAAAACAAGACAGAAGAAAGGACAAATGGACAGCAGATGGAGAGTTAGCAGAAGACACGAAGAAACCAGAAGAAAGTGTCTGGAACAATTGCAACTGAAAAAAAATGCACAAAAGGTAGAAAAATATCTCTTTATTTTGAATTTATTAACTGGAATATGTCAGCTCTGGGAAATGTGCAACATTAATTTTTGCGCTTTGTTTAGTACAAGAGGAAATTAATTTATAGTTTTATTTCTACAGTGTTGTTGTATATTCCAAGTTTGGCTTTTGGGGTTCCCAGTTTAATTATTGTCTTCCTGTTTCTAAATTGTGATTCCTTGTTTGGTGATGGTCTATGTTCTGCATGTGTAACTGAGCTGAGGTATTCTGTTTATGTAATTCCTATTTGACATTGCCACTTGTTCTTTCCCCAGTAGGTCATGTATTATTGTTCTCTGAAATGTATTGGTTTAATATTTGCAGTGTTGCCTTTTGATAGTTAGGGTATGGTGCTTTGTCAGTCCTGGTAGTGCTGTTAGGATACGGCGGGTTTGCTATGGGTTCTAAATGGGCAGTGTTTGTAGTAGTTCCTAATGTGCCTGGCGGTTGGTACTGGATTATAGTAATGTAGAAACCTTTTAGTCTTTCTTTATCCATATACTCATTAAGAGGCATGTTTACTAAAAGTTAGTGTATGGTAACATTATGCAAATATTTATGCAAATGAGGCACCTTATGCAAATGAGGCCCCGCACCGAGTCTCCACACATGGCCTCGCACCCCCCTTGGGCCGCCCCTGCCTGTGAGGGCTTGTTTTCAGCGTTCTGAAGCTGAGCTGATCTGTGATTATTTTAGAAAAATTGTACCTGTTTTATTCAATGTGTTTAATAGTGATGTTCCTTCTGCTATGGTCATGTATTAAATATCATGTAATAGGAATGTTTAGTCAGAATTTTGAATCCTGATAGTTTTGGGCTTAAGCCTAGGAAAGGGTTAAGTTCTTATTAACCCCTTTCCAGCTTTAGTTGTTCTCGTTAATATTTCAAGCCCTGCTTTGTGGTCACGGACCAAGTGAGGATGATTTTGTAAAGCTAGTATTACATGTTACGGCATATAACTTTAAAATAAATACTTTATTCCGATCAGATAGGCAGATCTTATGGTCCAGACAGAAATGATAGAGAAATTAAGAAAACTGCTTATGTTTTCCCTTTTGTCCTACAAAGTAGAGGTTAAGAGCCATCGCGACTTGAAAGTGATTTAAATCTTGAGTGAATAAGGAAGTTTATCGTGCTTGAATTCTAGTTCCTGATATACTACGGCAAGCACCTCATAGAAGACATGCTTATTGTTAATAAAAATAAAATGAGGGAAAAAAGTGTATATGTTCGGTTCTTTCTATTGGAATTGTTGTTATCACATGATGCAAAATAATAGTTTTATATTTTAAGGACTTTATCTAGATTGTTCCTGTTTAGAATGAGCACACACCCAGAGGAACATTATTGTATAGTTCTGATTCATAGTCCATAGGAAAATGCAGCCTGACTAGCCGTCCCCTCTGTCTGTTGTTAACTACGTCACCATGGGGGGAGGAAGGGGGGTCAGAGGGATTTAGCAAGGGCTCTGCTGGAGACTACAGATTTAAAATAAATAAATAAATCTCCCACCCTATTAGAAATGCTCTGTGAAAGGGGGGTGGCCAGTGTTAGTTACTTCATGTTTCCCGTGTTTATCAGATTGTACAGAGAATATTCCCTGATCAGTTCCCCTACATAGAATTCTTGGTTAAATGTTTGAGAAAAAAAAAATCCTGCCCGTTTATTATCTTTATAGGCCAGTTCCCTCAGCTCTGCCATCATCCCGGGCAGAGCCTGGAGCAAGGGGGGGGAGGGGGGATACCTCCCGGCAAATGTCACAAGCCACCTCCACAGCAGGAGAAGAGAAGCCCCGGCACAAGTAGGGATTTATTTGTTAATTCAGCCTGATTGCCCTATGCCTTCAAATGTATAACTACCAGTAAGAGAGAGGGTCACGTAATCCTAATCCCATTGCACTAGGTCCAGCTTTGCACTAGTCAGCTGACCAACTTTGTTTCTGGCATTATACCTTCCACGCTGAGAAACCATAGGATTTGATTGAATTAATGAACAGTATTGTGCAGACCCAATCCAAATAGCGCAGGCAGCCTTCACTATATACCCCATGCAATCTAGCAGCCCAGGAAAATTTGCGTTTTTGTCAGTCAGTCCCAGAAAGATATAAAAACAGAAATTGCAGAAACTGGATGGATTTGTGGGCATGATAGTTAATGAATGTAACGGAGAAAGTGAATGATACTTTAGTTGAATAATATGGAGGAGGTTTTCCTAACCAAAGGACCAGAGGACGTGGAAGAGGCCGCGGAAGTGAAAGGCCTAAATTGGGTGTGAATCAGCCCATTGCAGAGAAGAAGGATATTAGAAAAATGATGCCCGTATCTTAACTCCACCCCAAGAGGGGAGGAGGGAGTACTTGATTTAAAAAAAATAATAATAAACCGAGCACAGGGTTCCAGCAAGAAAGGGAAGCAGCCATAGAGGGGAGTGGCAGCCAAAGAGGGCTATAGCATGAATGAAGACTAGGCCAGACCAGACTCCAAGTTTCCCTGGGTCCCCAGGAGTCAGTCTGAAAATAGGGGACCAATATATGGACTTTATGGGGAATACAGGAGCAGAATACTAAAGCCAGTAGCCCCTTTGTTTTCTTGATGCATCACAATTGTCAGAGCTACTGAAGCTAAGGCCACAAAGCCTATCCTGCAGAACCACATGTGTGAACTAGGGGGACAGAAAATAACGCACCAGTTCTTGTATATGCCTGAGTGTCCAAATTCCACTTTTGGGCCGAGAAATGCTTGTTCAGCTCCTGGCCCAAATATCTTTTGCAGATGGGGAAGAAATGCAAATGACTGTAAACCCAAAGCCTGCTGGGTTAATGGTGCTTACTGTTCCCTGAGAAGAAGAGTAGTGGTTCTATAGTGCATCTCCAATCAAGCCAGCTAGTTCCTGTATACCCACCAACCTCATAGCCCCACCTGAAGTATGGGCAGAAGATAATCCATCTGGCCTAGTGAAGAACATAGCCCCTGTCATTGTCACCCTCAAGCTAGGAGTGAAACCAGTGCATGTGACCAGCCATTGAAGGAATTCACCACCATCTGATGAAATTGCTGAAGTATGGACTACTCAAGGAATGTCAGTCACCTCAGAACACCCCCTCTTCTCCCATTAAAGAAGCCTGGGACAGGGTATTATCACCCAGTACAGGACCTAAGGCGAGTGAATGATGCAGTTGAAGCTATACACCCTATAGTACCAAATCCTTATATTCTCTTGGGACTGATCCCCGCTGAGGCTGCTTACTTTACCGTTTAGGACCTGAAAAATGCCTTTTTCTGTGTGCGCCTAGCCCCCCACCAGTCAACTTTTGTTTGTTTTTGAATGGCAAGACCCCACAACAGGAAGGCGGGGCCAACTCATCTGGACTAGATTACTTCAAGGATTCAAGAATTCACCTACTCTCTTCAGTACTATTTTAAATCAAGATCTTTCCAGCTACTATGTGAACCCAGGAGAAAGGGTTCTTCTCCAGTATGTGGACAACTTGCTTATAGCCACCGACTCAGAAAATGAATGTCCTCAAGCCACCAGTGAACTCTTGCACCTTTTTAATGAGGCTGGATACAAAGTCTCAAGAGCCAAGGCATAATTATGTCAAACAAGTTAAATACCTAGGATTCCAGTTGTCCAGCAGAATTAGACGCCTGAGACCAGAACGCAAAGAAGCTGTATGCAGTATTCCTGCCTTCTTGGGTGCCACAGAGTACTGTTGTATATGGATCCTCAATTTTGCGCTGCTAGTAAAACCATTGTATCAAGCCATCAAAGGATTGGAACAATCTCCATTAGAATGGGGACCTGAACAAGAAACAGCATACAAGACTCTGAAGACAGCCCTGATGACATCACCAACCCTTGGACTACCAGATGTACAGAAGCCATTTCGTCTATATGTTCATGAGTCACAAGGAAATGCCTTAGGAGTGTTGACTCAGCCACTTGGATCTTGGCAGCGACCTGTAGCGTATCTATCTAAGCAATTGGACATTGTTGCAAAAGGATGGCCACCCTGTCTGAGAGCCATCGCAGCTACAGCACTTCCAGTAACTGAAGCAGATAAGCTCACTCTAGGACAAAATCTCTGTGTAATAGTGCCACATTCTGTTCAAACCCTCATGGACCACAAAGGAAATTACTGGTTCACCAACTCATGAATGCTAAAGTACCAGAGCATGTTGTGTGAAAATCCTTGATTGAAATTGATGGTCAGTCAAGCCTTGAATCCAGCTACACTATTACCAATTGGAACTGACCCTCCTGATCATGACTGTATAGAAGTCATGGATACTGTATTCGCAAGTCGACCAGACCTGACAGATGTACCTTTTGAAGATTCAGAACAAACTTTCTTCGTGGATGGAAGCAGTCTTGTAGTCAATGGACATCGCTGTGCTGGATATGCAGTAGTAACCCTGGATCTTGTAATTGAATCATCAGCCCTAGCCTTAGGAACATCAGCACAGAAAGCAGAATTGATAGCACTCACAAGAGCACTAATACTGGGAAAAGGACTCTATATAAATGTATACACAGATTCTGAATATGCATTCACAACATTGCATGCTCATGAAGCCTTGTACAGAGAACGGGGATTGATAACTTCAGGAGGAAAATCTATCAAATATGGCCCAGAGATATTGACATTGTTAGATGCTGTATGGGCCCCTAACTCAGAAAGTTGCAGTTATGCACTGTCGAGGACATCAAGCAGGAAAAGGAGAAATTGCACAAGGGAACAGATTTGCAGATGCTTCTGCAGTTCTATTTCCTGTACCTCTTAATTCATGGGATCCCTGATATACTACAAACGAATTGGACTATTATTGTGAACAAGAAGGGGGAGTACTCAGAAATGGATGGATAGAACTTCCACCACAGGAGGGGAATCAACCTCCTGGACAAATGGTGATTCCTGAAGCATTAAGTTTAGCCTATGTTCAAGCATTTCATCAAGCAACACATTATGGAAAAACTGCAATGACAAAAGTTTTGAAACCTCATTTTTATATTTCTTTGTTGGGACCTTTGACAGCTTCAGAAGCTTGTCAATGTAAAACATGTGCCAAGAACAATGCCAAGCAAGGTCCTAATCTACCAATAAGAATTTAATCAACAGGAGTTACTCCCATGAGTAATTTTCAAGTGGACTTTACTGAAATGCCAAAAGCAAATGGATACCGTTATTTGCTTGTTCTAGTGTATACCTACTCTGGGGGGGGGGGGGGGGTAGAAGCTTTTCCCACCAGGACTGAAAAAGCCAGAGAGGTCACTAAAGTCTTACTTCATGAAATTGTTCCAAGATTTGGAATACCATTAGTCATAAGGTCAGACAATAGGCCCTCATTTATATCCCAAGTAACTCAACAGTTAGCTAAAGCTCTACAGATACAATGGAAGTTACACACAGCATACAGACCTCAGAGTTCAGGGAAAGTAGAGCGTATGAATAGAACTCTGAAATCTCAATTGTACAAATTTTGTCAGGAAATACATTTAAAATGGCCACAGGTACTTCCAATAGCTCTTTTAAGAATACACTCAGCACCTACTAAGTCATTAGGACTTTCTCCCTATGAGATTTTGTATGATAGACCTTCACTTATTGTCAAAGGGATCAAAAAGAGATATGAAGCAGAAAGTATCTGAAATTATTAGACAAAAACTATTGGTTTTAAGTTCTGTTTTGCAGAGTCTTCCTATGTGGATACGAGATCAGCTACCCATCAACTTGACTGAACCGCTGCATCCTCTCATGCCTGGAGTCTCGGTGTGAATCAAAGAGTGGAGAAAGACACCGTTGACACCGCATTGGAAGGGACCTTATGTTGTCATCTTGTTAACCCTAACAGCAGTTAGAGTTGCAGACCTCGAACCCTGGATTCATCACAGCAGAGTGAAATCAGCAGCAGCTCTAGAGCCAGACCAGTAAACATCAGAACATGATCCAGAAGTTCCATTGCAGCTAACTTTGCAAAGATAAGCAAATTGAAAAAAAAAAAAATTCAGGACATTTTGAAAAGAGACTGTGCTAATATAGAACTCCTGAATCTCAAGAGACTATTTGTTTATTCTGAAGAGATTATCATCAACAGAAAGAGACTGTACTATGGACTATATTATTTGAAAATCTTTGTGCCATTCTGATCAACAGTGCAAACTAAAAGAACTGTATTTATTGAAATACGTTGGAATGTAGCAGGCCCAACACAGATCCCTGGAGTACTCCACTATTCACCTTTCTCCATTGAGAAAATTGGCTATTTAGCAATGCTCTCTGCTTTCTATCTTCCCATATCTGCACAAATTGCTTAATATTTACACAATCTGGACTTATTTCCTCATAGATATCTTAAATCCATACTACAGCCCCCAACATAGCAGAAGTAACAATCCGGGGCCAACCCAAAAGAGCCATCATATTAAAAAAAAAAAAATCCTGAGTTCTTTTCATCAACAACCTAGTGCCAAATGGCATGTTAAATTGCCATATTACCTCCTATCCATAAAAGAGAGAGTAAAATATCACAATGCACACTGATACTTTTCCTAAATACTCATGCTAGAAATGTCTGATGGGGACTGTGTCTTTTTCGTGCCTCCATGCTGACGTACTGTATGAATGCTAGGCACTGATGTACCCTTTCTCTGGATTTATTTTCTCTATCACTAAATTCAAAGAAGTAAGGCGCTTCACAAGCTTCTCTGTCTCAAAACCTTTACAGAAGTGACTGCAAAATGAACTTGGTTGCAGTTTTCCATTTCAGTCTGAGGCAAGCTGAAATTGACTGGATAAAAAAAAACCTGCTTGAAGGTACTGTAATTGGTCCTGTTCCTTTCTATATCCCTCACTAGCTCCAAGCTGTCTGGGTTGAAAAGTAAACATTCAGTACTTCTGTTTACTCATACACTTTAGTGGCAAATGAAAAACATAAAAATGAAATAAACCAAGTAGCTACTAATGTCTTAGAGTGGAGGAGTAGCTTGGTACTCAAGAGGCTAGGGTTCAATTCCCATTAGCACTTCTTATGACCTTGGGCAAGTCACTTCACCCTCCATTGCCTCAGAAGATTGGCCTGCAATTCTACCTCCAGTCACACTGCCAAGAAAACCTAGGAACTGCTGGGTCAGCGGTGAATCAAATGTGCTTATTGCATTGACGTCTTTATTTCTTTTGTTTGAAAACATGAAATGAAACAATCTACTGTATTCCACTGCATTTTTCCTTTTGTTTTCAAACAAAATGCACATCATTAACATAGACATCACTGTGTCTAACTCATTCAACCTTGTCTTAAGTGGTGGCACTGAGTATCTGCACCATAGAGAACAATTGAATAATGTAAATATTTAACTAATGTAAATAGTTACAACATCTGCATAATTATATATTCCATGTTACTTGTTGTTGTTTACGAAAAGTTAATTGTACGTAGTTTAAAAAAACAAGATGTTCCATGTAAAACCATGTTCATTATGTTAATTGTAAACTGTTCATTGTGTTACTTGTAAACCGCCTTTGATCTTGGGAAAAAGCGGTATAGAAGAAAAGCATAAATAAAAATAAATAAATAAATAAATAGAGAACAACATAGCAAGTGGAAGTCTTGCTGGAATCTTCTGATAGGTTTGGAATATCTCCCAGTTTTGCTGTGATTAGTAACAGAAACACATTATATTTGAAAGGAACGTGTCATGGAGCATGAGCTAATTTTAAATGACTAATCACTCAAAAAAAAAGTTTATTTATGAAGCACTACTTTTGAAAGAAAACTGACTGCACAGATATATTTGTTGCTTGGACAGTCATAATTTCATTTGCTCACTGTGAAAAATTAATTAGCGTAATAAGAATAGCTTTTCTGCTAAAGCCTTGGTTGAAGTTATAACATCAGCATACGCTTTGGAATACTTCAAAAACATGCTAGTAGTAATGGAAGAAAATGAAGCACCACTGGAAATCAAGGAAATCAAGGAAGCTAACAAAAGTCACAGCGCAGTAATAATAATGGGTGATTTCAACTGCCCCAGTACCGACAGGGTCAGTGTCACAGCAAGACATGCTAGGGAGATAAAGTTCCTAGATGAAATAAATGACTGCTTCTTGGAGCAGCTGGTTCAAGAACCGACCAGAGGGGAATACATATTAGACCTAGTCCTTAGTGAAACACCAGATCTAGTGCAAGGGATAAGGGTGTTGGAGCCACTTGGCAATAGTGATCATAGCATGATCGCCTTTGATTTAATTAGTGGAGGAGGGATAGTAAGGAAATCCACAATACTACCTTTAATTTTCAAAAGGGAGACTATGATAAAATGAGGAAAATAGTTAAGAAAAAACTAAAAGGAACAATCGCAAAGGTTAAAGACTTTCATCAAGCTTGGGTGTTGTTGAAAAATACTGTCTTGGAAGCCCAGACCAGCTGTATTCCACACTTTAAGAAAAGTGGAAGGAAGTCCAAAAAACTGCCAGCATGGTTTAAAGGTGAGGTCAGAGACACTGTTGTTGCCAAAAAATCATCTTTCACGAAATGGAAAAAAGAGCCAAACGACAAAACCTGGAAACAGCACAAGCACTGGCAAGTGAAATGCAAGGCATTGATAAGACAGGCAAAGGGAGAATTTGAGAAGAAGCTTGCTGCGGAAGCAAAAATGTGAAATAAAGACTTTTTCAAGTACATTCATAGCAAAAAACCTGTGAGAGAGTCAGTTAGTCCATTAGATGATAGAGGGGTTAAAGGGGCACTAAGAGGCGACAAGGCAATTGCGGAGAGAATGAATGAATTCTTTGCTTCGGTCTTTACTGAGGAAGATGTAGGGATGTTACCCATGACTGAAGTGGTATTTAAAGATGCGGAATAATTGAAGGAAATATCGATACATCTGGAAGATGTATTACAACTATTAGATAAACTGAAGAGTAGCAAATCACCTGGGCTGGATGTTATACATCCAAGGGTGTTGAAAGAACTGAAATATGAGATTGCAGACCTGCTATTAGTAATCTGTGAATTATCATTAAAATCATCTCTAATACCTGAAGATTGGAGGATCGCCAATGTAATACCAATTTTTAAAAAGGGTTCCAGGGGTGATCCGAGAAACTACAGACCTGTGAGTCTGATGTCAGTACCGGGAAAAATTGTAGAAACCATCATAAAGAATAAAATTACTCAGCATGTAGTCATGGCCTAATGGGAGACAGCCAACATGGCTTTAGACAACAAAGATCTTGTCTTACTAATCTGTTGTTTTTTTGAAGGTGTGAATAAACAGGTGGACAAAGGTGAGTCAGTTGATATAGTGTATCTGGACTTTCAGAAAGCTTTTGACAAGGTCCCTCATCAGAGACCTTTGGCAAAACTAAAGAGTCATGGGATTGGAGGCAGTGTACTATTGTGGATCAGTAACTGGTTAAAAGATAGAAAGCAGAGGGTAGGGATAAATGGCCAATTTTCCCAATGGAGAAAGGTGAATAGTGGTGTACCCCAGGGATCTGTGCTGGGTCCACTGCTTTTTGACATATTCATAAATGACCTGGAAATTGAAATAACGAGTGAGGTTATCAAATTTGCAGATGACAGAAATCTATTTAAAGTTGTTAAAACCCATGAGGATTGTGGAAAATTGCAAGAGGATCTTGATAAATTGGAAGACTGGGCAACAAAATGGCAGATGAAATTTAATGTGGACAAGTGCAAAGTTATGCACCTAGGGAAGAACAACCCAAACTATGGTTGCACGATGCAAGGTTTCACATTAAGAACCACCACCCAGGAAAAAGATGTAGGCGTCATTGTGGATAACATGTTAAAACCCTCGGCCCAGTGTGCAGCGGTGGTCAAGAGAGCAAATAGAATGCTAGGTATCATAAGGAAAGGAATGGAAAATAAAACAAAAGATATTATAATGCCTCTATATCGTTCCATGGTAAGACCGCACCTTGAATGTTGTGTGCAATTCTGGTCGCCGTATCTTAAAAAGGATATAGCGTTATTAGAAAAGGTTCAGAGAAGAGCCACCAAAATGGTAAAGAGGATTGAAGGATACTCCTATGAAGAAAGGCTAAAAAGGTTAGGGCTCTTTAACCTGGAAAAGAGACGGCTGAGGGGAGATATGATAGACGTCTATAAATTAATGAACGGAGTGGAAAGGGAAACGTAGATCGATTGTTTACATTATCAGAATATAGAAAGACTAGGGGACATGCAATGAAGCTACAGGGTAAACTATTTAAGACTAATAAAAGAACATATTTTTTCACTCAATGTGTAATCAAACTCTGGAATTAGTTACCGGAGGATGTAGTAAAGGCTGTTAGTGTAGCTGGGTTTAAAAAAGGTTTGGACAAGTTCCTGGAAGAAAGGTCCATAAACCATTATTAAGAAGGGACCGAGGATATCAATGCTTGACCCAGTACAAGCTTTGTGGAACCTGTGTCTTTTGGGGAAACTTCTAGGAACATATGACCTAGATTGGCCACTGTTGGAAACAGGATACTGGGCTTGATGGACCTTGGTCTGACCCAGTATGGCATATCTTATGTTTTTATGGAAAGCCACAGCTACAAATGTCTCTCTCCAGGTAAATGGATAGCATTTTCCCCTAAAGAACTAGTTTAATGCCATTTGAGTAGATCATGGCATAGAATGAAAATAAATTTCAGAAATTATTTTGAGCTTTTGGTCCAAATGGTATCAATTTCTCAGCAAGCATGATGCATACAGTTGAGAGGATCATAAGAAAAAATGCTGTAAGTACTGAAGACCATTCCTTAATATCCTAGGCAAGTAGAAGGCAATCTTCTTTCCTTAAATTCCAGAATAAGGATGACTGCTTATAACCTGAATAGCATCTTATGATATCTTTTTGTTATCAAGAGGAAAAAAGTCTTTGAAATAATATACACAATAGGTGCTTTTTCAGCATGTAGCAAACTGTCTGATTCAATCATCCAGGTACTGGTTGACGAATACCGGCACATCTTTTCAGATGAGCCTTAGTTAGTTGGATTGGCAGCTTAACGTAATGTTAAATAGCAAAACATTGAGAAGCTGGAGTTTGGTCTGTTTTTGTGGCACCTGCTTTGGGTGACTAAGGGGTATGTTTACTATGCTGCAGTACTGGTCAGCATGGCACATAGCACATGCTATCGGGTCACATTAACAGATACCACAGAGGAAATGCAGACAGCAAAGTGGTTTTCTGTGTTATCTGCACATGCAGTGGTAAATGCAGGAGGAGGCGGAATCAGGGTAGGAAATGTATACGGCTGCTGGTGACAGCCAGCACAGGATAATGCTGTGTGCTGTCTGTCATGACTGCCAATAGTGTGGCTAGAGAGAATGCCACCTGAAGAAGTGGTGCAATGTGCAGCCATGCTATCGGAAACCTAGTAGTGCAACCTCAGACAATCACCAAAGCCATGGGAGAGCAGTGCTGGCCTGATGCCATGACTTTCTCCAGGAACGTCTGGGTTATTTGAGCAGCAAGGGCCAGGCACAGGATTAAGGGGGCAGTGAGTGTGCTTGCCCTGCTCAGGCTGCAGTGCATTCAGACAGAAGTCGGTCAGAAGATGGGGCTATGGAGTCATGAGAGCCATGATACCAGCAGGAATGGAGGTGACAGATAGCCAGGTCAGTGAAGTTTTATCCTTTGTGATTGAGAGGCCTGTGAACTTCATTTTGGAATCTATATGGTCAGCTATTGTGTCGCTTGGGGAAGCCATATTACCGCAAGTATCTTCCCTTTTCTTTAAAGTTAATGAGAACTCTGCCAAGATTGAACAATTATTTAATACTGTTGAATTGGTTGTCTTATATGTTAGAAGCTCAGGCTAAGTTGGCATCTTTGGAGGCCCTATTGGAACTATTTGGTTTTGGTGGACTCTAAGTTGGAGCATTTGGAGAACATGTCTAGAGCTAATAAACTTTGACTGATTAATTTTCCTCATGTCATTACTGTATCGGCGAGAGATATGTTTAATGACTATTTGATAAATGTCTTGGCAGTTCCAAGGGAATCACTTCCTCCTGTTGTGAAGATGTTTTATCTGCCTAGGGGAAGGAGAGTAGTCCCTTCGGTGGGTACGGAGGCTCAACATTCTGATGTATTGAATATTGCAGATATTTTGGCATCTTCACAGAAGGAATCTGTGGTTCCTGGTATATTATTGATGATGTTTGCCTTTTTATCTGATAAGGAGTGGTTCCTGAGGCTCTTTTTTTGTAAAAGGAATCTGTTATTTTGTGGGTTTAAAATCAATATCTTTCCTGACCTGGCTAAAGTCACCCAACATCGCCACAGAGAATTTCTTCTGCTGAGACCCGGGGTACTGCAGCTGAGTGTGCTTTTTTTCCTTAAACATCCGTGTAAATGCTTGGTGAAATACCAAGCTGTTTCTTATATTTTTTATGAGCACTCCCAGCTCCTAGCCTTCGTTAACGTGAGGCGCTTAGAGGCCTCAATTAACTCCATGCCTGTTGAGCCATGATTAACTGTTTACTGGAGATTTACTTAGCTCCATTTCATATGATTTTTGTTGATTTGTTTCTTCTAAATTTATACCTCCCCCCTTGGTTTGTTGTGGGCTGGGGTGGGCGGACAGAGATTTTTGTTTCTTCTTTTTTAATTTATAAATTTGCTTGTTGGGTTTTGTCTTACTGTTCAGCCCTATTCTGTACAAGGATGCTTTTGTTAACTTCTTGGTTTCATTTGTTAAATTGCATAAATATAAAATACAATTAAAAAAAAAAGATTTCTAAAGAGATTGGAGGAGACAAGGCAAGGTTGAGGTGGTAGGTGATAAGAAATGAACTTTAGCAGGTGATAATCCAATAAGGGAAGAAGTGAGGTCCAGAGGTTTAAGGGTAAGCAATTAGAGAAGAATACAAGGTTAAATACAAGTGGCATTGCTGGTGAGTAGGGGCAGTAGAGCAAAGCTGGAGATTAAATGATGAGGTAAAGGAGAGGAACTTTAAAGCATAAGGGTCAGAGGGGTTATCAATATGAATGTTAAAATCCCTGAGAATAAGGGAGAGGGCAGATGAATCCAGAAAGAAGGAAAGTCAGAGAGAAAGATAGAGGAGGACTTGTCAGGGGGGATCGATAAGTAACAACTAATCATAGAGGTAGCGGAGTAAAAATCCGGATGGAGTGGACTTCAAAGGAGGGAAAGGAGTGAGACTGAGGCAGAAGGAGGGGTTGAAATTGACAAGAAGGAGAGAGTAGAAGCCCAACACCAAAACCACGGTCAGTAGGACAAGGCATCTGGGATAATTGATAGCCACCATGACAGAGATCAGTGACTGAAGCTGAGTCCTCTGGGAAGAGCCAGGTATCAGAGCAAAGAGATGGAGTGCATTAGAGATAAAGGCAAGGCACATGAGAAAGGGAGAGAGGAGGGGAAAAGGAGAGGGATATGAATACGATTTGAGCTGTTGTGTCCTCTTCGCTCTTGCCCCATTTCAGGCAGCTTGTAAAATGTTTCATGGTGATGCCTCCTTACCACTAGGGAAAGCACTGTGAGACTGGTGCCATTTTACAAGCCACTGTAGTCTTAATTTTAGATTTTATGTGAATTAGGAGTGTGACTCTGTTAGTGAGATGAGATTAACATTTCTATTGCGATAAGGGAGAGGAGAATATGTTTTCCTACAGAAAGCCAAAGTTGCAAAAAATATATAAATCTACAAATAGTATATACTATGAATGAGAGAGTCCCCTGAAATGAAAAAAAAAATCCCACTCCCATAAAAAAGAAAAATCCTATAAAAAACATGGGAATCTAAATGCAAAGAGAATTTTTGGCCTGTGCATCCCAACCAGCTATTCATCCTCATATATATACTTAATCCCCTTTCCACTCATGGACCTACACTGGTAAATTAATGAAGACAGTGGTAAAATAATGAGGCCCTTTTACTGAAGTACAGTAGGATTTTGCATTTTATTTATTTATTTTATTTATTAACAATTCTTATATACCGCACTATTAGACATCAGCGCGGTTTACATTGAACAGAAAACATCCGACAATTTACATATGTCTGGTCATTACATTTAACAGGAAGTATAACTTGGAGAAATAGGGTAACTAAATACAATGGTGGTTTATCTGATAAGGGATATCATGGTTACTGAACATTCAGCACTAAAACTTATATGCAGTCAGTGCAACGCCTCCATGGTTATTATCGGAGGAATGGCCATCATATTTTCATGGACATATACCCTAATGTGTGGCAAAGGCATTCCCAATTAATGAGGGCGCATTTAATGTTACCTATTGAGCTGTAAAGTGCACCTGTGCTAATTATCACATTGTAGGTGTACCCCCTGCGCTAACTTCAATGTACTATCCATGCTCACTCTCTCCCTCTAACTCACCTATTCTCCACCTTATTGTGCAATTTGCACTTACTGCAGGAATTAGTGCACAGTAGCTGTCACGCCAGCATTGTAAGTTGCCATGGCCTGTTCTAACAGTTACCACATGCTAAAATGTGGGCTAACTGCTTAGCACAATTTAGTAAAAGGACCCTTATGTGTTTTAATGGTATTCGTGTACACTAACATGGTAATGCACCTTCCTACCTCCAGCTGCTAGCTCATAATTTTAGCCAATACACACTATCCATTTCATTACATCTGAAGTAAAAGAAAAAAAATTATGAAAGTAAAAATAACCTGTGCTAAAAATTTATTGTACCATGTAGGAGAAGGGCCATCAGTATTTCAAGGGATCTACTAACTTGATTATCTCACTGTGCCAGCCTCAGGTGAGAAGTACATTGAGATGCTTCTTAAAGCATCCAAATTCTCCAACAGAGGTGAATATGGGATGCTACAGAATGAAGAGAGTTGGACACAAGTCACCAGAGCTGCAGAATTGACAACCCTACTCATCCAGCCCTCAAATTGAAGAACCAGTATGCAGCCCTGGAAGTGGAGGAGGTGAAAGTATCCCAAAAAATGGAAGAACCAGAGCTCAAGCACCCCAAAGTTGCATAATAGGTGACTACAAGGAAGCGAAGGGTAGTGGTGGTCAGTGGCTCTCTTCTGAGGGGTACTGAAGCATCCATCTAGAGACCAGATTTAATATCCAGAGAGGTGTGCTGTATGCCAGGTGCCAAAATCTGAGATGTCATGGAGAGTTTGCTGATCTGATGTTGCTCATCCATGTCACCACAAATGATTCTACTAGGTATCTCTCCAAGCATATCAAAAGTGACTTCATGGCTCTGGGACAGAAGGTAAAGCAGATAGGTGCACAGGTGGTGTTCTCTTCAATCCTCCCTGTTGTGGGTAAAGACTGAGGCAGAGAAGCTCACACCCTGGAGTTGAATGCATGGCTGCGTGGATGGTGTCATTGAGAGTGTTTTGGTTTCCTGGATCATGGGATGATTTTCCAAGGGCTGCATTGCAGAGATGGTGTCCACCTATCCAAGAAGGTTCAAAATGTCTTCTGCAGCAGAATGGCTAACCTAGTGAAGAGGGCTTTACTAGATTCATTGGGGATGGGTGAGGAAAGCCCGCAGGTAAGTAAAACATTAAATACATCTGTTGAAATGGGTAAAAGGGGTTACAACTGCAAAGCAATGTGCATAAATGCCCGTAGTATGGGAAATAAGATCCAAAATGTTGATGCTTTAATAGAAGAAGCCAACTTGCATTTAGTAACCATTAAGAAAATTGCCCCAAAAACTTGCATTTAGTGGCAATTACAGAAATATGGTTCACAGACAACCATGACTGGGAAGCAATTATGCCGGGCTATACTTTATTCAGGAAGGACAAAGTTGGAAGAAGGGGAAGAGGAGTGGCAATATATGTAAAAATTAATATTAAATCCATAGAAATACACGGCTTAAAAGAGAGCAAGGAGGCACTGTGGGTTAAACTAGAAAGAGGGAACAGGAAATTTATTTGCATTGGTGTGATATACCGATCTCCTTCATGGGGAGAAGTAGTGTACGGAGATTTAATAGTGCAGTATTGTCATGAAAGGAGAAGTGCTACTGATAGGGGATTTCAGTATACTGGATGTTTGGCATATCCCTGCTGCGGTGCCATCTAGAAATAAGGAGATCCTGTATTCTCTACAGGGAGAACTATTCCAGCAACTGGTAACACAACCCACATGAGAAGGGCCATACTGGACTTGGTGCTTACCAATGGGGAAAGTGTTTCTGATGTTATAGAGGGAGATCATCTTGTATCCAATGATCACCAGATGGTGTGGTTCAGTATTGGGATGAGGGCCGATAAAATCCATTCAAAAGTGAGGGTCTTAGACTTTAGGAAAAATAACATTTTCCAATTTGGGACAATACCTCAAGGAGTTGTTAGTGGGATGCAGAAATGCAATAGGCAAAACTAAAAGGGGATACATTTTTTTAAACCTTTATTTATCTTTTCAACCAACACAACGGCCATAACAGCAAATCATAACAATTATAAATCAACACCCCAAAGAAAAACCCCCTCTCCTACCAACGGCCACTGGGATCCAAGCTAATACAGCCAGAGAAAGCTAAGTCCATGGATACAACTCATAGATTCTTACATTTATCTGCATACAATACGTACAGCTCTTAGACATTGTGACAATGTGCACCATCCCCAAATTCCCTCAGGGCTTTCCATTTCAGAGTACTATGGGGACCTTGAACTACACCTTTACGAGGCATTTGTTCATATTTGCTATCGACACAGACCTGATGCCACCATATTTGGAAGTGAAGATATGCCATACGTTTCCAATTGCGGACCAGTAAACAAATAGCCACCCCCAACATGAAATCTAGCAGGAACCTATGCTCCTTGTTCAACCCAGGGATGGCCATGGCCGAACGAAAAGCTATTATCCCCCAGGTGAGGGGGGTGTTAAGGTCCAACAATACTTGTATTCTGGCCCATACCTGTGACCAGTAGGCCTGCACCCCAGGGCATTCAAACACCATGTGCTTAAGAGTACCCGTCTGCTTACGACACGTCCAACACAGCGCCAGTACTGAGCTGTTCCATTTGTTTATTTTCACTGGTGTTAGATATGCCCTGTGTGCAAAAAAGAATAAGGTCTGCGTAATGGAGGCCGCTTTAGAAGCTCTTACTTGCCTGGCCCAAAATCTCACCCAACTGCGCTGTGCTAAGCAAACTCCAGTGTCCTATTCCCACACCCTCTGCAGCCCAAGTAACTGTGACGACGACCCATATTTTAGTTCTTTGTAAAAGAAGGAAGCTAACCCGGTGACCAGGTGTGCTTGTCTAAGTTTGATATTAACCCCCCACTCTTCCTGCAGTGAGTTACACCCTCCTACTGCTTTTCCCACACAGTGCTTTAATTGGACCCAATGAAAATATAAGGACCCTGGGAGTTGAAACTCCTGTTGCAGTCTGTCAGAGCTTTTCCACTCATTCTCCTCCATTAGCTGCCCAAGAGTCCAGATGCCCCTCTCATACCATTGCTTCCACGCAAAGGTTTTCTGCTGGATCTTAAAGGATGGATTATACCACAAGGGGAGACACCTAGAGTTGTTCTCTCTTGCCCCCAGCATGTTGGCTAGGGTACGGAAAGCTCTTTGTGTGTCTGAGATCATTCTTGGTCTCTCAGGATGCTCCCTGAAAACCATTCCTGGAAGAAGATGCATAGGGAACGGGGCTTCAATTTTTTCCTCTAAGGCCAACCAGACCGGACTTTGATCCGATATCTTCTCCGTCCATCTTGTACCTTGTTTCAACAGGAACGCCTGATGGTATACTAGAAAATCTGGGAAGCCTACCTCCCAATCTTCCTTACGGAATTTAAGTTTTTTAAGGGAAATCCTGGGCGGTTTATTCTTCCAAAGGAAGAGTGCTAATAGTTTCTCTATCTGCTGATAAAATTACAGAGGGAAATATAATGGCACCATTTCCAGCATATAATTTATTTTGAGTATGATGGTCATTTTGATTGTCTCCAATCTGCCCCACCAAGATAATATCAGAGGAGACCACTTTGTAGTCAGGCTCTGAATGTTGGCCATAATTGTCTCTTCATTATACTTAAGCGTATCATCCAAGGAATGGCAGTAATAAACACCTAAGTACTTAATCTTCTTTGGTTCCCATACAAAGGGAAATCCAGACAAGACCGCCTTATGTACACGCAAATTAAGGGGGAAGGCTACTGATTTTGCCCAAGATATTGATTTTGTACCCAGATATTGATGAGTAACAATCTATCTGCTCCAGAATATGTGACACTGACCCCGGATTGGTAAATAGAAGGAGATCATCTGCGTATGCTGATAATTTAATCTCTCTGCCCACCAACCTAATGCCCTGAATTTTGTCATTCTGCCTCAAGAGGAGGGCCAGAGGCTCAAGCACAAGATTAAACAGGACTGGCGATAGGGGGAAGCCCTGGCACGTGCCTCGGCCCAATATAAGGTCCTGTGACTGGATGTTATTCACACAAATGCTTGCAGAAGGATGCAAGTACATGACTTTGAGTAATTTAAGGAAACCCTTCCCGAAACAGAACCATTCCAGGGCAGAATATAGAAATGACCACTCTAGAAGGTCAAAGGCCTTCTCGGCATCCAATGATAAGCCCACCAACGGCTCACTCATACTCTCTGCCCCGGACAGAACATGGCACAGGAACCGGGCATTGTCCGCTATTGATCACCCTTCCAAAAACCCACACTGGTCTGGATGTATTAAACTGGGGACTACTGTGGCTAGCCGCCACGCCAATACCGTTGCATATATTTTATAGTCCACATTTAAAAGGGAGATCGGCCGGTAGTTGCTCACTACTTGCGGGTCCCTCCCTGGCTTTTCTAGCACTATAATCTTAGCAGTGGCAAATTTGCCTACTTGGGGGCTTTCCTCAACCAATGCCTGGAAGTATTCCTGCATATGTAGACCCAGATCCTTGGCAAAAACCTTAAAAAACTCAGAAGGCAAGCCATTGGGCCCAACAGCCTTGCCTGGCGCTAGCAAATTTATTGCTTGATCAGTCTCATAGAAACATAGAAACATAGAAATATGACGACAGAAAAAGACCACATGGCCTATCTAGTCTGTCCTTCCATAACAACTACAACAGTCCCCTTTTTACCTTTAGAGATCATCTGTGTTTGTCCCATGCTTTTTTAAATTCAGTTACTGTCCTCATCTCTACCACCTCCACTGGGAGACTATTCCACGGATCCACTACTCTTTCCGTAAAGAAATATTTCCGCATATCACTCCTGAATCTATCTCCCTTCATCCTCATCCCATGTCCCCTCGTAGTATAACTTGCTTTCAATTGAAAGAGGCTCTCTCACTGAACATTTATGCCATGGAGGTATTTAAACATCTCAATCATATCACCTCTATCCCGCCTTTCCTCTAAGGTGTACATATTAAGATCCTTCAGTCTGTCCTCATATGTGCCTCAAGGATCCTCCATATCATCCTTGATGTTCAATATATACATTCAACCCATCTGCAACATTATCAGATCGTTTAACGTGAGTTGTATGCTATACGCCGACGACGTACTGTTGTACATGCCGATTTCACTTGACTGCCCAAACCTTACCCCTCTGATTGCATGCTTCAACACCATATCCGATTGGCTGCTATCACAAAATTTAAGAATTCAACACAAGAAAACTGAGGTGCTTTTCATCTCGAGAAACCCTAACTTCACACCACCCAGTTGTTTGAAGGTACACAATGCCGAACTACAAGTGAAATCAACTATTCGTTACCTTGGGGTGACGTTGGACCAACATCTTGACATGAAGCAACACATAGCTAACACTGTCAGAGCGGTCTACTTTAAAATTCGATCCCTCAGACACTTACGCCCGTTACTCGAGCCAGAAGATTTCCGCACCATTTACCAAGCCCTCATCATTCCTCATTTCGATTTTGCAAATGCCATCCTTCAAGGACTTCCCCGAGCAACCTTAAACCCCCTGCAACTGGCCATGAACAGTGCAGCACGGATACTATTCGGAGCCTCAAGGAGAGAACACCTCACACCTCTCCTGAAACAGCTGCATTGGCTTCCCATTCAAGCCAGGATCTGTTTTAAGACCTTGCTGATGACGTTCAAAGCTATCAAGGGGCTATCATCCCCCTCTCTCTCTGACGTCATACAATCGCCCGCCCCCTGCAGACTAAGAAGAACTGCAGAGACTAATATGTTATCTATACCTAAGGAAACAACAAACTGCACCAAAACAACATCCAACCGAGCCTTCAGTATTTGCGCCCCAAGTCTATGGAACACCCTACCACCACACATCAGAGCAATCCCCAACCTGAGCCAGTTCAGGAAGGCCCTGAAACATTTCCTCTTTATCAAACACCTTACCTACAGCCCTGAACCCCAGCCACTCTCATATAGTTCATCCCCAAAAATGTAAAACACCAAACAGGAGCCTTCTCCATTGAACTTCTTATGTATATAGTTCACCTTTGTTCTCCAAGTTCCTTAATATAGTTGATACTTGTTCTCCAAATCCCACTCCCTGTTCAATGTAATGACCAGACATATGCATTTTGTCGGATGTTTTTTGTTACATGTAAACCGCGCTGATTGCAAATAGTGCGGTATATAAGAATTGTAAAATAAATAAAAATAAAAAATAAATAAATATGCTTTATAATGAAGACCACTAATCATTTTCGTAGCCACCCTCTGCACCGACTCCATCCTGTTCACATCCTTTTGAAGGTGCGGTCTCCAGAATTGCACACCATACTCCAAATGAGGTCGCACCAAAGACTTATACAGAGGCATTATCACCTCCTTTTTTCTGCTAGCCATTCCTCTCTGTATGCACCCAAGCATCCTTCTAGCTTTTGCCATCACCTTTTCTAACTGTTTAGCTACTTTAAGATCATCAGACACAACCACGCCTAGGTCCCACTCTTCTTTAGTGGACAAAAGTACTTCACCCCCTATACTATATTGCTCCCTTGGATTGCTGCATCCCAAATGCATGACCTTACATTTTTTAACATTAAATCCCAGCTGCCAAATTCTAGACCATTCTTCAAGCTTAGCTAGATCCCTCCTCATGTTATCTACACCTTCCTGGGTGTCTATTGCAGATTTTGGTATCATCCGCAAAGAGGCAAACCTTACATGAAAGCCCTTCCGCTATATCACTAAAAAAGATGTTAAAAAGAATCAGAACAAGGACAGATCCCTGGGGCACACCACTGATAACATCCTTCTCCTCAGAGTGAGCTCCATTTACTTGTACTCTTTGTCGCCTCCCACCCAACCAATTTCTAACCCAAGCAGTAACTTTAGGGTCCATCCCTAGGGTGCTCAATTTGTTTATAAGTTGCCTGTGAGGAACAGTGTCAAAGGCTTTACTGTAATCTAAATACACCACATCTAGGGCTCTCCCTCAGTCCAACTCCCTGGTCACCCAGTCAAAGAAATCAATCAGATTTGTCTGACAAGACCTGCCTCTGGTGAATCCATGCTGCCTTGGATCCAGTAATCTCCTGGACTCCAGAAACCTCACTAATTTCTCTTTCAGCAGCGTTTCCAATAATTTACTCACCACCAAAGTTAAACTAACTGGCCTGTAGTTCTTAACCACATCCTTACTTCTGCTTTTGTGTAAAGGCACCACATGAGCCTCTCTCCAGTCCTTTGGCACCACTCCCGACTCCAATGAGGCATTGAAAAGGTCAGTCAGTGGAGCTGCTAGAAAGTCCCCAAGTTCCCTCAGTATTCTCGGGTGTATCCCATCCGGTCCCATCGCTTTGTCTACTTTAAGTTGAGATAGTTTCTCATGAACACAGTCTTTTGAAAATTGTTCAAGATGTCCTTTCCTTCTTTTCCTATTTGTGGGTGTTTTCTGAGGTCCTGCTCCTGGTTCTTCATCTGTGAACACAGAACAAAAATATTTGTTAAGCAATTCCGCTTTATCCTTATCAGCTTCTACATATCCCCCCCCCCCCTGCACCCTTGAGTCTGACAATGCCTCTTTTGCCCTTCCTCTTCTGACTAATATATCTGAAAAATGTCTTATCCCCCCATTTTATTGCATTGGCTATTTCCTCCTCCTTTTGAATCTTTGCCTTCTTGACTACTTTGCTAGCTTCTCTAAGTTTTTCCAAATACAGATGCCTGTCTTCCTCTCTCTGTGATCTCTTGTATTTCATGAAGGCCTCCCTCTTTTTCTTCACTTTTTCAGCTACTTCTTTCAAAAACCATAGCGGTCTCCTTTTCCTTTTACCTTTATTTACCATTTTAACAAAAAGGTTGGTTGCCCTTAAAATATCCCCTTTCAGTTTTTCCCACTGTTTTTCTACATCCCTCAGCTGTTCCCATCCAACTAACGACTTCCTGAGGTATTGGCCCATCTTCGCAAAGTTAGTCTTCCTAAAGTCTAAGATCTTCGCCTTCGAATGGATTCTATCAGCCCTAGTCCTAATACTGAACCACACCATCTGGTGATCACTGGATGCAAAATGATCTCCCACTACAACATCAGAAACACTTTCACCATTGGTAAGCCCCAAGTCCAGTATGGCCCCTTCACGCGTGCGGTCTGTTACCAATTGCCTGAATAGTTCTCCCTGTAGAGAATCCAGGATCTCCTTACTTCTAGATGATACTGCAGCAGGAATGTGCCAATCAACATCTGGCATATTGAAATCTCCTATCAGTAGCACTTCCCCTTTCCTAGCAATGCTGGCCATGTCTTCAATTAACTCTGTCCACCTCTTCCTCTTGTGAGGGAGGTCTGTATATCACACCAATGTAAATAGATTTCTCTTTCCCTCTTTCTAGTTTAACCCACAATGACTCCCCTCTCCCTTTTAAGCTCTGCAATTCCAAAGCTTTAATAGTAGTTTTTACATATAGTGCCACTCCTCCTCTCCTACTTCCTACCCTGTCCTTTCTGAATAAAGTATAGCCAGGTATAGTTACATCCCAATCATGGTTTTCTGTGAACCATGTTTCTGTAACTGCCACTAAATCCAAGTCAGTCACTCCCACCAAAGCTTCAACATCAGGGATCTTATTTCCCATGCTACGGGCATTTATACATACTGCTTTCCATATGTTACCCCTGTTACCCATTTCCATAAAGTTATTTAATGTATCACCTACCAGGGGGCTTTCACTTACCTGGGGGCTTTCTTCACCCATCCCCAACGAATCTAGATTAAAGCCCTAGACTAACCAGTCTACTACTGAAGACACGTTGACCTTTCTTGGACAGATGGATTCCATCTCTGCTCTGCAACCCTTGGAACAGCATCCAATGGTCTAGGAAACCAAAACGCTCTCGATGACACCATCCACGCAGCCATGCATTCATCTCCAGGATGCGAGCCTCTCTGCCTTGGCCTTTACCCTCAACAGGGAGGATTGAAGAGAACACCACCTGTGCACCTAACTGCTTCACCCTCTGTCCCAGAGCCATGAAGACACTTTTGATACGTTCTGAGGTATACCTGTCAGTATCATTTGTTCCAACATGGATTAGCAACATTGGGTAATAGTCAATGGGCTTGATGAGTCTCGGCAAACTCTGTAACATCTTGGATTTTGGCACCAGGCAGACAGCATACCTCTCTGGACATCAAGTCTGGTTGGCAGATGGACACCTCAGTACCCCTCAGAAGAGAGTCTCCAACCACCACTACCCTTCATTTCCTTGTGGACACTGATTCTGCAACTTTGGGGTACTTGAGCTCTGGTTATTTCCCATGCTACGGGCATTTATACACACTGCTGTATTCCACGCATTAAGAAAAGTGGAAGAAAGTCCAAAAAACTGCCAGCATGGTTTAAAGGTGAGGTCAGAGAGGCTGTTGCTGCCAAAAGAGCAACCTTCAGGAAATGGAAAAAAGAGCCAAATGATGAAAACTGGAAACAGCACAAGCACTGGCAAGTTAAATGCAAAGCATTGATAAGGCAGGCAAAGCGGGAATTTGAGAAGAAACTTGCTACGGAAGCAAAAACACGAAATAAAGACTTTTTCAAGTACATTCGTAGCAAAAGGCCTGTGAGAGAGTCAATTGGACCATTAGATGATAGAGGGGTAAAAGGGGCAGTAAGAGGAGACAAGGCTATAGCAGAGAGACTGAATGAATTCTTTGCTTCGGTCTTTACTGAGGAAGATGTAGGGATGTTACCCAAGACTGAAGTGGTATTTAAAGGTGATACTGCAGAGGAATTGAGAGAAATATCGCTACACCGGGAAGATATATTACAACTATTTGATAAACTGAATAGTAGCAAATCACCTGGACCGGATGGTATACATCCCAGAGTGTTGAAAGAACTGAAATATGAGATTGCAGACCTGTTATTGGTAATCTGTGAACTTTCATTTAAATCATCTGTAATACCTGAAGATTGGAGGGTCGCCAACATAACACCAATTTTTAAAAAGGGTTCCAGGGGTGACCCGGGAAATTACAGACCGGTGAGCCTGACGTCAGTACCAGGGAAAATGGTAGAAACCATCATAAAGAACAAAATTACACAGCATGTAGATAGTCATGGCCTAATGGGAGACAGCCAACATGGCTTTAGACAAGGAAGATCTTGTCTTACTAATCTGATCTGTTTTTTTGAAGGTGTGCATAAACAGGTAGACAAAGGTGAGTCGGTTGATATAGTGTATCTGGACTTTCAGAAAGCTTTTGACAAGGTCCCCCATCAGAGACTTTTGGCGAAGCTAAAAAGTCATGGGATAGGAGGCAGTGTACTATTGTGGATCGGGAACTGGTTAAAAGATAGAAAGCAGAGGGTAGGGCTAAATGGCCAATATTCCCAATGGAAAAAGGTGAATAGTGGAGTACCCCAGGGATCTGTACTGGGTCCGCTACTTTTTGACATATTCATAAATGACCTGGAAAAGGGAATAACTAGTGAGGTTATCAAATTTGCAGATGACACAAAACTGTTTAAAGTTGTTAAAACCCAAGAGGATTGTGGAAAACTGCAGGAGGATCTGGATAAATTGGAAGACAGGGCATCCAAATGGCAGATGAAATTTAATGTGGACAAGTGCAAAGTTATGCACCTAGGAAAGAACAACCCACACTATAGTTACACGATGCAAGGCTCCACATTAGAAACCACCACCCAGGAAAAAGATTTAGGAGTCATCGTGGATAACATGTTAAAACCCTCCGCCCAGTGTGCAGCGGCGGCCAAGAAAGCAAATAGAATGCTAGGTATCATAAGGAAAGGGATGGAGAATAAAACAAAGGATATTATAATGCCTCTGTATCGCTCCATGGTACGACCGCACCTTGAATATTGTGTGCAATTCTGGTCACCGTATCTTAAAAAGGACATAGAGTTATTAGAAAAAGTACAGAGAAGAGCCACCAAATTGGTGAAGGGGTTGGAAGGCTACTCCTATGAAGAGAGGCTAAAAAGGTTAGGGCTCTTTAACCTAGAAAAGAGACGGCTGAGGGGAGATATGATAGAGGTGTATAAATTAATGAATGGAGTGGAACGGATAAACGTGGATCAATTGTTTACGCTATCAGAATATAGAAGGACTAGGGGACATGTAATGAAGCTACAGGGTAAACTATTTAAGACAAATAGGAGAAAATATTTCTTCACTCAACGTGTAATCAAACTCTGGAATCTGTTACCGGAGGATGTAGTAAGGGCTGTTAGTATAGCTGGGTTTAAAAAAGGTTTGGACAAGTTCCTGGAGGAAAGGTCCATAAACCACTATTAAAAAGGGACCCAGGATATCAATGCTTGGCCTAGTACAAGCACTGCAGAACCTGTGTCTTTTGGGGAAACTGCTAGGTACGTATGACCTAGATTGGCCACTGTTGGAAACAGGATACTGGGCTTGATGGACCTCGGTCTGACCCAGTATGGCATTTCTTATGTTCTTATGTTCTTATGTTCTTCCTTTTCCAGGTATGCTTTCACCTGCTCTACTTCCAGGGCTGCATAGTGGTTCTTCAATTCAAGGGCTGGAGAAGTTGGATTGGTGATTTTTCAGGCCCTGGTGACTTGTGTCCAACCATCGACATTCTGTTGGCACCCATTTTCTCCTCTGCTGGAGAGCTTGGTTGCTGCAAGAAGCATCTCTTCAATGTACTTCTCACTGTCTTGAATGCTCCTTAGCCTCACCACCTCCTCTCTGAGTTCCTCCACTTGTTTCCTCAGAGCTTCAGCATACAGGCACCCTGCACATGGAACCGGTCCTTCAACTGGCATTAGGACCTCTGTCTGGACCGAGGCAGAAGCTGTAACGGGGGCAACAGCTTTAGAGATACAATTTTTCCCAGCCATTATTCTGTTCATGGAGCTTAGGTATCTGTTAAAGCAAAAGAGAGAGATCTACCAAGTACCAGCCGGTTTCCCAGATGTCCTTTCAGAGAAAAAGCAGTTAAATCTCCTTAATTATATTCAAAATGTGCTGGTCCAATTCTCTGTGCTTTGTCAAATGGGGAGGTGCCCTATAAAGCAAGACTACTCGCTAGGGGTGGGTGGGAGTCGGGGAGTCCATTTACACGGGAGTCTCCTCCAGGGTAAATGGACTATTTAATGTCTCTGCCCTATCCTTAGCCAATATTGGCCTCTCAACCTTACCCAATAGCCGAGCAAAGTCATCACGAGGACACATTTTTTCAGAGGTATATAGGTCTGTAAAAAAGGACCTAAAGGCCTCCGCTATATCATTATCCTTAACCAAGAGAGCGGGATTACCCCCTACTTTAATAGCTGCAATACGGCTAGCCTCTTTTTTCGCCTTCAAAGTATTGGCCAATAGTCGCCCTGCCCTATTATTTTCCCAATAATATAAACCTTCCTGCGCTTTGATGTTTTGGGAAACCTCGTTAGTTAACAGTTGGTTATATTTATACCTTAATCGCTGGAGGCGCAACAGAATGCACGGATCCTGTCTCTTAACCAAAATGCGCTCGCCCGCTTTTATCTGGGAATCCAATTCCAATAGCTGTTCCTTACAATGCCTAGACCTATATATGCTAAAACTCGTAATAGCCGCCCTAATGGCGGTCTTAAAACCTTCCCACCTCGCCCACCCGACCTCTCTCGAGGCGGGTTAAATTGAAAGTATTCTTTAATAACTGACTATATTTTGACCCTGAAATCCTTATTCTCCAAAAGGGTTCTGTCAAAGAACCACTTAACCGGAGCCGGCCATGACCTTTTATTTTCCAACAGAATGGAAACCGCTGCATGGTCCGAAATGTGGGTCGCTATTACACTGGCGATCAAGTTTTTGGAGAGTAACAAAAAGTCTATTCTCGACAAGGATTGATGTGAGGGAGAGTAAAAAGTGAACTCCTGATCTAAGGAATGTAATAATCTCCATATATCAACCAAACCTGCATCGTGAAGGATAGAGACCAAGACTGAGTGAGTCCTAGGAGGTTTACATGATTTAGGGGGCTTCCTATCCACTAAATTGTCCAAAACAAGGTTAAAATCACCCCCTACGATTAACGGAATGGAAGACTCCCTGTGTATCTCTTCCGCTAGGTTCCTAAAGAAATCGGGACTGTCGCTATTAGGAGCATATATGTTCAATAAATTTAGTTCAACTAGCCCAACTTGGAGCTGGACTCTAACCCACCTGCCTTCCTGGTCAGCATGAGATTGTACCACCAATGGAGCAAGGGACCTCCGCACCAGGACCGCTACTCCATTATGCTTCTGAACCACTGCAGAAAAAAGCCACAACAGTAAAAGGCCTGATATTCAATTTTAAAGACTCTTTTTTGTTTAGGTGAGTCTCTTGCAACAACAGTATATCAGCTTTTTTCTGCTGGCCGTACTGGATTATTTTTTTCCTTTTAATGGGGTTGTTAATTCCCTTGACATTTAAATAGAATACCTTAATAGGTGCCATTATATTACTGCCTCATATTCACCTTGAGCTTGCCGTGGGCCACCACGTATCTCTGTAACATTTACTACCCCAACATGATACTTTTGACCTTGGTGTGACCTTGCAATTTGGATAGCTCTTGCGCACATTGTCACATTAACCCAGAAATCCCCTCTGAACTTAATCATGAACCTATTACCAGTGGACCATATGGGGAGCGTAACACTAACACACCTAATAGGTGAGCCCTGTGAGGCAGAAAGAACCCCAAAGCCCGGTGCTCTATTCTATCACAGTTGCGCTGGTCAGCACTGTCACACCTCACCCAACTCATACTATAATAACACCTTAATCACCCCCACTTATTCATATTTCCCACAACCTTTAACTATTATTGGTGATCTTCTCATGCTACTGAAACCCTCCAACAGTTACCAAACACCCCCAACAAGGACACACTCAAAGCTCTGCCATCGGAGTTACTCAGGTCATCAGTTCTGCTTCTTTGCCTTCCAGAAAGGCCCTTAAGGCCTCAGGCTCATCAAAGTTCCTGGTTTGATTGTGGAGAGTGACCCTAATTCTAGCTGGGTATAAGAGGCCATATCTTGCTTGAAGATGCTGGAGCCTTGGTCTCATCGCTAGAAAGTCTCTCCTTCTATCCACTGTGCTCTTTGCAAAGTCCAGGAAAAACATCAGCTTATGGCCCTCGAACTCCAGTGGAGAACGTGCACGTGCCGCTTCCAATTTTTTAGCTGCTTGCTGGAATCTCAGCACCTTGAGGATGATTGGCCTTATTTTCTTGCTATTTAGCGTGACCTGCGAAGGAACACGGTGAACCCTCTCAATTTCAAACGGCAGCTCAAATGAAATCTTCAACACCACTGGGATAAGCTGATGCAAGAAGGCACACATATCTTTACCGTCCGCACCCTCCGGCACTCCAACAATCCTCACATTATTCCTCCAGGATCTGTTGTTATTGTCCTCAATTTCTCTTTGCAGAGCTCTTATCTGCTTTGTGTGCTTGTCAATCTCTTGCACCCTCTCCTCGTGCGCCGCCATTTTCTGCTCCGACTTGTCTAGTCGCACTGCGAGTGCCTCCATCTGTTGTTTTAAAACATTAATGTCTCCTTGCATTGATAATAGCGACTCGCTGTTTAGTGTGATGACTTCTTTAACCGCTCTGACTCCACTAGTATCTCCTGCATTGCCTCCGGCCATTCTCTCCCCGCCGCCATTTTCTGGGGGGACGGTGGTTCCATCTTTGATCTCTTTACACTAGTGCTCTGGCCCCCAGCGAAGTCCAAACGTGTCGGTTTTGAACCTGCCATCCTCCAGCATTGACCCAATCACCAAACGTCCCTCTTTTGCTATCTGTTATTATGAATTGCCAGCGCAAACTCTGGATTCTTCAGGGGACCCTACAGAGCTCCATCTTAGGCATCCATTCTGCCTTGTTTCAGGCTCTGCCTCCCTAAAAGGGGGTATTTTAAGGGCAACAAAACTTTTTGTTAGAAAGGTAAATGTAAAAGGAAAAGGTGGCCACTATGGTTCTCAAAAGAAGTAACTGAAATGGTGAAGAAAAAAGAGGGTGGCCTTCATAAAATACAAAATATCACAGAGTGAGGAAGACAAGCATCAATATTTGGAAAAGCTTAGAGAAGCTAGGAAAGCAAGGGTACAAAAAGAAGAGATAGCCAAAGCAATAGAAGGGGGGACAAGACATTTTACAGATACTGTCTTTTAGAGAGAGAAGGAAGTGCAAAAATGGTATTGTCAGACTCATGGGGGAAGGGGAGAATTATGTAAAAGCTGATAGGGATAAAGCGGAATTGTTTAACACATATTTTTGTTCTGTGTTCACAGGTGAAGGGCTAGGAGCAAGACTTCAGAAAATGCACACAAATAGAAGTGAAGGGGATCTTGAATGATTCTCAGAAGACTGTGTTCATGAGGAACTATCTAAACTAAAATTAAACAAAGCAATGGGGCCAGATGGGATACATCTGAGAATATTCTATGAACTTGGAGACATTGTAGCGGCTTCACTGACTGACCTTTTCAATGCTTCTTTAGGGTCGGGAGTGGTCCCAGAGGACTGGAGAAAGGCAAATATGGTTCCCTTACAAAAAAGGAGAAGTAAGGATGAGGTTGAGAACTACAGACCAGTTAGTCTGACCTCTGTGGTAAGTAAATTAATGGAAATACTGCTAAAACAGAGGATTGTGAGGTTCTGGAGTCCAATGGATTGCAGGATCCGAGGCAGAATGGATTTACCAGAGGCATGTCTTATCAGATCAATCTGATTTCTTTGGGTGACCAGAGAGTTGGACCAAAGGAAAGCCCTAGATATGGTGTACTTGGATTTCAGTAAAGCCTTTGACACCGTTCTGCACAGGTGACTTATAAATAAATTGAGCATCCCATAGATGAACCCTAAAGTGACTGGGTTAAAAATTGATTGAGTGGGGGGCAGCAAAGTGTACAGGTAAATGGCGCTCACTCTGAGGAGAAGGCTATTACCAGCGGTATGCCGCAGGGATCTGTCCGTGGTATAATTCTTTTTAACATCTTTGTTAGTGATATTGCAGAAGGGCTGTCAAATAAGGTTTGCCTCTTTGCGAATGATACCAAAATCTGCAATAGAGCAGACACTCAGGAAGGAGTAGATAACATACCGAGTGTCCATAACCAGGAGCTCCCAACATCTAGACACCTTAACTATCGCAAATAGGAGCAACTCTATAAATCTCATCTACTCAGCACCAACTGCAGTATCAGAAGATATTTCAGATATAATAAACTTAGCCTGCAATCCTGACAACCCCAACAAACCAAACTGGCTGTTAGGTGATTTTAACCTCGCTTCTCTACATCACGACTTATCCAGTACATTCCTCGATGCCATGACAGACCTTGGATACAAACAAATTGTGCACAACCCCACACACAAACAAGGGAACATCCTCGATTTGATATTCGTTCCATCAGCAGTCTCAAGCTTAAAAAATTGCACCAAACCATCTATTATCCCAGTCCCTTGGTAAGACCATAGCTTGATCTTATTCCTGATTCCAACAAATTCAAACACGCTCACCCAGCCAGTCACCTCAACAACAAGCGCAGGGCGATTTAAGCCATTAGACATAGAGACCCTTACTAAACAAGCGTTGCCAAAACTATCCAAGCCAACGGACAATCTAAATGAGTTGATCTCTAACTGGAACGACACTCTCTATCAATATGCACATCAACCAAGCATGAACAAGAAGCTCCCACCCATGAATCGCTCCAATAAAAAGCAGGATGCCCCTTGGTTCTCTTCAGATCTACGTACATCTCTACTCCAACTGAGGAAGTTAGAAAGAAAATGGAGACACACCCACAACAACCAGATTCAAGAAGAGTATCTCACCCAACTCAAAAAGCATCGCGAACTAACTTGGTCTACAAGGAAAGAATTCCACTCCAATCTTCTCAGCAAAACACTAAACAGACCACGCAATCTCTTCAATTTAGTAAAAACATTAACCAAGGATCCATCGCCACCGCATCAAGAATCCATACAACCACAACTATATGCTAATTTCATCCAAGCCAAAATGGTCAAGGCGAACACAACGTCATCACAAATACTAATCCAACTCCCACAGGCCCAAGCATCACTCGATAAATTCTCACCACCATCAAGAAAAACCATCGAAGAAATTATCGCTACTATAAATACCACCACAGCACCAAATGACCCATGTCCAGCACACTGGATCAAAACCTTACGTGCCGAGCTTAGCCCTTACATAGCTAAGATCGCAAATAACTCCTATCTAACTGGCATCTTCCCTACCGCCCTTAAACAAACATCAATTCGCCCTCTGCTAAAAAACAACCAGATGGACCCAACGAAGGAAGAATCCTACCGCCCAATCTCCAGCATTCCCTACCTAGCCAAGATACTTGAAAAGGAAACTCAAAGGCAGATCCAACACCACATTGACACAGCAGCCCCGTTGGACCCATGCCAACACGGATTCCAAGAAGCTCACGGAACAGAAACACTCATGACTTCACTAATTAACAAACTCATCTGTGGGATTGACAACATTCACGTGGCCATTGCAATGATTTTTCTGGACATATCAGCGGCATTCGACTCAGTCGACCATAAGATCATGCTAGCTAGACTCCACGAAAAAGGCATCCGCAACCAAGCCTGGAACTGGTGCAAATCTTACTTAGATGAGCGCTGGCAACAGGTCCGTACAGGCAACATTACATCTGAACCCTTCAAACAGAAACAAGGAGTACCTCAAGGCTCATGTCTATCTGCATTGCTTTTTAATATATACATGCAGCCAATCTGCCAAATCACCAGAGATTTCGGTATATCCTGCTTATTATACGCAGATGACGTGCTAATATTCACACCAATCAAAATATCAAATCCTGACTACTCTCCACTAATCAATTGTTTCAGTGCAAGAACCGACTGGCTCCTCAATCAAAACATGAGAATAAACTTCAAGAAAACCGAAGTACTCATAGCAACAAGAAACAAGCAATTTACTCCGCCAACCACCCTCACAGTAAGAGACGCAGAACTCCCTATCAAAGCCTCCATAAAGTACCTTGGTGTGATACTCGATCAACAACTCAATCTTAAAGAGCACATAAAGAACACAGTAAGGTCAATTTACTACAAACTAAAAACACTGCGCCACCTGAAACCAATGATGGAGACCAAGGACTTCCGTACAGTTTTCCAAGCAATAGTCACACCGCATTTCGACTATGCAAATATCATCCTTCATGGTCTCCCCAAGAATACATTAAATCCACTTCAACTGGCGATGAACGCGGCAGCCCGCATCTTATCTGGAGCTTCTATAAGAGATCATATAACACCAATACTGATCGATCTGCACTGGCTTCCGATAAACTGCAGAATAACATACAAAACCCTCCTCATCACATTCAAGGCTATTAATAAATTATCTCCTGCATCGATCTCAAATCTCATCACCCACACACCAAACAACAGACCCAGGAGACTAGTAGCAGAAAACACACTAGTTACTCCCAGTATCTCCACAAAATGGACACAACAAACTACTAACAGAGCTTTTGTGTCCTATGCTCCCAAGTGCTGGAACAAACTACCTCCAAACATCAGATCAATCAGGGATATCACCCAATTTAGAAAGTCCATCAAGCACTATTTATTCACTTTACACTTCAAGCTACCATACACACAATAGAATCCGTCTCCCGCATCACTCAGAGAACTACTACACATAACAACAATCCAGAACAAAAGATCAAAATGTGAAAACACTATATTTGTATCAAATATCAAAACTTGATGTAACCTATTCAATGTATATATAATTATGCATAATTATGTAGATAATTATTCCCCAGTTAACACCCAGTTTATCTTCCCTGTTATCTATAAACCTAGATCAGTCATGGATTGACAGGTATGTTGATGTTCAATGTAAACCGCACTGATGATGAATAGTGCGGTATATAAAAAATGTTAAATAAATAAATAAATGAGGAGGGATCTAGCTAAGTTTGAAGACTGGTTAAGAATTTAGCAGCTGAGATTTAATGCTAAAAAATTCAGGGTCATACATTTTGACTGCAGAAATCTAAGGGAGCAGTACAGTGTAGGGGCAAAGTACTTCTGTCCATGAAAGAAGAACGAGACCTGGACATGATTGTTTCTAATGATCTTAAAGTGGCCAAACAAATAGAAAAGGCGATGGAGAAAACCAGAAGGATGCTTGGGTGCATTGGGAGAGGAATGGCCAGCAGAGGAATGATAGTGCCTCTGTATAAATTTCTGGTGCAACATCATTTGAAATATTATGTGTAATTATGGAAACCACACCTTCAAAAGGATATAAACAGGATGGAGCTGGTACAGAGGGTGGCTACTAAAATGGTCAGTGGTCTTTGTTATAAACCATATCGGGACAGACCTAGAGCTCATATGTATATAGTACATTAGAGGAAAGGCGGGATAGAAGAGATATGGTAGAGACATTTAAATATCTCTGTAGCATAAATGCTGAAGAGGAGAGCCTACTGTATTTCGATTGAAACAAGCTCTGCAATGAGGGGACACAGGATCTGGGTGAATGGGGATAGACTCAGGAGTAATATGCAGAAATATTTCTTTACAGAAAGAGTGATAGATGCGTGGAATGGTCTCCAACTAGAGGTAGGAGAAACAAGGACAGTATCTGAATTCAAGAAAGCATGGTACAAACACAGAGGATATCTAAAGGGAAAAAAGGGACTATAGTGGAAGGGCAGAATAGATAGGCCATATGGTCTTCTTCTGCTGACATGTTTCTATTATGTTTCTAGGTCTAGGGAAACTGGTTTCAAATGCTGCTTAGTATCATCTGGATGAAGAAGCCCTTTATGCTTTAATTGATATTAGGTAAACATTGTTTCATTGCTGTACATTTAGAAGTATATTAAATGAACAGATGGGATGGAAAAAGCAAGGGAATATAAATTCAGCTGAACAAGGGTGGTACTTCAGTAAATGATTCTGTTTACCTGACAATATGACTGCTCAGATTATTTGCAATTTAGATGATTTGTAGAGACTTGGCATTTTAAAAAGAACTGTTTGCTGATATGTATGGACCAAGAGAGGGACAAACCAATGTGACTAAGCAGTGGCCAAAGCCTGAAGGATGTTAGACTGCATACAGAGAAGAATAACCAGCAGAAAGAAGGAGGTATTAGTGCCCGTGTATAGGTCATTGGTGACATATCACTTGGAGTATTGTGTTCAGTTTTGGATACCATACCTTTCAAAGGATACAAAAAGGCTTGAAATGGTTCAGAGGAAGGCAACCATAATGATATGGGACCTGCACCAGAAGACTTATGAGAAAAGACCTGCAGACCTAAATATGTATACCCTAGAGGAGAGGAGAGGCAGGAGGGATATGATAGAGATGTATAAATACTTAAAGGGTAATACTGAATGAACAAACCTTTTTTAAAGAAGGGGAAGCTGTAACTCTGGAGGGCATAAAATGAAGCTGCAAGGAAGCAAATTTAAAAGCAACACCAGGAAATACTTTTTCACAGAAAGGGGAGGGGGCGGATGCCTGGAATGCCCTCCCAAAGGAGGTGGTGGGAGCAAAAAAGTGATGGAATTCAAAAAGGCATGGGGCAGATACAAAGGATCGCTACATAGCAAGAGGATGGAACAAAAGCAAACATAAATAACTTCATAAATAAAGAGGGGTAACCTGCCTGGAGTGGTAGTTGCAACATCAAGAAAAGGCATCGAGGGGAGTGGCCTGCCCAGAGTGGCAAGTGCAGCTCTGCAACAATAGTCACCATACTGGGCAAACTAGATGGACCATGCTGGTCTTTACCTGCTGTCATTTACTATGTTACTATGGGGTATGTTTACTAAACCACGGTAAAGGAGTAAGTGCGCTGTTAGCACGTGCTAACTGTACATGTGCACACTTAGCCTGTTGGGGTTTTTCTGGACTTCCCCTATGATTATTTGGGGAATTTTCTAATTTTGTATTTTGGCTGCAATGTTTGCCCCAACATCCATAAAATGTATATACAGGACCTAAACAAATTGCTCGTGCCACCGTAAGAGCATGGGAGCTTTTTTATTTATCTTGCCAGGTCTGTAACACCACAAGCTTTGCTTTAACTTTTAAGGTACAAATTTCAATATCAATCCATAGCATCAATGCATCTATAACAAGCAAAGCACCTGACTTAAAAAAAAGTCCTGGAGACAGAGATAGCCTTACTTCAATGAGATCAGGTAATTTCTGTCTGTCTATCAGAATTTATCCTCTATATTTATATTCATTTTTAGGCTCAAATTGCTAATACCTAGATTTCCTTTCTTTTCTAATTCAAGCAAATCTGCTTCTTAATCTTTAACCCTTTGCTTTCTCTGTGGCATCCTGTCTCTCCATTCTCATTTGCTTTGTGATAGTCATGTTTCCTGCAGATAAACTGTAGATACTGATATTCGTCTTCCTTGTTTACGTTCCCCTTTGTTCATTCAAGAGGCCCAGGTGACAGCCTTTTCATTAGCTGTATAGCGTTTAGAGCAGGGGTCTCAAACTCCAGTCCTGGAGGGCTGCAAACCAGTCAGGTTTTCAGGATGCCCCTAATGCATATTCATTAGATATATTTGCATACAGTGGGGCAGTGCATGCAAATATATCTCATGCATATTTATTAGGGATACCCTGAAAGTCTGACTGGTTTGCGGCCCCTCCAGGACTGGAGTTTGAGACCCCTGGTTTAGAGCCTCTCATTGTGTCAGCTCTCTGGGACAGGATATTAGCTCATTTCATTGCTCAATCTTGCTGATTTTGCAGTTTCAGTGTGAAAAAGTCAGAGCAAGCTGTTTCTTAGGCCTGAGCTATAGACATTAGCACAAGACGGAAGACAGTATTACCTGGGGATTCTTTTTCCTTCAGCCCATGCAATAATTCATGTTAGCACATGCTAACGGTACCCACCACTTTAGCACATGCTAACGGTACCTGTGGGTGGAGAGAAGGCATGCACGGGGCAGAGAGTGGGGGTCAATGGGTGGGGAGAGGGCAGGAACAAAGTATGCTCCCTTAATGCAGGCACCTTAATGGCAGGAACCCTAACGCAATTCAAAACCTGGAGGAAAGGGTGTGTTTTTTGAGGAGAGAGAGTCTATTTTATGTCTGCAATATGGTGTGCAGACAGGGGAGCCCAAAAGCGTGATAGTAGTGAAAGGGCACTATGTTGATGGTGCAAATGGGGGCAAAGAAGGTGGCACATGGGTCATGAAGTGGGGTCTGCTGGTACACAGGAGGGACCAGGCAGCTGCCTAGATGGTACATAGGGACATAAGACTACAAAATATGCCAAACTGTGTTAGGCCATGGTCTATCATGCCCAGTATCAGTGCACAATCCAGGTCACAAGTACCTAGCAGTGTCCTCAAAAGACACACAAGATCCTCAATAACTGTAATGGGGCGAGCAATGCATAACTCAGATCCTGTTTAGCAATGATCTATGGACTGTGTGGTAAGGAGAGCTCCCAGGAAGAGATGGAAGTGGAGGAAAACCCTGTTTTTCCCTTTAAAACAAGTGACAGTTCACTTGTGCATAGTGCTTGCAAGAAAAAAACTCAGCTCTCTGCTAAGGCCAGGCCATGCCCTAGTTCAGGCAGGGAGCCAAGCTTGCTCAGTGATTGGTCACACCTGTGCAAAGGCAAGGGAGTGCCCGGCAGCAAACGGATTTTAAAAACACATTCAGAGCAGAGAGAGAGAGGCACTTGGAAGAGAAGCACATGGACATGAGAGAAGGGACACACACACACACACACACACAGGAGATGCAGCAGAGAGAGCCAGAAGGAGAAACTCTGAGAGATCCTGGAAAGAGAGAAAGGTTCCAAAGAAACTTTCAAGAGAGTCACTATCTGGGAAGCAGTCGAGAAAGACACCAGAAGGCTGAGTTCCATGGCCTGAAAGATATCAGGAGGAAAGGAATCAGTAGTTGTCTGAGAGACCCGCCCCAAGGTAAAGCCAGCATTTCCAGAGCTAAACAGTTTGCAGGAAAACAGTTTGCTACAGCTAATGTCCAGGAGCCTGACCTAACATCTTCATCTGCTAAGAGGTGGGTGGATAGTTTTATATATGAAGAAAACAGAAACCCAGATAAGAGCAGAGAGACTGAGCTTTTAACACTAGAAGCATTAAGAAAACTGTTTGCAGAAAGGAAGCTTTATCCTCCCAATACCAGTGTGCCTTCTCAGGGTGATTTGCTGTGGAAACAGTTCCAAGAGTTTTTAGAAGACAGGAAGTCTGGGAAAGTTTATAAAACTGGTGAAAGAGAGAAATATCCGGTACCCATAGAAGATATGCAGGTGGATTCTTGTATGCCAGAGTCTGACTCAGAAATATCACCAATGGATTGCTTTTTTTGTCTCAAGGAGAATTAAGCTTTGTTGAACAGGGTTGAAAGACTGTAAAACAATATAGCTTCTAATTCTGCAAAGAGTTGAGAAAAGCCAAGAAGGTGTTTTACTAAGTATATGAGCTTCTGAAGCCCAGGAGCTGTGGTTAGTAAAAAGTTTGGATAGGAAAAGAAAACAGCAGCTGTGAAACGTTTACCTTGTTATGTTGAATGACCACCAGGAGCTATGCTCTGTACAGGTTTATTTGAATGAAAGCTACTGCTCAGTGAAAGAAGACTTTTTGTTGCATTTTTCTCTGTTATCCTGATTTACTCTTATGTTGAAGCATCCTTTTTGCATTTGTGTTTTGAGCTTTAATGCCTTGGGAATCCTACAAAAAAATAAATTTCTTGCTGCCTTAAACCACCGGACTCACAACTACATTTGTCCTTATATAAGTAAGCCAACTACAAGTCCCAGAATCCCTGGGGACAAACAAGGGAAGCTTTATTTTAAAAGGACATTATAAGGCTGTTCTATGCTTTTAAGCCCTCGGGCCCAAGCTAGGGCATTGCAACTGTCACCCAGGAACCTGTCCACATTGTTATTGGAGGATTAATTTCCAATAGGCAGAACACAGGGCTCAGCTGCTGTTGTCACTGTCACCCTCAACATGCAGGAAAAAAAAGCATAGCACACTGCAGACAATACCTGCTAAACACTAGTAGTGATGTGGACCTACAGCACAGCCAGCAGAGATCATCTCTAACACTGCAGGTTCAGTGGACCAGGTGCTGGGCACCCCTCCTGACCCTCAGGGTGACATCTGAAACCGCTCTGCATCACGGTCTGCTGTTATGTGCATATAGGCAGTGCATCTTACTGAGCTGATATGCTGGATCAGTGCATTCTCCATTGGTTCTTCAGCTGCGGACCACTGTTTTATATGTGCAGTGCCTCATGGGTAGTGGAGGGACCAACCTATGCTGGCAGATAGCAAACAGTTTGAGCAGAGATCTGCAGGCTCTGTACATCTGCATAGAACTGTGTGGTGGTGTAGTCTACTGGTTGGTACAAAGTCTCCATGATCAAAGGACCAGGGTTTAATTCCCACTTGTTCATTTTGTGCCTGGGTGCATTTGCACAACCCTCACTCTGCTGTGACTTGCAGACAATCATTCTTCTACATTTCTTTTCATTATGACCAAACGTTTGGTAGCCCAACATGGCATTCCCCATCGTGGATATCTATGAACATGGCTTTAGTGGCTCTGCCATGGTGCATTGCAGCGGGTCAGTGATGTATATGCAGCAGCTGCCTGGGCCAACTGATATGGATGAGTTTTCTGTTTTGCCATCATTGTGACCTCCAAGCTTTACATAAAGAGGATATATCTCGTACATTTAGGCACCTAGCTCTGATTGCATAGCCATTCCCTGTACTGTTCTGCCATCATTACTTGCCCCACATGTGGCAAATGGGTTCAACTTGCCTCTTTCTATCATGACACTTTGTCGGGTGTATTTTCTTGCAGTTGCCCAGACTGAGGCACCAGTCCCACCAGCACAAATGGTGTTTCATGTATCCAATGGCACTACTACTTTTGGTTCACACACCCAATGCCTTTGGTCTGTATGATTCCATACATCACCTACAACACACATTGCACTCTGCTTGGAAAATCCATGGCACAACCCTGCACCCACCATTTGGCCATCAGGGGGGTTCATGTATTTGCTAGTAAGCTGCCCCACCATGGCCATCAAGGTCATTTGTAGCAGTTAGCCATATCATGCACACCTCTCTTGTCATGGACAATCTTCCCTTTGTGGCCCACATCAGAAACATGCTGCCTCCATCCAGACACTGTCCTGGCATATGGCATGTCACACACTGACAGTACATCTGGATACATGTCCACACCTCACAGACTCTATAATGTAGCTTATGGGATGGTGTATGCTTTCAGAAGCATCTAGGACTGTACACCTGTCACAGCGCCCCCACTGCTGCATCCCTTCCACTGCCTCCACCACCCATCCATGACATAGCTAACACCCACACTGACCATCATCACTAGTCATCCGCCTATCTAGCCTAGTCAACAGCATAGGCCACATTGTCAGGCATCAGATGAGTCAACTCCATCAGCTACCAATTGTGCTTGCATCCATACCTCCTCCAGTGGCTTCCCTGCCCCCCATTCAGAGTTTCAGTGGCTTTCCTGCATAAAGGTGTATGCCAGACACCTTCCCGCAGCATGTCCCATTACCGCATGATAAGTGTACACTACCACCCCTTTATGTCCTGTTACCACACGGTAAGTGTCCACTAGCACCCCTTAACTTTGAAACGCCTCTGACACGCCCAGCACACTTACCACACAGTAACCCCTTATCGCTGCTGTTACCGCATGGAAAAGACTGTTCCTTTATTGTGGTTTAGTAAACATACCCCTATGTTTTAAAGACAATTGAGAGGGTGGGTAGAAAGTGTTTTTTTTTTTTTTTTTTTTTTTTTAATGAGAATTTGGAATGTGACTGTTAGTAAGATATAGGATTTTAATTTGTATTGTGCTCGGGAGTGGAGAGTATGTCTGCAAAGTTTTTCAAGTTTCTTTAATTCACAGATAAATAAATATAGTGCACTCTATTGACAACATTGTCCCCTGAAATAAAAATAGAACAAAACACACTTGAAAAAAAGAAAAAAAAAACAGTAAAGAAAAATCTAACTAACGCAGCCAGCTAAACAAGAATAAAATCAGGACAAGCTAGTTCTAGTCTTCAATGGGTGGGTCGTGGCCTTTTTAAACCTATAATGGTATGCCCCAAGATAGAAGGTGTCTGTTACAGTGAAAGGCTGTTAAAGGGTAGTGTTTTTCGACCATCTGATGTTTTTTCATTAGAGGTTTGGCTAAGCCTATGACAGAAAGAACCAATATTCCTACTAAAGTCTGTCTATAAGCAGGAAAATGTGTTTGATTATTAATGTTTAATAATTTACTTAACTGCCTTTCATGCAGTAGCATCAAAGCAATTCCATTAATGGGTTTGGTAGGACTATTGGCCGTACATTAGGGCATGCATTTCTAGTATAAAATCCCCCTCTATATCATTTTTATAAAGGACTCTTGTCTTTATGTGTTGCAGCAGGATGATGATGCTTGGGGCATGGGGAGGGGAGGGGGTTGGAAGTAGGACACAAAAATAATTCAGTATGGTCAGAATCGCCATCTCCAGAGGTTTATTTTTTTTACTTTGAAAAGTGCTTATAGAGAAAACTGGAGTCTATTTGATTTAAAAAGTTTTGCCAGTAGCATCGAATGAGAGTTGTTGTTGTTTTTTTAAATGCAGAGTAGGACATATAATTCTTTTTCATAAGAGTTTTACCACAGGCACAAGGTGGGAGAATATCTTTTCAAATATAGGGCCCATTATGTTTTCTCCTTCTCAGCTAGTATCTATGTAATGAAAATGGTTTTCTCTATGAATGCTTATAGCTTCCAACTGCCTGAATACTTGGATATAATATGCTAATCATAGGCAGCAGAGGGTCATTATAGACCCAGTGCAATTGTGTCCTTCAAAAAATGTACCCCGTAGAAAAAAAAAATGGAATTGATGTTATTATCCTTAACTTTATATTTCTCTGTATGACTTCTTATAGTAATGCTTCATGATGGGAAAGCTATAGTCCAATAAAGCCAATATAGCTTGAGTGTAAACTGTTGTTTTAAGGGTTGTATTTCCAAAAACAAATTTCCTTATTCTGTAGTTTTGAAGGATTTTTTTTTGATAATACAGTAAATGCTTCTATGTCTCTTTTTTTGAACAGAAAAACAGCGAAGATGCCACTAGTTTTTAAATAAAACACGCGAGTCAATGCCATAGTCCAGGACACAGAACTTTTTAGAGTCTGAAAGTACCATCAGAATTGTCATAGCTGCTTGCCACTACAGAAACCTTCATCAACGGAAATACAATGAAGTAAATGCATGAATATAAACTGCCTCCATTTTGTTTCTATCCTATTACATACCTGAATTTATAGACCCTATTTTTCTAGTACAGCAAATCTATGAATCCATGTATGCAATAGAATAATGTATTTATTTATTTAAATGATTCAGTTTACTGCTATTCAAATTTTATAACATAGTGGTTACAACGATTTAAGACGTAAGAGGCAGCCATTAACAGAAACCACAAAAGTACACAATGAAATTTGTACAATACGAGGTGTGATCAAAACGTATCGAGACTTGTGTAGCTATATAACAATATGCTGCACCACAATGCTATTAAGCATGCAGTGACCTAGTTATGCGCTATGCATGTGCATAGGGTAGCGAGGCTGCAGCACAACAGTAGTTTTTTTAATCACGTGATGTTTGGTATCGCCAGATTTATGATGAGTAAAAAAAATGAACAGCAAATTTGCATTAAATTCTGCCAGAAACTTGGAGATTTGTGCAAAGAGACTTATGACAAGTTACAGCAAGTGCATGGTGAGGAATACATGAGTCGGGCTTGAGTTTATGACTGGTACAAATGTTTCCAAGAGGGCCTCCAAAATGTTGATAGTGATAAATGTTCTGGAAGGCCATCCACAAGCAGGATTGAAGACAAAGTTGAAGCACTGTGTGCCACAATATGCTCAAATTGTTGATTATCAGCAAGCTTGCTGAGGACATGAACATTAGTTTCAGTTCAGTACAGTCCATTCTTACTGTTGATTTGGAGATGAGTGTGCCTGCAAAATTTGTTCCGAAACTCCTGTCCCCCGACCAAAAAGAAGATCAACTGTCTGCAGCCAGGGAGTTGTCAGAATGCATTGAAAATGACTCAGATTTCATCAAAAAGATTATTACTGGTGATGAATCATGGGTTTATGCTTATAACCTGTAAACTAAGGCTCAATCCTCACAATAGAACACTCCAAGCTTTCACTGACCCAAGAAAGCCCATCAGGTGAGGAGCAACATCAGTCATTCTCATGGTTTTCTTTGATTACCAGGGTATTGTTCATCATAAGTATTTTCCAAAAGGCCAAACCATCGTAAGAGGCCAGAGTTGCACAGGGATGATGAATGGTTTCTTCATCATGATAGCACCACAGCTCACATATCACATCTTGTCCAGAGGTTCTTGACCGAACACCAAATTGAGCAAGTCCGTCAGCCTCTATACTCACTTGACCTCATGTCCTGTGACTTTTTCTTGTTTCCAAAACTGAAATTACCATGAAAGGAAGGATATTGACATTGGAGCCCATTAAGCAAAATTCAACACAGGAGCTTCACAGCATAATGAAAGAGTCATTTCAAAATTATTTCCAGCAGTGGCAGGAATGTTAAAGGACGTGTGTTTTATCGGAAGGGGGCTACTTTGAAGGAGACTGAGTGCAATAACTGTCAATATTATACTTCTTGTGTTATTGTAACATAGGGGCTTGTTTACAAAGCCGTGGTAGCAGTTTCCGATTGATTTCAATGAGGCTGCGGCTCCGATAACGATCGGAAACTGCTACCGCGACTTTGTAAACAAGCCCCATAGTATATGATGGCAGATAAAGACCAGTATGGTCCATCTAGTCTGCCCAGCAAGGCAGCAAGAATAGGTGCACCTGCTGCTCTGTGCAGGTCACCCCTCCCCATGCCTTGTTTAGGGGTGTACCCATCGTTCTGTGTAGGTCACCCCTATTTGTTCAGATATAAGAGATAGTTATGTTTATTTTGATTTTATCCTGTTGCTATAAAGGGATCCACTGTCTGGCCCATGCCATTTTGAATTCTGTCACTGTATTTGCCCCCACCACTTCCATCGGGAGGGCATTCCAAATATCCACCACCCTCTCAGTGAAAATATTTCCTGACATTGCCTTTCATTTTACCCCCTTGCAGCTTCATGTTATGCCCTCTAGTTGAAGCTGCAAGGGGGTAAAATGAAAGGCAATGTCAGGAAATACTTTTTCACTAAAAGGTTGTAGGACGCTTGGAATGCCCTCCTGATGGAAGTGATGGGGACAAATACAGTGACAGAAAAGTTGGGCAAAGCCTGTTATAGTGCCAAAAAGCATTGCCATTTAAGAGATTAGAGGTTTTATTAAAGAGCCATGTGTTTACTCCCTTTTTGAATTTTCTGTATGAATTTCCAAAAGTAGCTCAAGATGACGTGAATCACAGAGACAGGGAGTCTGGTAACTAAAAGTGAAGGTGGTTATTCTAAGCCTCATTTTTGTAGGGAATACCAAATTAGCTTCTATCAGACCCTCAGTCAACCACCACAGACAGCATCCAAATGAGACACAGACCTTACTCTACCAAACTACTACTGCATCTATCTCTGTGCTTATACTTCAAGCATGCTACTAATTAAACACAAAGGACATTTACAGTAAATAGCCCATGTGTAAATAGCTCACTTTTATACACTTAGGGGATCATTCAGAACTGCGATTAGCGGGGATGTATGTCCATTTTGAACATATATCCCCACTAATCGCTTGGGGCCAATTCCATACCCCAAGCTCCCTACACGTACAGAGGGGATGTGCAGGGAGCTATGGATGGGGGAGGGAGGGGTGGGTCAGAGGAGCAAGGGCTGGGCTGAGGTGGGCCCCTGACCCCAGACGTACAGGGCCAATTCCGGTCATGACCCTGTATGTCCAGGGGGCAAGGATGCATGGGGAAATTATTCCACCTCAGAGGTGGAATAAGTCTCCCCACTGGAGGAGATCTGCACCAGCAGACCCAGGAAGTATGGTGAGCAGCAGCAGCAGGTTCCCCTCGGCCTGACATCAGCCTTGGCAAGCCCCTCTGGGGGTCAAGCAGCAGGGAACAGCACTTTTAATCTTGTGCAGGGAATCGGAGCTCCTGCATGGCATCTTGGTGCCATGTTGACAGGATGCCGTGGCACCGAGGCTCCATGCAGGAGCATTGTGAGGGTTGGATGGGATGGGAGTTTTACGTGAAGTGGGGCAGAATCGGGGCCTGTCCAGATCTTTGCCCCAATTTTGCTCCCGTGGGAACATCTAGCTCCCTCGGGAGTCAGGTGCAAATCTGACCCATCCAGATTTTGGGCCGGACAGGCCCCGATCAGAATGGGCCTCTTATGCAATAAAGTTGTTCCATCCCTTTTTTTTCATAAATGTATCCAGTTACCACCAATTATATGTGAAACCTAAAATTCACAATGTTACGAAGATGTTACATTCTTGTGCCTTACAAATGTTCCTGTTCCTATGTTTAATTATATGTAAAAGTTATAATGTACTCAAGGAAATGTTCATTTGTGTAGAGTTTTATGTAAACCGTCTTGACTCTTAGTAAGGTCATATAAAAAAAAAGTGTTAAACAAAAAAATAAGCTTGAGAAGATTTTAATGTACATTGCGGACAACAAGGAATCAGAATAGTGCTGGGATAAATGGGAAGCCCTGTATACTATGCACAATGGGTCCACATCAAGATTTTAAGCTGAATTCTGCTTTATAAAAATATCAAAATATAGCTGAGTTTAGCATTCTGTCTTTGAATAGAGCCAATTTACAGGTGGCCCGATATTCAGAACATCAGATACTTAAATGCTGCAGTCATCAGCCATAATGTATCAGTATCATCTGGATATTCAGTGCCGGTATCCGGATAGTGACCACTGCTGAATATCTGGATGTTGTGGTCAGCGCCAGTATCTATCCAGATAGATGTGATATTCAGTTACTATCCAGATAAGACATAGGATAGATTTCTTGTTGTCCTAAGTTTATACAGATATAATTTCTGCCCTTACGCGGATAAATGATCTGAATATTTAATGCTGAATTTATCTGGATATGTTCTATATTTAATTGGCCATATAACCTTACTCTCTGCTTTCTATCTTTTAACCATTTTCTGATCTACAAGAGTACACTGCCTTCTATCCCATGACTTTTCAATTTTGCCAAAGTCTCTTATGAGGGACCTTGTCAAAGGCTTTCTGGAAATCCAGATACACCATATTAACCGACTCATCTTTGTCTACCTGTTTATTCACACCTTCAAAAAAACATAACATTAGTAAGACAAGACTGTCCTTGGCTAAAGTCATGTTGGCTGTCTCCCATTAAGCCATGACTATCTACATGTTCAGTAATTTTGTTCTTTATAATGGTTTCTACCTTTTTTCTCGATATTGACATCAGGTTCACTGGTCTGTAGTTTCCCAGATCACTCCCTTTTTAAAAATTGGCATTACATTGGCCATCCTCCAGTCTTCAGGTATTATAGATTACTGATAGTAGATCTATAATCTCATATTTTAGTTCTTTCAACAATCTCAGATATAAATCATCCAGTCCAGGTGATTTGCCACTGTTCAGTTTATCAAATAGTGGTAATACATCTTCCAGATGCATCGATATTTCTTTCAATTCTTCTGCAGCATCTCTTTTAAATACCATTTCAGTCATGGGTTACATACCTACATCTTCTCAGTAAAGACCAAAGAAAATAATTCATTCAGTCTCTCCGTCCACTCTTAGTGCCCCTTTAACCCCTCTATCATCTAATGGTCCAACTGACAATCTCACAGGTTTTTTGCTATGAATGTACTCTGATAAAGTCTTTAACACATATTTTCTTCCACAGCAAGCTCCTTTTCAAATTCTCTTTTTGCCTGCCTTATCATGCCTTGCATCCAACTTGCCAGTGCTTATGATGTTTCCAGTTTTCATCAATTGACTCCTTTTTCCATTTCCTGAAAGATGCTTTTTTGGCAACAACAGCCTCTCTGACTTTACCTTTAAACCATGCTGGCAGTTTTTTGGACTTTCTTCCACTTTTCTTAAAGTGTGGAATATAGCTGATCTGGGCATCCAAGATAGCATTTTAAACAACGCCCATGCTTAATGTAAATCTTTAACCTTTGCAATTGCTCCTTTTAATTTTTTCTTAACTATTTTCCTTGTTTTATCATAGTCTCCCTTTTGAAAGTTACAAGGTAGTACTGTGGATTTCCTTATTACCCTTCCTCCCTTTATTAAATCAAACACGATCATGCTATGTCCTTTATTGCCAAGTGGCCCCAACACCCTTATCTCTTGCACCAGATCTTGTGTTCCACTAAGGATTAGGTCCAAAAATGGCTTCCCCTCTAGTTGGCTCATGAACCAGCTGTTCCAAGAAGCAGTCATTTATTTCATCTAGAAACGTTACCTCTCTAACATGTCCTGCCGTGTCCCTCACCAAGTCAATACCAGGGTAATTGAAACCACCCATTATTATTACTATACTGTAACTTTTGTTAGCTTCCCTGATTACTTTGAGCAGTTCATCATCCATTTGTTCATTCTGGCTGGGTGGTCGATAGTACACCTCCACTGTCATCACCTTCCCCTTCCCCTTTTTACATGGAATTTCAATCCATTGAGATTCTACAACCCGAGGTGTCCTGAGGTAGATTAAACTGAAAATACTCCTCTATAGCCGACAGGATGGTCTCTCGGAACTCCTGACTACCTAGAAGAGTTCTGTCAAAATGCCAGCGTGAGTGAGATGGGCAGCTCGTTAAGTCCAGTAGGGAGAATGAAATTGCAGCATGGTCAGAAATATGAGCCACATGAATACTGAACTCACTAATCCTAGAACATAGTCCTTTAGAGACTAGGAAAAAGTCTATGCATGAAACCGAGTTATGAGGGGGAGAGAAGAAAGTGAACTCTTTGTCAACAGGATGTTGCAACTGCCATATGTCTACCAGGCCTAAATCTTCTATTAGAGACAAAAGAACAGGGAGTGCTTTGGGGACCTTATTGGATCTGACTGGACTGCTATCTAACAAGGGGTCTAGCATGAGGTTGAAGTCTCCACCCCACAATAATCTGATATTTGGACACTTCTTGCGCTAAAGCCACAATGGAACTAAAAAAAAGTAGGGCAATCTACCGCCCTTCAGAATCAGATCTGGTTTGTAGTACAGTGGGGGATAACATTTTCCTCACTAGAATGGCTACCCCATTATTTTTATGATTGGCAGCTAAAAAAGCCACTAGTGAAAAGGATTTCATGTCTAATTTTAAAGACTCCTTCACATTCAAATGTGTCCCATGCAGAAATAGGATATCAGCACTTTCTTTACGCCCATATAAAAAATATATTTTCCTCTTAATGGGATTATTAATGCCCTTAACATTCAGTGAGACTATCTTAAAGGAAGACATATTGACAATATAGCACACTGTGAGACAAATGTTGTAGAAGCATACCAGGTTGTAACATATGATTTTACATTGTTAATCCACAACCTAAAAGCATTCAGAATAATGGCTACATTAATAGCCCGAGGGAAAAAACACAAGCAAAGAAACCATCAGAAGAAAAACACATAATTCCAAACATCAAAAGCCACCAAAGCCCTGGGGGGGCTATAACTATCTCTAACTGTTCCATGTAAATGTTACTACTTATTCAATGTAAACCAGTTTGCCTTGCAAAAAAATGGTATATAAAACCAGTTAAATAAATAAACTTAGCGGGTGAGCCCAAAGGGGCAAGACAGGCACAGAGGGCATAAATGATTAAATCACAGCAACTCCTCTGCCGCTTCTTATACTGAGCACAACCCACCTCTATAATAGTGTCCCCAAATACGAGGCTCTAAACCCTTAAGCAAAACCGTTCTTACCAATGCATTGTATGAATGCTTCAGACTACATGTAGATAGGCAAGGGCCGTTCTGCCATTACAATGTCCCAATGCCCACACACACCACAGACAACACAAAACACAAAAGAAGAAAGGAAGAAACAAAGAGAGGGAAAATGTGACCAAAGTGATAACCTGGAGTTACCCCGAGAGAGCCACATTAAATATCAACTATGCATGATTTAAATCACAGCATCACGACCTCAGACCAGTCCAAACATCCACATGAAAAAGCATTGAAAAACGTCTGCAAAACTTATGTCCACCACTGATTGCAAGGCAGGCTTTCACCGCATCAACTGCATCAAGGCAGGCTTTCACCGCATCTTTCTCCTCCAAAAACGTGTGCAGCTCCTCTGGATCATCAAAAATCCTGGTCTGGTTGTGCAGCGTGACTCTCATTTATTTATTTATTTAACCATTTTTTTATACCACTCTGTCCTTCACTCAGAGTGGTTTACATTGAAACTCAGCATTGTACATGGAAGAAATAAACAATATATAAGAATACTCAAACAGGGGAGGGGGGAGAGAGGTAACAGGATTAACTATGTACATGGTTATTAGTACATGACAAAACTATATACATTTTGGTGTGTCGTGTTTATCAGGTTGGTTATACATGGCTATGGGTCCAATCTGGAGGATTGTGTCATGTCTTCATTCAGGTGGATTAGGTTATATGTCCCAGATGATCTATGTAAAGACGTGTTTTCTGTTTCTTTCTGAAGTCTTTAATGTCTGTAGTTGTGCACATGTCATCTGGGAGTGAGTTCCGTAGTGATGGCGCAAAAAGGGATACAGTAGTGCCCTTCCAGATGTAGCTTGTATGGTCTTATGGTATCCACTGGGTGTGATGATTGTGTGCTTGTTGTTGTTCCTCTTGGGTCGGGTACTTGTGTCTCTTATTATGGTGTCTTGTAGATGTAAGCTGATAGTTGGTGAATGATTTTGAAGATGACTAAGAGAGATTTGAATCTGATGTGGGATTGGATTGGGAGCCAATGTAGGTGATTGAGTATGGGGGTGATGTGTTCATGCTTATTTGTTCCCGAGATTAGTCGGGCTGCGGTATGTTGTGCAATTTGGAGTGGTAGGGTGGTTTGTTTTGGGAGCCCCTGATAAAGTGCATTACAGTAATCCAGTGATGGGGTGATAATTGTTTGGCAGATAGTATGGATGTGATTGTGGTCTATGAATGGTTTAAGTCTCCTTATTATCTTCATTTTATGATAGGTGTTTGCAGTAGTTTTTGCTATGTGGGGTTGCATGGAGAGGTGTTGGTTCAAGACAATCCCAAGGTATTTAATTTAATTTAATCTCATGCGGGCAGGATAAAGCAGCCCAAAGCGGGCCTGCAGCTGTGATAATCGTGGGCGTAGCACCAAGAAGCTTTTCCTCCTGTCTACCATCGCCTTCGCAAAGTCAGGGAAAAAGAGGAGTTTGTGCCCCTGATACTCCAAGGGAGAATGCATTTTGGCTACTTCTATTATTTGTGTGACTTGTTGAAATCGCAGAACTTTTAGGATGATTTGGCGTTGACGCTTGCTCGAAATCACAAACTGAGTAGGCACTCGATGGGCACACTCAATCTCAAAAGGCATGGAAAACTTCACTTTCAGCATACCCAGGATCATTGATTGTAAAAAGGCCAGCATATCTGGGCCTTCTGCTCCCTCGGGGACCCCCAGGATCTTGATATTATTTCTTTGTGCGCGGTTGTTACCATCTTCCAACTCTCTTTGCAGTGACTGGATCAGCTTTTCTTGCTTCTCCATGGCCCTGAACCACTCCCCATGTGTTTGCCTCTATGTTCTCCACCTTCTCCAATCTCACCGTTATTGACTCCAAGCTGTTTTTCAAGGCATCAATATCTTCCTGCATTGTGTTCAGCGAGTCTCCGTTTGATTTAACCATGTCTTTAACAGTGTGGATTTCAGCAAGAAGTTCCTGCAAGGCCTCAGGACAATCTTGGATGATTGACATTTTGTGAGGTGAGAGAAGTTCTGTTTTGGTTCTCTTTGCACTGGCATTTTGAGACCCTTGGTAATCCAGATGCGTCGGATTGGGGCCAGACATATGCAAAGTTGATTGATTCCAAAATAGGTAGGATCTGCTTAATTAAAGGCTGTAGAAGTCAGGATTCTTGACCATTACCCTCCAGAGCAAAGCTCTTACACATCCATCTGGCCCAGAGTTAGGCTCCGCCCCCTTCTGTCCAAACCTTTTTTAAATCCAGTTACACTAACAGCTTTTACTACATCCTCGTGTAACAAATTCCAGAGTTTGGTTACGTGTTAAGTAAAAAAAATATATATTCTTAGTTTTAAATGGGTTATGTTGTAGCTTCATTGTGTGTCCTTTAGTTTTTCTACTTTCTGATGGCATAAACAACTGTTTACTTGCTCTACTCCATTCATTAATTTATAGGCCTCTGTCATATCTCCCCTCAGCCATATCTTTTCCAAGTTGAAGATCCCCAACTTTTTAAGCCTCTCCTCATAAGGGTATCCTTCCATTCTCTTTACCATTTTGTTGATCTTTTTTGTACCTTTTCTAATTCAGCTATATCCTTTTTAAGATATAGCGACCAGAATTGCATACAATATTGAAGGTTGCGGTCGCACCATGTAATGATACAGAGGCATTATAATATCCTTTGTTTTATTCTCCATTCTTTTCCTTAGGATTCCTAGCAATCTATTTATTTTCTTGGCTGCTGCTGCACACTTGGCGCAGGGTTTCAATGTATTATCCACAATGAAGCCTAAAACATTTTCCTGGGTGGTGGTTTCTAAGGTGGTACCTTATATCGTGTAACCATAGTTTGGGTTGTTCTTTCCTAGGTGCATAACTTTGCACTTGTCAACATTACATTTCATCTAACATTTGGATGTCCAGTCTTCCAATTTTTTAAGGTATTCCTGCAATTTTTCACAATCCTCTTGAGTTTTAACAACTTTGAATAATTTTGTATCAGCATCTGCAAATTTGATCAACTCACTTGTTGTTCTATTTACAGGTCATTTATGAATTTTTAAAAAGCAGCGGGCCCAGCACAGATCCCTCGGGTACTCCACTATTCACCTTTCTCCTTTTGAGAAAATTGACCATTTAGCCCTTCTCTCTGCTTTCTATCTTTTAACCATTTCCTGATCCACAAAACTACACTGCCTCCAATCCCTTGTCTTATTAATCTGTAATATTTTTTGAAGGTGTGAATAAACTGGTAGACAAAGGTGAGCCAGTTGATATAGTGTATCTGGGAATTTCTTGGCTGCTTCGGGGAGAGGGTTTCAAGGAAAAGAGAGAATGCTCCTTGGTACTCAGCAGACCTTAGAGAATCCCTCATCCAACTACGGAAGCTCGAAAAACGATGGCGTCGCGCTCATGCTATTGATGACTTGACAGCATACAATACCCACCTAGCTGCTCACCGCAAGGCAATCTCCGAGTCAATGAAACGGTACTACTCGGATACCTTGATGAGATCTCTCAATAAGCCACACAACTTATTTGACCTAGTTAAGTCTCTATCTAAGGAGCCATCCGCTGGGCCGCAAGTTGAGATACACCCTCAAGACTTTGCAACCCATGTACAATCTAAGATGTGCCTGACCAACAGAACCATGACAACAACCAGCGCCTTTGTGCAGGACGCCTCAAGAACCTTTTCTTTATTCTCTCTCCCCTCTAAGAAAGGAATTGAAGACATCATCACAGCCCTCAACATCACTACATCCCAGTCTGATCCATGCCCTGCCTTCTGGATCAAGGAGCTTCGCAGTCACTTAAGCCCAGTAATTTCCAATATAATGAACCTCTCCTTTTCAACAGGATCATTCCCCTCAGCCCTTAAGCATACTTCAATTAGACCCCTGTTGAAAAACTGCAAGCTCGACCCCCTAAGGGTAGATTCCTACAGACCCATTTCTAGCATACCTCTACTCGCTAAGATTATAGAAAAGGAGGTTCAACGACAGTTACAGGACCATATTGACACCGCTGCACCGCTAGACCCCTGCCAACACGGCTTCAGGGAATACCATGGAGTCAAAACTCTCCTCACCATCCTCTTCAGCAAGATTATCACTGGCATTGATAACATCCACCAAGGATTTGCCCTCATCTTTCTGGATATCGCCACAGCGTTCGATTCAGTGAATCAAGAAATCCTTTTAGCGAGACTAATTGAGAAGGGCATCACTGGAACAGCGCTTGAATGGTGCAGGTCCTACCTATCTGGAAGATGGCAGCACGTCCGCTCAGGAGGCAGAACCTCAGAACCCTTCCACCTGGATCAGGGAGTCCCACAGGGTTCCTCACTTTCTGCCCTTCTGTTTAACATCTACATGCAGCCAATCTGTAAGATCATCCGGTCATTTAATGTCGACTGCATGCTTTATGCCGACGATGTTCTACTATACACCCCCTTCTCCACTGACCTTTTAGATCTCTCCCCTCTAATAAACTGTTTCAATGCAGTATCTGACTGGCTTCTCTCCCAAAACCTCCGTATACAACATAAGAAAACGGAAGTCCTCTTCATCACGAGGAACCCCAACTTCACCCCACCACAAGGTCTCAAAACAAATGAAGCTGAATTGAAATCCAAGCCTTCAATACGTTACCTGGGAGTTACGCTGGATCAACGCCTGGATATGAAATCCCACATAGGAAATACAGTCATAACTATATACTATAAGATCCGTACACTGAGACACCTACGCTCCATGCTCGAACCAAATGATTTCAGGACAATCTACCAAGCACTTATCATACCCCACTTCGATTATGCCAATGTCATCCTTCAAGGTCTTCCTCAATCCACCTTGAACCCGTTACAGATGGCAATGAATGCCGCAGCAAGGGTCCTTCATGGAGCCGCCAGGACCGACCACATTACACCTCTGCTGATTCAATTACATTGGCTACTCATCCAGGCTAGAATTCTCTTCAAAACTCTACTCCTCACATTCAAAGCTCTAAATAAGCTCTCCGCCACATCCTTATCTGCCCTTATTAACACTACTATACCAAACAGAGCAAGAAGATCCACGTCCATCAACTCCCTGAAGCTCCCAAAGGCCTTAACAAGCTGCACTTCTTCTACAGCCAACAGAGCCTTTATCCTCTGTGCTCCAAGGTGCTGGAATGCACTACCCCCTGGCATCCGTGCTATCAACAGCTTAACACAATTTAAGAAAGCTCTCAAATTCCATCTCTTCAACAAGTACCTTATAGAGTCAACGGCACTCATAGACCTCAGCGAGTCCACCAATTAATATAGTTCCTTGGTGTCTCAATTAACATGCCAAGTCTGATTCTCTATAAGTAAAGATTATGTTCATAGTAACTGCTCCTTGTAACTGATACCTACGCAGTAATGTTTTCTTATACCTACGCAGTAATGTTTTCCTTGTAAATAGATTGTAGATAGTTACCCATGTTATCCAAGTTCCTTCCCTTGTTATCTGTAAACTCATGCATGTTGACTGTACTGAGATTTTTTGTTCTATGTGAACCGCGCTGATGCTGAATAGTGCGGTATATAAGAGAATTTAAATAAATAAATATATGCAGTTATAAGGCAAACATATAAAGCAGACCTGAGCAGACCACTCTTTCACTCCAATTATCCCTTCATTCTCCACTTTTTTTTTTTCTTTTCTGTGTGGAGGGGAAGCAAAAGTAATCCCACTAAGGGGCATGGATAACAACCATTTGAGACAGAGAGGGATCATCAAAAGGCAACCGCTGGTACTGTTCCATAGATACAATGTACATGGTTTTAGTGCTTTGCGATATCATTCGTTTACAGCAGGCAAGCAAAATGGAAAAGACACAACAGGCAATTATTCCAAAGCAAGCTATATTTAAAAGCGTAATAAAGAAGGCTTTAAGTCCTACTCCTAAACTAGCAAACCATGAAGTAATGCTACCCCAAATATTGTCAAGCTGAAGTCCACCCTTAAAATCATCAATATGTAATTCAGAAAGATGCTTTATCTTATTCATAGCATCAAGAACAAAAATGGTATGGTTAGCAATGACAGTACAACTGTTTGTAGCATTAATGAAAGTGCATGTGCCGCCTTCAGCAGCCAAAAGTAAATCCAAAGCTTGCCTATTCTGCAGAGTCATTTGTGTATTTTGCTCAAGGGACTCAGCGAGGTGTGGGAGATTCGGTAACAGCTTTCATTTGAATATGCAACAAACATTGCAATCGCCGTATGGCCATATCTAGTTCAGGGGTGGCAAAGGTAATCCATGCAGTTGCGCTAAGGGCATCCAAACGAGTTTAGTCATGGGGTAAGTGGAATTGATATACTCGAATGAGGCCTGAATGGCATCATCCTCTGCCACAGAGGAGTCCCAAGGGCTTGCGTTAGCTGACAGACTGCCCTTCAATCTGTGCAGAGGGGAGTGGGTAACAGAGTGATGGGTAACATTAAGAGGTATTAAGACAGAAAAAGGAGATACCTTAACCAAAGCACAGGGTAATAGGGATAGATTTGCTGCCTGATACAAAGTATCACCACATAACCAGTAGTGGCCAACCACCGCCTTAAGGGTTGAAAACCTAGTCCACCGATTGGTCATATGATGGCCAGGATAAAGCTCCATGTTACTGGTCAGGTAGGTAGCATCCTTAGGCATATAACAGGACAAATAAGGGGAGGTATTACCATACCATAAAACCACAGAACCATCAGCATACATGGGTCCTACTGGGGCGACATTTTGCCAATATTTCTCGTCAACAATAAAAGAGGTAGTAGAGATATTTTGTCACTCGCCGGTGACATTTACACGTTCCTTGAGAAGCATAAAGTTAAAGAAATCATTCCCAGTCCATAGGGACAAGGTAGTATGGGCACGTATATGCCAGGAAGCATTTTGCACATTATAAGACATGTTACACTTAGCAGAGAAAGAAACTGAGGCATTGGAAATTAAGCAATAGACATAAGTCTGGGACTCTGGCGTAAAAACTGGTATAGGTTCATTATAAGCGTTCTGGGAGTGCCAAGTTTGATTACACTGTATAGATTCATAGCAACTTGGGTTTTTTTAAGTATTGTCTAAGCACGGTAACCAGCCCATGATCTCTGAGAGGGACACTGGATAGACAACAACCGGGGCATACCCAACACCTTTGGGCAAAGAAGTACATATTATACAATCTGAGACATTCATCAAAGAGACAACCTCCAATACGGACTGCTTCCATGAGTTCAAGGTAGCCACGGGTGCACCTCTGTGTACCCGGGAAGATGTTCTGCTAGTCTGGTTCTGTTCGGGGAAGTACAAGGCCAACTGTCCATCTGGTTGTAGGCCTTCAATAAGAAGGATGATAATGACTGAGATTCCCAGAAGGATACACAAGGGTGCCAGGGTTGGCAGTGACCATCCTTACAGTAGTTGTTCAGCAATGTGGTGTAAACAATAAAGCTGATTAGTTAGATGAGACAGCTGGAGGGGCTTTTAGATGGCTAACATGCACCCAAGTATCAGTATCATTCAGTATGGCAGCGAAAGGGGAAGCAGCAGTGACAATGTGGGGTCCTGAAAAGGTAGGGCAGTCCCAGGATGCACAAACACAATTTATTTTATAAACAGTAGTCCCTACAGGAAAATAAGGTAACAAGGATGGACTGGACACAGACTGTGTGACTGCTACATGGTCAGCAATTTCTTGCAGCGCAATCCGGAGTCCTGCAAGGTAAGAGGAGAGGCTATCATGAATCGGAACCAGAGACTGTGGCAAGCTAGTTGTGCGCATGCAACGGCCAGTGGCCATTTCATGAGGTGTCAGATGCAATCGCTTGATCGGGCTATTGTGCAGTTGAAACAGGCACATTGGTAATGCTTGTAGCCAGGTCATGTGACCAGAAGCGCAAATCTTTCTGAGCTGAGTTTTTAAAATGCCATTGCATCATTCAACAAGACAATTAGAAGTAAGCTTATACACAGAAACATATTTCCACTGAACAGGGAGATGCTGAGTGAGTGCAGATACAAGGGCATTACGAAAGTGGGAACCATTGTCAGAATATATGATTTTAGGAATGCCAAATCAGGGTATTATTTGTGTTTGCAGAACCTCTACTACTTCTTTGGCAGTCTCTTTATTGCAGGGGAAAGCCTCAATCCATTTAGACCAAGGGCAAACCCACACTAAAAGGTACCGTTTCTGAGCACATCTATGGATCATGTCAGTGAAGTCCACATACCAGGATTCGAAAGGACCACTCAAAACCGGAAGGTAAACTTTGTCTATGGCTTTTTCCCCTGGCTGAGAGTTCAAGATACACACGGGACATTTAGCTACTAATTCCTGAATACGATTTTTCATGTGCGGGCACCAAAAAATGTCCTCCAACATCCCATAAATATGTGCAGCACTAGAATGGTAGACATCATGTCTGAGATCTGTTAAACGTTTCAGTGCTACATAACAAATACAGAGTTTCCCAGATGGGTGCACCCACATTTTCTTAATTTGGGAACAACCCAGCCTCTCCCAGTTTCCTATCTAATAAGAAACAACATCCTTCTGATAGTCAGTTAGGTCAGGTACCAGATAGGTTTTCGACCGGGTGACCGGTAAGGTCAGGGGAGCATCACTGGTTACTTCCTTTGCCAACCGATCAGCTAACACAAAAATAATGGCCCATTCCTTCTTGAACGATATATACTCAAAAAATGAAGAAAACGTCGTTCACTGTCAACTGTAGTCTCAGACTGGAAAAACCCAATCAAACAACTGCATTTCCTAGAGGTCTCAGTATAAAATATGGCTAGGTTTTGTAAAATCACTTCTACGTTCACCCATTAGCCAATTCACATCAATGACCTCTCCAAGCAGAAAATCAGCTCCCTAATTTACTAGCAACATTAGTTATTAGTGTATAACTAAACTAGAGGTCGTCTCTATCTTCAATCAGAAATGCTCTGCGACCATCTATCAAAGCTGCTAGGGGTCTGCTGGATTTTCTTCTCAGTGCTTTTGATTCCTAATTTCTTTACTTTTGATTCCAACGTCAATCCCCGGTACCACTAGATGTTTCACAATTCTGTTTCTTCAGGGAACCGTAAGGTAGATCTACAAACAAAATAACGAAAGAACCTTCAAATTCCAATCCTACTCTTTAATATAAAATTTCAAAAAACCTTAACCCATTCACAAAACCACCCTATCAAAAATTTAGAAATTAATTAAAAACTGAACTCACCAAAGATGCTGCCCGCATCTCTGCTTACACCCATTCAGAGTGCAAAAAATTCAACTTCAAAAAAACACCGTGCATGCCCACTGGTGCTCCTACCCTTGCTTTTAGAGATTTCTCTGCTTAAGGATCCCGCTCGTTCAGCTGTGCTACATATCACGCACATCATTCGTTAAAGAAAACACACCCTCTCGCGAACCGAATTCCATATACATTGACCACTTCTTACCGAAAAAACTAACTAACCTTCCCTCGTTGAATTATGACCGATCTCATTAATCCCGCTGATGTCAAAACGGAAAAATTACTCAACTACTCAACTGACGGATTTGCGTGAGGTCTGCCCTTTGAATTCATTGGTAGTCAACATCTCTGGTATAGATCTTCCGCATGCAGCTATTACATTACTTAATAAATGCCTATCTTATGTGCCTAGTATCAGTTTTGATTCTTTTCAATTTAGGTTAGATCTAGAATCTTTTTTACGCAAATTGAAATTAAAAACATTTTTTGCACAAGCATCTACAATAGAGCCTTCCGATGTTACATCTTCAACACTCTCAGTAGATGATCTGGAACCATCAGTTGGCTGGCTACGTTTACCAGTAAGATCTACATGGACCCCTCCAGGCCCCAGCCACCCAGCGATCGAAGTATTTAAACAACTAGTATTAACAGAGCTTAGTCATCTTGAACAGAGGGCAAAAAAACGCCGTACAGCATTAACGAAGATTGAACGTCAGGCATTATATGATTTACAGTCTCGAACTGATATCGTCATACATAGGGCGGATAAGGGGGGGCCATAGTGGTCTTATCCAGAAGTGAATATGTTAAAGAAGCATTATCCCAGTTACAAAACACGCAAACCTATACTGTTTTACAGCATGACCCAGGGAAAGAACTTCAACAGACGATATACCACCTCACGCTGGCGGCCCTAGACAAAAAGTTGATTACGAAGCAAGAGTTTCGATACCTGAATGTGAAGTCCCCAGAAATTGCTAAATTTTATCTTGTCCCGAAAATACACAAGCATCTTACAAACCCCCCAGGTCACCCAATAGTGTCCACTCGAGGAAGTATACTTGAACCATTATCCACATTTATAGATTCTTTTTTACGACCTTTGTTGATTACCATACCCTCATATTTGAAGGACACTACCCACTTCCTTAATGTGCTACAAGATATGGCTGAGTTGTCAATGCAGCCAGATGTTTTATTAGTCACACTAGATGTGGTATCATTGTATACCAATGTTCCACAGTCAGCAGCATTACAGGTAGTGGGACGTGTTTTGGAGAAACGGGGGGACGTTTCTGAGGCACTTAAGGTTTTTCTCCTTGAATTAGCACAATTGGCTATCTGTAGGAATTATTTCCAGTTTGAGGGTACCTTATATCAACAAGAAGTTGGAGTGGCTATGGGTGCTACTTGCGCCCCAAGTATTGCGAACTTCTACATGGGGTTATTTGAGGAGCGGTGGTTAGCCCCTTCCCCTTTTATTTCTCAGATAGCAATTTGGAAATGTTATATAGATGACATATTTTTAATGTGGAAGGGTTCAGAAGAGTCTTTGCTTGGTTTTTTATCTTGGATTAATACCTGCGATAAGAATATCAAATTTACATATGTTTATCATTTAAATACCCTGACATATTTGGATGTCCTAGTGACCGGGGGGGTAAACACCTGGGAAACGACTATCTATAGAAAACCTACGGATAGGGTTACTTTTCTCCGGTATGACAGCATGCACCCTAAGCGACTGAAGGAGGGTTTACCGTTCTCTCAATTTCTGCGTTTTCGACGTAATTGTTCAAGTACGGAGGACTTTAAATCGAAGTCCAAACAATTATTTCAAGATTTTGAGAGCCGGGGTTATCCGAAACAAATTTTAAAAAGAGCTCGTTCTCGTGCTTTATGTAATCATAGGGCAGCGCTTTTGACAATGCGCTCCCCCAGTTTAGCACTTGAATCGGACGATATTAATATCAATTTTGTTTAGAAATTTTCTCCGTTAAGCAGGGATATTCAAAAGATCTTTAAGAAACATAGGGGCTTGTTTACAAAGCCGCGGTAGTGGTTCGCGATTGCGATCGCAGCCGCGGCCCCATTGAAATCAATGGGGCTGCGGCTCCGATTACGATCGCAAACCGCTACCGCGGCTTTGTAAACAAGCCCCATAGCAATATTCTCACAGTGATACCGGGACTTCAAGATAAAAAGGTTAGGTGCGTCTGGCAGCGCCATAGAAATTTAAAAGAGTGGCTTAGTTCAGCTGTTTTGCCTATCGTTAAGGGACCTGCTGAAAGGTTAGATCAAATAGGACATCAAGCTTGTGGTGGATGTGATATCTGCGATGTAACGATTACAGCCCTGTCTTTTGAATATCAAGGCATTTTGATTCCGTTAAAACAAGCTACGACCTGTGCGTCTTGTAATGTGGTTTACGTGATAGTATGTCCGTGTGGTTTATGTTATGTGGGCAAGACTATTCGACCTTTTCGAGTACGTATGCGAGAACATCGTAGTCATTTGAACTGTAAAGTATTAACAGCTCCATTAGTACCACATTGCTTGAGTAAGGATCACATTTTTGACCAACTACGGTGTTTATGTTTGACCCAAATCCAGCAGGGAAAAAGAGGGAAAACTCTGGATCAAACTTTAATTTTGAATGAACAACGTTTTATCTATACCCTTAATACTCTGGAGCCTAATGGCTTGAACAGCACTATAGACTGGGCAGCATGTTGTTAACATTCAATAGCTAACATAGTGGATCATTTTTAGTAAAGGAGTATGAGAGTAAAGTATGATAAAAGGAGGGCTACACAATAGGTAGTACCAGATACAGACATACACTAGTAGAAACGTGAGTAGTTGAGTAATCTTTCCGTTTTGACATCAGCGGGATTAATGAGATTGGTCATAATTCAACGAGGGAAGGTTAGTTAGTTTTTTCGGTAAGAAGTGGTCAATGTATATGGAATTCGGTTCGCGAGAGGGTGTGTTTTCTTTAACAAATGATGTGCGTGATATGTAGCACAGCTGAACGAGCGGGATCCTTAAGCAGAGAAATCTCTAAAAGCAAGGGTAGGAGCGCCAGTGGGCATGCGCGGCGTTTTTTTGAAGTTGAATTTTTTGCACTCTGAATGGGTGTAAGCAGAGACGCGGGCAGCATCTTTGGTGAGTTCGGTTTTTAATTAATTTCTAAATTTTTGATAGGGTGGTTTTGTGAATGGGTTAAGAATTTTTGAAATTTTATATTAAAGAGTAGGATTGGAATTTGAAGGTTCTTTCGTTATTTTGTTTGTAGATCTACCTTACGGTTCCCTGAAGAAACAGAATTGTGAAACGTCTAGTGGTACCGGGGATTGACGTTGGAATCAAAAGTAAAGAAATTAGGAATCAAAAGCACTGAGAAGAAAATCCAGCAGACCCCTAGCAGCTTCGATAGATGTTCGCAGAGCATTTCTGATTGAAGATAGATGACCTCTAGTTTAGTTATACACTAATAACTAATGTTGCTAGTAAATTAGGGAGCTGATTTTCTGCTTGGAGAGGTCATTGATGTGAATTGGCTAATGGTTGAATGTAGAAGTGATTTTACAAAACCTAGCCATATTTTATACTGAGACCTCTAGGAAATTCAGTTGTTTGATTGGGTTTTTCCAGTCTGAGACTACAGTTGACAGTGAACGACGTTTTCTTCATTTTTTGAGAACTGATCAGCTAAAGCATTGCCCATTTGGCGGAAGGAATCCCCTTGTGTGTGTCCAGGGACCCATTCACAGCACAAAAATAAACTGTTGAGTTTACGTTTCTCTAGGCACTCATAAATCTGATATATCTCATCAAGATGTGAGATTGCACTGGCTGAGGAGGTAATGAAACCTCTTTGTGACCATTTCTGATGGAGTACAGTCAATACTCGTGCTGCATAATTGGAGTCAGTGAATATGATAATGTTCTGTGTTTCCTGATGCAGTAAGACTGCCAAAATTGCACAGAGTTCAGCACCTTGGGCGCAGTAAGTACTCGGCAACTGATATTGCAGAACATCCAGAATGTCACCAGAGGGAGATATCTGTACTGCACTGAAACCAGAACATAGTGACGTCTCAGAACTGTCAGTGAACCAGACTTCAGAATTAGGGGGCACTTCGTGAAAAGGCAAAATATTATCTGCGAAAGAAAAAGTGGGGACCTTGTCCCCTTCCTCCCCAACAGTGACAGATACTAGGTTCTGTAAATAGCAAAAAGGGTGACCTGCAGGGAATGGCATAATGAGGATATGACTCCGTAGCAGAGCAGCACAGACTTGGTGCAGCCGGTGTGAAGTGAAATGCAGAGTGTTACTGCATAACAATGCCTCCACATCACCAGAGCAATACACATTGAGTCATAAGGGATGGAAAGTGTTATAGGTCTTTCGAACTGCCTCACTGGTGGCCACTAAGCCCTTCTCAATGTCAGGTAGAACCATTTCTGTAACAAAGATCCTGACAAGTAGGACAAAATTTTACCATCATCTTGGTAAACCACAGCCGCCCATGTGTAACATCCGTGGAAACTCATCAGAGACATTGCTTTTGAGTAGTCAGGGAGGCATAAACTTGGTGCGCTGGACACATCAGACAGGAGTGACTGAAGTAGTGCCTGATTAGGGCCTGATAAATTAATAGCAGTGGACCCTTTTACACCCCCTTTCAAATATTTGCGAAAGGGATGTGTGCTCTGACTATGACCTGGGACCCAATTTCGGCAGAAATTTATCATGCCGAGCAGAGATCGCAATTGCTTTACAGTGGTGGGCATCTGTAATTGCAGGCAGTGTTGTCTAGTTTTCTCTGTCAGGGACAGGATCCCGTCTCCTACTAGGAAACCCATAAAAGTGACTTTGGTTTGGCAGATCTGTGCCTTGGCCATGTTAATCTGGTAACCACTTTCCAAAAGATAACAAACAAGTTTATCTGTGAGGGCCAGGTTTGTTGCAGCCTCAGCTGTGGAAAGCAGTAAGTCATCTACATACTGTAACAAAGACACATTGCTGGGCAGTTCTGCCCTGAATGATTGTAAATCAGCAACTAGTGCTTGAGAGAATATGGAGGGACTTTCCACGTACCCCTGGGGTAACCTGGTCCACTGGTAATGCTGACCCTAATAGGTGAAAGCCAGGAACAGTCTAGATGTGGGTTCCACAACAATCCCAAAGAAAGCATGGGAAAGGTCCAGAACAGTATGATACTTGTACAGAGTAGTCATTGTCAGCAATGTGGCAGGGTTTGAGACTACTGGAAACTGTGGTTCAACGACACTGTTAAGTGCACATAAGTCATGAACTATTCGCCACTTCCCATTAGGCTTTTTCACAGGGAATAGTGGGGTGTTATATGGGGAGTTACTGAGTTCAATGATTCCATGCTGTAACAGCTCCTGAATCTCCTGGCGAGATCCCTGCAGGGCCTCTGGTTGGAGAGGATACTGTGATATATTTGGTGGTTTACATCCAGGTTTGATATGAATGGTAACAGGCATATGTGATTTAACCCGACCATAGGGGCTGAGGAGCAGTGACCGCTCAGGGCCTTTTTCTCCCAGCGGACCATAGGTGAATTCAACCTGTAATTTCACCAATAAGTCCCTACCCATCAAATTCACTGGGCAATGTGGGGCAAACAGAAAAGAATGAGAAATCTGTTGATCTCCTATTCTTAAACAAATAGGTGTAGTCATGTAAGATGTAAGGGGTCTACCATCAAAACCAGTGGTAGTCATTTTCTTTTTACTAAGTTGGCATCCCTGTGGTAAAACAGTTAATACAGAGGAAGTGGCTCCTGTATCAAGTAACATTTCTGTGGGCTCATCATTAAGGTATACCGTGATCAGAGGTTACTGATATGTGAGCCTCGCCTGCAAGATATAGATTCCCAGTCATTGTTGGGGTGGGGGTCCAGAATCCCGGGGAGGTGTCCACAAGGGAAAACGCCTCCTGTCAAAGTTCTCATTTCTGTGCTGGGCACGGCATCACTGAAAATGACCGTAACCACCACAGTTCCAACACTGTGGGGCAGGAGTATGATTATTTTGCTGGTAAGAGGGATCTCGACGCTGTGGCTGAGGATAACGGGGTCATTGGGCTCCATTATAGTAAATGTGCTCCTTATCTCTATCCCATACCTCATCACGGGGGTCTGGAACATCATCCTCATAAGGATCCAGATATTCCATGTCATCAATTTTCTCCTGCTGTTCCCTAATTTTCTGTTTTAGTTGTCTGATAAGTTCATCATTAGATTTGTCAGGATGTGTTTTGACGGCGGATTGGGAATCTTTAATTTCTTGTAATCCTTTAAGTTGAAGGTTTAACAGGCGTGCTTGGGCCTGCTTTAAATACTTCTCAAGTTTCAGGGTATCTTCCTCTAGAGACCGAATATAATGCAAAAATGGGCCTGTTGTTTAGGCCACTTCTCGGACTCTAAGGCTACTACAGACTTTAATTTTGCAGTCACGGGTGGGGGTAATGTGTTACACAGGGTCTGGAAAAACACGGGTCTCATGCAAACACCATCGTATGGTACCCCCATTTGTGCTTCCCATAAGTCTTGAAATCGTGTAAGATATGCACTGATATCCTCACCTATTTGGAATCTCATAGTAGTGAGAGGAGTCAAACTGCACTGAGTAGGGTACAACTCCCTAAGGGCGTCCCAAATACGAGGATGATACTCGTTGAAAGAAGCACTGTCATAAGTATTAACTGTGACCTTCACCTGGGATAACTCTGCAGTGGCGAACACTTGATTTGTCGCACTGTTTCCCAGAATTTTGGCCAATAAAGCTTTGAAATCTCCCAAAGCCAAATTATATCTGGCCGTAATTCTTTCAAATTTTTGAATCCATGTCTCTCCTCCTCTACTAAGAGGAGGTAGACTACTAGCTATACTGGCCATATCAGTAAAATTCCATGGTATATATTTAGTTTTTCCTTCATTTGTATGGATTATTGGGAATAGAAGCTGTTTATTAGCGTTCTGATTCTCATACTTCTCCCAAACCCTAAGACCTGCTTCCATATAAGTCATGTCCCACCTAGGATCATCGGATCCACCTCGAATGCATAATCTAGCTGTATTCAGGTGGGTTGTGTCTAGTGACCCATCAGGCGGCCACTGCAGCATTTGAGGCTGATTCGCCTTTGTCCATCCATACATATTGGAGGACCAAGGGTACACATAGTAACCATTACCACCTTCCTGTTCAGTAATAAAAGTCAAAATATCCTGTCTTTTCTGTTGGGCAACCATAGTCAGGTCAAGGATCAGCTTCCTTACTCTCGTCCCAGTCATGCTTTTGAGCTGTCCGTGAGCAAGTTTGGGGTCCCTGCCATTTAGGACTTATATGAGCATGCTGGTTTCGCTCCCCTGGTTTATATTTTTATATATGTTTTTGCAGCGGCAGTGGGGCTGCTGCCGCTTCCATTAGTTTTTCCTCTTTACGTTTATCCTTAAGACATTCATCAAGTCTAAGGATGTCATCAGTATCTGTTTGTTGGTGCTGATTTTGCCATACAGTATGATTAAACTGCAATTTGGCAGTTTCCTCAGCTATGAATTTCTCTTGTTCATCCAACTGTTTGGAATCGGTCCTCAATTTAGCTTGAGCTTCGGATAAGAAGGCTTTAGCCTCTTCGTATTCACTATAATCAGAGGGCGGGGGACCACATTGCTGCAAATTTACATGTTCCTCAATCTTAGCCCACATACCACTACCCTCTTCTGCAGCATCGTGAAGAGATGTCGATTAAAGCAGAATCTGATGCTGCGGGGTGAATAGGTTTGGGTTTGGGATGTATGACGGGGTCAGAGTAACCAATGGCTGCCATGGTTTTACTTTCTGATGCCCAATAGGGAGGGGGAGGAACAGGAGCAGACGGCAAGTCTCTGGACCTGCCTGCATCCATAGAGAGATATGTCTCAAATGTTCCAATTGGGCTTTACCACATTTGTTGAATAATATATGATCCCTAATTTTGGTCAAAATGAGCAGATCGAACGACCCCCCTGCTGGCCAAGCAAGGGAGGGTGTCTTCTTCGTCCATTTTTCCCATTGTTTAGAACAATTTTTTTATCGAGGCTTCCAGTGGGGGTTCTGTTTAACAAGGCTATCTATGGGGTTAGGACCAGACTCAGTGCCTTTGCCATTATCTGCCACCTGTGTATTTCTTTTTGAACATTTTCTAAACTGTTCCTCTCCTATAGTCTGTGTAGACCTGGTGGTTTCACTGTTCGGGGACAGGGGCAATTAACTTTGCCTTTTACCAATAACAAATTGAACCTCTTTATCTACAGAGGTGCACGTAACTTCGCTTTTACAGGTGGCAATCCAAACCTCTTGATCTACAGAGGTGCGAAACTACGAATCCAGGACTCACACAAACACACAATCCTTGTGCTTCGTCCAAACCCAGCCAATCCCCTCGCAGTGATGGGGGTATGGAATTGTAGATAGGGACACACAGTCACTTCGCACAATGGTACGTACAGTCTCATGCATACACCAATCAATCCTGGAGGTATAAAGACCTAATGTTTGGACAAAACTTTCAAACTTTCTTTCCCTAACATTGCAACTAAATACAAAGACATTCTAACAATTTTTTCTACATAACAGAACATTAAGCACATAAAATACATATGCATATGTGTAAATTTGGTACTCACCCACCAATCGAACCTGGGTAAATCTTCCGTCCTTGTTTGTAGAAGGAAACACAGTACTCACCCACTGGAGTCTTCCTAGGGTATTCTTTTTCTTGTTTTTTTTCTTCTCGCGTTGTCACGCAGGATGGTATCCTTGCCTCTCGGCGTCACTCAGGACGGCAACTGCATCTTCTGGACCAGCAGAAGGTATCCACACCTCCTGGTTTATCTTTTAAAACAGGAGGTATCCTGTCTGACAAAAATGCAGGCAAGTCAAAACTGCAGTCAGAGGAATCCTTGGGCAATTTATAAAAATTTAGGAGTATCTAAACTCAATTTAGGGGTGGGTTTCGGCACCAATTGTGGGCCTGGTTTCCCACAAAAGTTCCCCAAATATTACCAATTACCAATGAATAGTTCAGACAACAGTTGCTTGGCTACAAAAACTTAAACTTTGTATTTAGCATAGCAAAAAAAATTATAAATGCAGAATTGAAAATGTCTGTCTGAGAGATGGCAGGCAATGCTCTCTCTGCAAGGGGAGAAAGCACTGCCCAGAGGTGCTCTCTAATTGCCCTCTTTTATATACCTCTCTGAGGCAAATTCCAGTATTTTTCCATAAATTCTTAGGTCATTTGCAGGCTTCCTGCAAAGCTCTTTCCCAGGACCTCCCATGTTTATGCAGCTGGATCTGCTTATCAAAGTTTGCTTATCTATGCAATCAATCATAGCCCTCTGCCTCTTCCTGTGTTTTTTCATCTCCTGGCACTAATTGAAACCTTCAGGGCAAGAGTATTTGTTGAATTCCTGGCTTGACCTGTTTGTCTGGGCCTAGGCTTATATCCTTGGACACTTCTGTCCAAAGTATGGCTTTTTAGGCTTTATAACAGTAGTAGGCCACATGTACTCTTTTCTTGTAGCCCACATACTTTGTATCTTCTTGTGCCATTAATATGTTGCGGTGTATATTCCAAACAGGCAAGAGTGCAGTCATAAGGCAAACATATATATGCAGTCATAAGGGAAACATATAAAGCAGACCTGAGTCAACCATCCTTTCACTCCAATTATCCCTTCACTCTTCAATTTGGAAAAGAGCTGAGGAGGGATATGATAGAGGTCTATAAATTAATGAATGGAGTGGAATGGGTAAATGTAGATCAGTTGTTTACGCTATCAAAAAGTAGAAAGATTAGAGGACATGCAATGAAGCTACAATGAAAGCCATTTAAGACTAATAAGAGACATTATTTTTTGCTAAACGTGTAACCAAACTCAGGACTTCGTTACCGGAGGATGTAGTAAAGCTGCTAGTGTAGCTGGGTTTAAAAAAGGTTTGGATAAGTTCCCGGTCAAAAGGTCTATAAACCATTATTAAAGACCCAGGAAATTCACTGCTAACCATGGGACAACGATTGTAAAACCTATGTACCTTTTTGGGAACCTGCCAGGACCTGGATTGGTTACTGTTGGATTCAGGATACTGGGCTTGATGGACCTTGGTCTGACCCAGTATGACATTTATATTCTTATTGCTGTGAATTTTACAATATTTATTATGTTCCTTTTCACAATATAAAAACAACATTTATGTTAGGAAAATAAAAATAAAATTTATTTTGTAAGAACATTTTCAGCAGAGTAATTCTTTCTTACATAAGATGAGCATAGTTTTCAAAGTTTTGCATCTTGTGAGGTTGTAAAATATAATTGTCAGAATGAACTTCAGAAGAATGTGCTATCTCTTATTGAAATAATAAAGTATACAGAAATGTTGTTGTAGATAACTGAGGTCTCAAAGATCCCTTTTTGAGTAGCATCATAGTCATAATATCTTTGCATATTGTTTTTGTTTTGTTTGATAAAAGATGTAATATCCTCTAAGGCATCCTAACGTTCAGTGGACCAATATGGATGTGCTTTTCTTGCAAATGAAAATTTCCTGTTTTATCCCTTTCATTTTGAAAATGAAATGAAAAACAAAACACACATATTTTAATTTTCTTTTATTTTGTTTGTTTTCAAAAAGTGATTGATAAATAAAAAGAAAAATAAAGAACTGAAAATAATTTAGTTCAAGTAAAAAAGTATCATCTGAAAGCTATTTTGGACTAGACATGAAGGTTAAACCTTGCTCCTAATCTAAGGAAAAAAAAGTTTTAACTTTCAAAAGCTAATTCAGAAAGGTATTAAGTTAGTCCAATAACATATATTACCTTTTTATTTTTATTTTTCAACTATTAAAATGGATTAGCACAGCAACGATCCTACTTTATCAAAACAAAGAGGACATTGGTAATTACAGCCAGACCCTGACAAAAATGTAACACAACCAAAACAACTTTTCAACCCTCCACAACAGCCTACCCAATTTATTGGCTCAGTATAGAGCAAAAATCATCCCCTGCATCTTCACCAATCATAGGCAGCATCTCAAAGGTCCTAATGTCTTATCCAAATCAATAAAAGCAAGTTCATTCCAAATCTAAACTGAATCCATGAGAATATATGTTAAGCTTGAAAATACAAAACTGCTCATATTGTAGCAGGAGGTGGTTTGAATTGCCATCCTTAATGGATGACTTAATTGTTCAATAATAGCAATAAAATTGTGTGAAAAAATGTCCAAATTGGATACAATGCGCTATGATTAGAGCCTCCAAATTATGGATTTGTAATCTATTTTTGTATTCTGTTTGTACACATTTGTAATTGTCCTGGAGCCTGGTCCAAGAAGGGGCATGTGCGGGCCATCCAGAGCAGGGTGAACTTCTTGTACCCAATTAGACGCCCCCGCTGTAGCAGGATCGGGCACCGGGATGGCCTGGTGTGCCCCTTCAGTGGCTGCGGGAGACAGTCAGGTGAAAGAACTGCCAGGTCCCCTCCACTTCCACAGGCTGGATACCCCCCCTGCCCAGATTTCCCATTGCCCAACCCTCGGTGGGGCCTCACCTTCAACTGTGCCATTGCTTCTAGTGGGGCGGGGAGCTGCTGCCGGACCAGTGAGAAAGGGAACCCCACGCTTATTCCACCTCCAAAGTAGAATATGCTGGGCATCCTCCCGGCGCTCCAAGGATGTACAGGGCCATAATCTGAATCGGCCCTGTATGTCTGGGTGCCTGGACCGCCCATGCTCGGCCCACATCTCTCCCCCATTCTGCTCCTGTCCTGCTCTCCCCACATAGTGGCTCTGTGCCTGTGGGGAGAGAGGAATATGGAATCGGGGCAGGATGACTTGCGGGGGTGCATGTCCCACTGGGACATACAGCCCTGCAAGTTGCTTTACAGAATCAGGCTTACTTTGTCTTAGCCAATGCACAGGGACAAATGATGTCATATAAAATCCCATAATAGTGCAATCTCCAGTGGAATAATTGCAGTAGTGAATGGTGAGGAAGCTATAAAGGATTCCCACTTATAATCTGAGTGCAGATTTGACACTGTTCACAAGGCATTAGACCTATGAATCAATTCAAAACAACTTCTTCTGCTGGTTGGTTGGAGTACACTAAGGGACATGCTTGCCAAATTGTGATAACCATTAACATGTGGTATGCCACACACAAAACACTCCAGGCTAACAGCATGGTAACCCATGCTAAAATTCCTGCATATACAGTATTAGTAAATGTGTGATTGGGCAGCTTCAGGTCAGAAAGTGGGCATTGACGGTATAACACAATTTGCACAGGCATTACGGGCATACAGTAACTGCAAATGTTTCCATAGACATGGGTACACCTAATGTCAGTTAACGCGGTGCTGTGTATTGACATTGTACTGTACTTTTGTCAGGGGGCAGCCACACACACACATACAAATATTAGACAGGCCTCCATGCTAATTTGGTGCCACAATCTTGTGCTACCGGGGCACCCAGTTAGTAAACATGCCCCTAAATGATCTTTTATATTTTCACTGTTCTTAAAAAACATTTGAGGTAAACTTTCAAACACATCATGGGGCTGTAAAATATATATTTTAATGAACCATTGAACTTTAAAAATGTGCTCTGTATATGAGAGAACACACAACTAGATCTTTAGACTTAGGGCTATGTTTACTAAACGGTGGTAGCAGACTCCGTGCGATATCAGAGCCATGGCACCATTGGAGTCCGCTACCATTGTTTAGTAAACATACCCCTTAGTTTTGATCATAGATTGTCAGAAATCTGTATTAATAAATAGCATGTTTGTAAACTGTCAGGCAGTAGCCCCAAGAATAACCTCTGTGAGAATCTATGTATCATTAAATGTGCTTGAGCTTTAAATTCAACATCAGAGGAACAAAGTCTCTAGAGGCAAAAAAAAAAAATGGACTGGCAGGTTTCTCTTTAGATATCAAGGATGGAGACTCTGAAAATGTAATAATGTGTTGCAGTCAGTCTTTTTGCATAAAACTAGAAAATCAAAACTTGACCCAACATAAATAATTTGAATATCCAAAAAAGAAATAGTGAATCCATAAAACTGAAAAGTAAATTGTAAATGAGACTACAAAAAATTTAGCCAAACATAGAAAATGTGTAAGGTGTCCTCCGAACTATGGCGACACTATATCAAATCACACCTTGCTGAGAATATACACAACACACAAAAATCCTCAGCACACACCTATTCTCAGATTTGAGAACAGGTGTGTGCTGAGGTTTTATGTGTGTTGTATCTCCAAACTATGCCAAATCAACAAGACATCATCATCATCGTACCTGTGCCAAAATGAAATATTAGACTCAAAGAGAGAATTGCCCATAAACAACTTCTCAAACTGAGCCACATTACAATTAGTCGTATCTGGGGCCATTGTGGCTCCCATCGAGGTCCTCTTCAACTGCTGAAAACTTGATTTTGAAACAAAACATTCTTAGTAAGCATTAACTTACCAAGATCAATTTTCAAAAAGCTGTAGGAATTGATCTCACAGTTGCAGTGTTAATGTAGCTGCAGTTGCCTTCAGGGATTCATCTGAGAGTTATTAATGTACAATACTGTAATATCAGCCATTGCTGACTGTATTGCATCTTCTGGTAAGTGAATTTGCTGAAGTAAATGGATGGCATGCTTAAAATCACAAAGGTCAAAGAAAATCCATGAATCACAATAACTGTTCCAGGGGAGAGCTTCATGGTGATATAATTGGGTGTCCGGGAGGATTCTGCAGATATTTGTATATTTTGGGTAAAATATAAATACACATCACACAGGTACACTAAAAAAATTTTTTTTAAACTGCCTCTAATGTTTCGATTGATTTTTACGTTTTTTGGTGCACTGAATCCAAATCTGGTAACCAATTTGCTCCATCACGTACAGATTTTTTGCTACATTGGGTTAGCAGTTTGAGGTGAACGTTTCAGATTGAGTGCGATCGAGATAAAAGTTTCTTGGATGAATTCTTTATACTAATTGTTTAGTAGTTATTCAAATAAGAATAAAGAAAATTGTAACAAGGCAGCACATAAGAATAGAGTAATGTCAACAAAACACACTGTGATGGTAGCAAAATTGTCTGCACTTAAAACAGCCACATACATGTGCACAAACATTGAGCATATAAGAGCGAGGTTAGACACAAAGCAAAGCAAAGAAATGTGCAAAAAATGTTGTACAGGTATGTATGTAAGAATAGAAAACGCAAACCGCACCATTGCAATACATGAAGACAAACACCCGATGGTGTGAAAATAAAATTCTAATAAATGAGATCCGACACTGTGGTAATAACTAGCTAATTTTTATTTCAAAGTTTAGTAAAAACACGATATTTGTCAACACAGTTTAGATTTTAAAGTCATTCTTGGGTCAATCAATCTCCTGGTGGGCCCATTTCTTCTTCCCCCGAATGCTTCTCTTGGTACGCTGCTTGGCGTATTTTTCATCTGGGGTTTCCCGCAGCAGCAACCAGCAGAAATCAGCCATCATAGTGGTGTTCCATCTTCCTTGGTACCTTCTCTCTGCGTCCTTGATGTCCTGGTGAAACCTTTCACCTTGTTCTTCACTGTACGCCCCCACGTTTTCGGGAAGTAGTTTACATGGGAGTGCAAGAAATGGACTTTCAGGCTCATGTTACAGCCTTGTTCTTTGAAGGCATTGAGCATCCTGGCAACAATATCCTTATAGTTCTCATCCCGCCTGTTCCCCAAGAATTTGAGAACAACATCCTTGAAGGAATCCCAGGCTTCTTTTTCCTTCTCAGACATCGTTTCAGCGAATGCTCCATCTGAAATGAGTTTCCTTATATCAGGGCCAACAAACACTCCTTCCTTTAGCTTTGCTTCAGAAAGTCGGGGGAACTTTGAGCAAAGGTACCGAAAGCACTCACCATCTTTTGGAAGGGACTTGATGAATTGCTTAATGAGACCCAACTTAATGTGGAGAGGTGGTAATAGAATTTTATCACGAGGTACCAAGCTCTCATGAAGAACATTTTTCTCACCGGGTCTCAAATACTCCCGAATTGGCCAGTCTTTTTTCCCCCAGTGTAGGTCGCGGGCCCGGCTATCCCACAAGCAAAGGAAGCAGGGATATTTGGTGAAACCGGATTGCTGCCCTAATAGCATGGATAGAATTTTAAAGTCTCCACAAATCATCCACTTATGCTCATCATAACGAATCTTCTGAAGAATCAGGGCCAAATTCTCGTATTTTTCTTGGAGAATAACAGAGTGAGCAATAGGAACTGAAGCGAATGTGTTGCCATTATGAAGAAGAACACCTTTTATGCTGTCTTTTGACGAATCAATGAACAGCCGCCATTCAGCAGGATCATACTTGAGTTTAAACTTTTCCATCACTCCGTATATATCGTTGCAAAATACCAAATCTTCCTCTTTGCTGAAATATTTAAAAATTGTGTCTCGCAGTTGCGGTACCAATAAAAAGTTGTTCCTGGTGACAAAAGATTTTTCTGTTTAAGCCGAGAACCTAACAGTTGGGCAGCATCTTTTGGGAGTCCTAAATCCCGGACTAAATCATTCAATTCAGCTTGAGAGAGAAGTTCAGGTTTCGGATCTGGTTCAGTTTCAAACTCGGAAGTACTGGACTCATCAGGAAAAGCCATCTGATGAGTCTCATCATGATCAGAACCGTCCACACAAATATGATCCAAAGATTTTGGTGGTTCAGGCACAGGTACTTCGTTGCTATGAGGCATAGGCCTAATTGCTGAGGGAAGGTTGGGGTAACTTATTACGTTCTTATTTTTTAAGTTGTAGCCCTTCACAATGCAAGAGCAAAAATAGCAGTCACTGCTGTGGTCTCTTTGTTCACGCCACATCATAGGTATTCCGAAACGAAATGCTTGTTTTTTACCATTCATCCATAAGCGTAAATCTTCCTCACATGTCTTGCACACTTTGTGAGGAGCCCACGGTTTGTCTTGATCGCCTAACTTCAAACCGAAATAGGCGAAATATACTTTTTTAATAAATGCAGAAATATTCCTCTGCCGATTTTTCACGGTATATTCCCCACAAATAAAACAAAAACTGTCCGGAGAGTTGACGCAACCTCTGGCTCTGTGAGCCATCACAAATACACAGCACTGCAAACTACAACTGTAGTGAACCACTTCGGAATAAAGCTGGATTACGACTGAGCAAACAAAAGGTAATAATGAACTTGCAAGAAACTGAAATTTGACAGGAACGTTCATGTCGCAACCACCGTGTTTGAGCGAGCGAATGAGGCGAGGCGAACAGGAAAGAACATGCGCCAGCGCGAGTACTGGATTTAGCCCCCCGCCTCCCAATTGTCTTGTTAATGTATAAAATGAATACAAAACACTCTAAAATATCATGATGGAGTGTTTCTAGTTAGTTAACCATTACAACCTCTATTTTGGGCCAAGAAAATAAACTGCAGTCGGCTAAAAAGAAATTATGTGAACATTCCTTATATGGGTAAGAAATCTAATTTTGCAAGAAAACGTGATGTGATGGAACATTTTGGCTATTTTTCCTGGATTCAGCACCCCAAAATCTATAGGAATCAGTTGCAAAACTGGAGGCAGTTTTTTGGTAGTGTACCTGTGTAATCTATGGGTAATCCACAGTTTTTTCTTCATGATGTAGTCATTTGAATAGTATTCTGTATAACATATTTCATTTGACAAAAGCTACCCTAATTCATGTAGACCAATCTTGAGCTTTTGATTTATAGCTAAAATAATTGAAAAGATTGTCCAAGAGGAACTCCAGGAACACATATATATGTATGCTCCGCTGGATTTCCACCAACATGGTTTTAGGCCTTCCCATAGTGTGGAGGAAGAGAAAGTTCCAAGCCAGCCTTTATCCTAATCTTTTTAGATATAACTTCTGCATTTGATTCCATTAATCATGATATTCTAATAGACTTCAACAGATTGGCATCAGTAGTTCCATACTCAAGTGGTTCAAATCTTACCTGTCTGACCATACACAACAGGTGAAAATTGGTCACTCAATATCGGAAATGTACAGTCAGTTCATCGTTGAAGGAGAAGAAATTGAAACTGTGAACAACTTTAACTACTTGGATCAACTATCAATAAAGAAGCAACAAGCAGTCAAGAAATCAGACGACGCATTGCTCTTGGCAGAATGGCTATGAAAGACCTAGATAAGATTCTCAAGAGCAGAGATGTCTCTCTCCATACAAAGATTTGACTTGTTCAAGCCATGGTATTTTCAATAACATCATATGGATGTGAAAGCTGGACAGTGAAAAAGATAGGAAGAAAATTGATGCCTTTGAATTATGGTGCTGGCGGCAAATACTGTGTATACCATGGACCACCCGAAGAACAAACCAGTCGGTACTAGAGGAGATCAAACCTAAGCTTTCTTTAGAAGCTCAGGTGACAAGACTTCGACTTTCATACTTTGGACACATTATGCAAAGAGAGAGATCATTAGAGAAAGACATCATGCTTGGCAAGATAGAAGGTAAACGCAAAAGAGGAAGACCAGCAATGAGATGGATCGCTACAATAACAGCAGCTACGGGTACCAGTCTGTCAACAATGAGCCGCCTGACTCAAGACCTAACACAATTTAGGATAGCTATCCAGAGGGTCGCCATGAGTCGACTCGTATTCGTCGGCACTTAACAACAACAACAACACAGTCAGCCTTATCTGTACTATTGTTTAACATTTACCTCAAACCAATCTGTAACACAGATTCTGTCACTGTAACACAGTGACAGAATTCAAAGTGGCATGAGACCAGCACAGTAGATCCCTTTACAGCAACAGGATGGAATCAATATAAAATAATTATCTTTTATAACTCAGTAAGTAGGTATGACCTACACGGAGCAGTGGGTACACCCCTAAACAAAGGCATGGGGAGGGGTGATCTGCATGGAGCAGCAGGTGCACCTATTCTTGCCGCCTTGCTGGGCAGACTATATGGACCATACTGGTCTTTATCTGCCATCATATACTATTTTATGTTACTATGTTATGTTACTAAATCCAATGCTAATGTTTTACTGTGATTGCTAAGATCTTGTGAGGAATACAAATTTGCACATAAGTAAACAATATTAGTTCATATAGGTGATAGTTATGGTGAGCTCAAAAGTACAGACCTTGGCATGTACCGTGGCCATAGAATACAGCATTCTCATATACCTTTTGACACTGAGGAAGATGGTACCCCTTGTTATGGAGTAGACCCAACAGTTGCAAATTATTCCACCAACATAGCCACACCTGTCTATACCCCATGTCCTCTATGCACTGCTACTCTTGTCTTACATATAGGCTTAAGCACTGAGCCAGGCCTGTTAGCCTGTTGAGTAAACATAACATGGCAGGCTTCATGTGCCACTCTCAGCAGATAAGATGACAATAGTATCTGTTCTTATCATGTGTTTTCTTTCACATATCTTTCACTTGCTTCCATTAGACAGTCCATTGGACAGTCTGCCAAGCAATGATCACCCCTATATTAGATTATTGCAACATCATCTACCATGGCCTCCCAAAAACCACCCTCTACCCCTTACTGATGGCCCAGAAAACGACAGCACAAATAATCCACGGAGCCCCCTGCAGATTCCATATCACCTCTATATTTATACAGTTACACTGGCTTCCCATCACAGCCAGAATTAAATACAAGGCACTAACCACAATATTCCAAATACTTCACAGTGAATCAATCAGAAGTCTACAGAACCTCCTCTCGAAGAGTCTCTCTGAAAGATCATGAAGAAATGTATCCTCCAACTTACTAGCAATCTCTTCTTTGAAGCTAAAAACCAAACAATCTATAAGTAATTGTGCATTCACCCTATAGGCACCTACCTTTTGGAACTCCCTACCACCAACGATATGAGCATACTCCGATACAGCTGACTTTAGGAAAAAGCTAAAGACTTTAATCTTCCAAGAAGAATACATGACACGCTTAGAGCCACAAACCCAACACCATAGGTACAAACAAAAACCAATAGCCCACCACTACAACAGCCTGAAAGCCCTAGACCTCAATTAACCTACATTGTAAATAATTGAAAACCATGAGTACTGTTACTCTAGCTTAGAAACTATATAGTAAAAACCTTGAATACAGCTACCCAGTACAATGTTACAATGTTCATTTCTATGTACTGCAGAGGCCCACAACAGGCCTGCTGCACTCCTGTTATATGTAAACCGCCTTGAATCGTAGAAAGGCAGTATACAAACAAGTTTAAATAAAAGTAAATAAATAAATAAATAAAATTAGCCAGCTCTCTACATCTGTCGACTTCAGCTGCTCACTGATCTGACTGCAGCCTTCCAGATTGCTTGTTTAGAGGCTGAGGACACGTTGAGGCTCTGCCTGCTATAAAGCTAGGTGCAGTATGCAATGGCCATCTTTATGAGTGAATTATTCTCCCAATGTCAAAAGAGCACAACACACCTGTGGTCAGAAGACTCTGTATGTGTGTAGGGTGCTTTTCTGTCAGACTGCATGGCAGACACATGACAAGCCATTCCTGCTTGCTCCTCCCTGCCACTTGACTCATCTGTACACTGCTGACATCCCTCTATCTGAGGATCTGTGGGCTAAAGTGACCACTTGTTCCAGGCCTGCCCTTTTCCTGCCTTGGGTGCCATCAGTGCCTCGGACTCTTCATGTTCCTGATGCATCATCCTTTCTGTTTTACTCCTGGTGTCCGCCTTCTCCCTGGCTTTCCCCTAGCTTCTCTCTGGGACCTCCTGGAATGAGCACCTCCTTCCCTGACCAGTTTATGTTATACCATTTACATGACTCCTACTCTCCGTTCATGTTCCTTTCACACTGAGCAGAATACTTGTACACTGAAAAGAAAACAACTAAACCAGATATACAGAAATAAATATAATATCACGGCACACCCTCAACAGACTCCCACTCGCAATCCACTCACATCCAGAAGCAAAGTAGGTGATGCCTCTCTGTTACTCTTTCCACATATAGTAGGTTAGAAGGCAATGGTGGGAAACACTAACGCATGGTATATTATCACATTGCATCAAAGCATATCTCTAGCATGCCATGCAGTAACTGTTAACACACAGTAAGTGTCCCTTGCTGCATTCCTGCTTTCTTAACATGGCCACATCCTCATTTTATCCTAACCTTTGCGCGACCTATGCCTCACACATGCTAAATTTTGCTTTTAATGTATGTTAAAGGTAAAATCTTTCCATGCTTTAGTAAAGAAGTAGCTTAATTTCATTTTTATATTAGCAAACTGAAACAAATGCAAAACAAAACCAAAAGATGAAAAGAAAAAATGTGTAGTGCACATCCCTAAGGGGCAGTGGCAATAACATTTTCATCAATAGCACAACTGGAAAATAGTATTTACCCTGAGGTGAAGAAGTTGATCAACAGAATGCAGCAATCATAAAACATGTTCTGCTCAATGAAATGTTTTCATGATTTGAAAGTAGAGTTGGGAGGGAAGAAATATCTTTCTCAGATGATACGCATTCTTGGGAAAGATTTAACACTCTAGGAGCAGAAATACTAGAAGCTTTCTAGAAAGATCAATATGTGATTTAAAAAATCTTACTGCCAGGATTTAATGTAAAAATGTGCAGACTAAAGGCATTTTAGGTGCATAAAAGGAACAGTGCATTAAGAGAACTGATAAACACTACAGGGATTTGCAAGAGATACAAGTTTGTTTGGGGCATAGACAATAAGCCCTATTGTATGGTAAAATTTGCTGTAAATTTGATCTAGCAAGACTCCCTAGAACCGCCCTCATAGTAGTATTGTACACTGCCTGAATTCTACACACAAACTTCCAAGGGAGCTTACTGTACATTGTTTATTGCAGCAATCAAGTTCAGGCCTAATTTAACCGTAGGAATTAATGTGACCGTATTGAAACCCACTATTCCTGAGAGCTTCAAATGGGCCTGTTGTTAAAATTAGTGTTTCTCAGCTGTGGAACAGTGGTAAGGTATAGCTCGCAGTGATTCCTGGCTTGCTCTTCACATTTAAATGAATACAGAACATTAAACGAATAGAAGTTAAAAAATGGCTGTGAAAGACTGGCAGGTGTGCTTCAAGCTCAAATGTAACTTTTTTTTAAAAATTTTTAAACTGCCTTCAAGTCAGTGCTGACTCCTGGTGACCCAGCAGCCCCTGGGTTTTCTTGACAAGGCATGACTAGAAGTACGTAGATTGCCAGTCCTTTTCTTCAGAGGTTATGGAGGGTAAAGTAACTCTCAAGATCGCAAGGAATGCCAGTGGGAATTGAACCCAGATCTCCTGGGTAGTAGGTTGTTGCTCTAACCAGAATTAGAAGAGCAAAAAATGTTTTCAGGTATTTTTCTAAAGAGGTGTAAAGCCATTTGCTGGTGCCAAAGTATATTTTTGGCCAAATGCTAAAAGATACATTTTGAGTTGCAACCAGGGCACTTGGAATTTTTATATGCATACCGGTTTCAGTAGCTTTGGACGAGTACAGTTTCTTGAAACTGAAACAAATCAAAAAGCTATTTGAGGCTACTATGAGGCAGGAATGATTGCCTGGATGGGCTTCAATTGCAACTGAAAGTGGTATTGATCATGCTTTGGACATTGGGAAACTGGTAGGAAATTTGCAGCACAGGAAACAAGCTCAAATAAAAAGCCAAGTGTTTGCCCATCTGAACAGTGGGCTTTTACTCATGATATTTGTATTGCTGGAGTGGAGATTAGCCAGTGGTTAGTGCTATAGCCTAGCAGCTAAAAGACCAGATTTTGAGTCCCACTCATTGTGGCCTTGGGCAATTCACTTAACTCTTCATTGTTTCAGAAGAAAGGTCTAACACTCTACTTCTAGTCTCAGTGACAAGAAAACCCAGGAGCTGCTGGGTCACCAGGAGTTAGCATTGACACATAGGCACACATTGGGGTATGTTTACTTAAGAATGGTAAGGTAGCACCAGATTACAATGTAAATGGCAGCATTAAGGGTGTTTGCGTGCAATAAAGGACAGGGTAGGGAGTTGGCATACTGACATTAAGGGAACAAGGCACCACTTATCGGGTGCTAAAAGGATACCGGGCATTAAGGTGCCAATTGTGCACCTTGCCACCTGAAAAAGGTGGTCATCTTAATGCAGAATAAGGGAGCCTGTCTGAAAGTGACATATCAGGGACTGCATGCAGGGCTGGCCCAACCATTAAGCAAAAGGCAGCCAAGGCAGGGTAATCCAAGCTAAATACAAGAGTTTGACAGCAAGAAGGGGTGTAAAGCTTAAGATTCTCCTAGGGCACCAGTACTCTGAACCAACTCTAGAGCTGGCCCTGGTTGCATGGAAGGAAAGGTAAGAAGAAATGGACCTCAATGACCGAAATGGTTTTACGTGTCACACAGTATCTTGGAGGATAATGCTGCAGCCAGAGATACTGTTGAAGTGACGGGCAGTCTATGAATGTGTCCTGACGTCAGTGTGGTCTCGGATCATTTGTAAGTATGCCTACAAAGAGGCTCCAAGACCCCGATGTGTTCATGAAAGGCATGACAGTGCAGGAGTGCTGCTATGAGCAGTAGGCACATGATAGATGTGAATGTTGTGTAATTATGATAAGACGCTAACTGGGTTGGGCATAATGTAGCAGCTGACAGAGGTAGACATGATTCAAGCAGATGGTCATATGTGGATGGATATACAGTATGCACGATGTATGTAGCAACATGACAGGGATGTATATGTTATGTGGCAATGACCATGAGCCCCAAATAAAATCCCTCCAGATTAGGGGAACGGTTATTTTTCCTGTCATAATGAAATATGGATATGTATGTGAGTGTAAGCATCATACATAAACAATATGCATTGTAAATATCAAGAAAGGATCACTTATGATCATTATGATGTCATCCCTCTCACTTGAAGCCCCTACCTTTGGTCCATGAATTACAGTGGCAGAAGGAAAGGATGAGATCATGTCAAGGTTATGCAGTGCCTATGTGCCAATGAAGGATATATGTTTATGGGCATGTCACAGAAGTAGTATGCTGTAATAGAACCTCCCTTGTAAGCCAGCTGCACTATGTATGTTTGTCAATGGTGCACGGGGTGCATAGGAAACAATAGAAACATACAAACATGATGGCAGAAAAACACCACATGGCATATCTGGTCTGCCTGTTCATATCAACTGCAATAGTTGCCTTCTTTCCGTTACAGATTCTCTGAGCTTGTCCCATGCTTGTTGGAATCCAGACACAGTCCTTGTTTCTACCACCTCCACTGGAAAGACTACTCTATACATGTACCACTCTTTCTGTAAAGAAATATTTCTGCATATTACCTCTGGGTCTATCCCCGTTTACCCTCATACAATGTGGCGGTCAGAAAATGCTCAACACCCAAATCCTGCCAAGAAAATATCTGGGAGAACAGGAACATCTACAGTACTGACATGATTATTAACCTTAGGCATAATGTTGATCCAAGCTATGAGAGCATGAATGTCAATAAATTGCTCTGTTGCGTGACAAACGTTAACACAGCCTCTGTCCCTGATATAGCTGTGGAGTGATATAGCACTGCAACCCACCCAGATAGCATGACAGCAGCTGCAAATTTGTCACACCTCCATCAAATGTAGGAGCTTGGCCTGCTGTGGTATGCTGTTGTCTGCCTGGGGTAGAGTTTATGGGGAAAGAAGCTGGGCTACATGTCTAAACCCCTGTATATGGTAACATGACCAAATGCCATCAGTATGAGATGAGCCAACTCAAATGCTTGAATGGGATGTCATAGAGGATCAGTCAAATACATAGGACATCATGAATGTAAACAATGACATGCATATCGCGTGCTGAGGACTGTAAGCAGCCACTCATTGGTCACTACACAGAGCACATTTACAATCAGGACCGATATGTTCTGTCAAACTGTCAACAAACAAAAGTAAGATAACTTGGAGACAGGAGACGTTCCACAAGACTGGGGAAGGGCTGATGTGGTACCTGTCCACAAAAGTGGTAATAGGGAAGAAGTGACAAACTTCAGGCCCGTCAGCCTTACCTCAATGGTGGGAAAAGAAATGGAGGCACTCCTGAAAGAGCGAATAGTGGACTTCCTCAAAACCAACAGGTTGCATGATCCGAGAAAACATATTTTACCAAAGGACAATCTTGCCAAACAAATCTGATTGAGTTCTTTGACTGGGTGACCAGAGAACTAGATCAAGGGCATGTGATAGATATGATCTACCTAGATTTCAGCAAAGCCTTTGATACTGTTCCCCATAGGAGCTTATCAATAAACTCAACAGCTTGGGGATGGGTCCCAAGATGGTGAACTGGATCAGAAATTGGTTGGTTGACTGACAGACGACAGAAGATGATGGTAAACAGAACTATTTTAGAGGGAACATGTTCCCTGTAAAATAGTTATCTCCAATTTATAATGCCCTTTTCAATGTAATTTCAGTTTGTTCAATGTAAACCGCCTTGATATCTTGAAAGGCGGTATATAAGAAATGCCAAATAAATAAATAAATAAAAATAAACTCACTTGGATGAAAGGAAGGTGATTAGTGGTATGCCCCAGGGTTCGGTCTTGGGACCAGTACTGTCCAATATATTCATGAGTGATATTGCTGAAGGGCTGAATGGAAAAGTCTGTCTTTTTGCAGATGACATTAACATTTGCAACAGAATGGACTCCCCTGAGGGAGTAGAGAACATGAGGAAAGATCTACAAAAGCTGGAAGAATGGTCTAATGCTTGGCAGTTAAGATTTAATGTGAAGAGGCGCAGTGTCATGTACTTGGGAAGCAGAAATCCAAGGGAATTTTATGTGATAGGGGGTGAGAGATTGGTGTGCATGGACCAGGAGAAGGACCTCAGAATAATTGTTTCTGAGGATCTCAAGATGGTGAAACAATGTGACAAGGCGGTGGCAAAAGCCAGAAGGATTCTGGGTTGCATACAGACAGGAATTACCAGCAGAAAGGAAGAGGTACTAATGTCGCTGTACAAGTCGCTGGTGAGACCTCACTTGGAATATTGTGTTCAGTTTTGGAGACTGTATTTTGCAAAGGATATAAAAAGGCTGGAAGCGGTTCAGAGGAAGGCAACCAAAATGATTTGGAGACTGCATCAGAAGACTTATGAGAAGAGACTTGAAGACCTAAATATGTATACTCTGGAGGAGAGGAGGGAGAGGGAGATATGATTCAGACCTTTAAATATTTAAAGAGTATTAATGGACAAACAAACCTCTTCCAAATACGGGCAAGCTGTAAAACTAGAGGGCATAACATGAAGCTGCAAGGGGTTAAACTAAAAGACAATGTCAGGAAATACCTTTTCACTAAAAGGGTGGTGGATGCTTGGAATGCCCTCCTGATGGTAGTGGTGGGGGCAAACACAGTGACAGAATTCAAAATGGCATGGAACAGACACAGCAGATCCCTTTATAGCAACAGGATAAAATCAAAATAAACAAAACTATCTCTTATATCTCAGTAAATAGAGGTGACCTACATGGTGTGGTGGATATACCCCTAAACAAAGGTATGGGGAGGGGTGACCTGCATGGAATGGCAGGTGCACCTGCTCTTGCCGCCTTGCAGGGCAGACTAGATTGGCCATACTGGTCTTTATCTGCCATCATATACTATGTTACTATGTAACTCCTGATGAGTCAACACAGGCTGGGCTCATGGTATGGCGACTGTTGCCTTGGCTCAACAGGGTGATTCCATATCTTTGTCAAGTGTCATGCTGTAACACCCATGTACCAACTTCCTCTGCTACCACTGTTTCAATGTAACTGCCTCATACACCCAATGTTGGGAGTTCAAGACCCAATAATGCTGGCCTATGCATTAGTAAAACCACATGTCTAGGTAAGGTGTCATGGCTCCAAGAAAAAAGGTTTTTCAAGCACCAGCATGTCTCACATTGTGACTGGATCAATATTGTTGCATACAGTGCTGCTCATGGCCCTCCAAAAGAATATCCCCTCAGAGAGGGCTGGAGGTTGTGTATGAAGGCCAGGGGTTGGGGGAGGCTGGCCCTGCCGGGAAATGCATGTAGCATATCAAAGCTATTGGCATGAATGGAGGAGCAGCCTGGAAACCAAGAAACCACTAGCACTCTTTGTGGCCTTGGGAAAGTCACTTAACCCTCCATTGCCTCAGAAAAATCAAAGTTATCAATGTTCCTGTTTAATGTACATTACCAAGTTTAAGTTGCAATGTAAACCGCTTTGACTGAAATGATAAAGCGGTATAAAAAAAACCTTTTAAATAAATAAATGAAGCAGATGGTGATTGACAATACTGTGTGGATCATGGGTCATGGTGCTATGTGCTGGAACTTGCAAGCCCTGGACCCCCACAAGGCATTCAGTGGTACATCTGCTCTATAGAACAATTGCTATTATGCCCCTTCTCTGTGGTCAGAAGATGTGCGGGGGTCTGCCCTGAAGGCCTGCCAATAGTGCCAAATTTCATTAGGACATCCTTGATGCCAATATCACATGTGCTATACATATGTCTGGCCCACAGTAGTAAATGCTATCTAATACAGTTGTGATGTGCAATGACGAAGGAAGGGAAGAAGGAGAAAGGATTGTACAAATCTAGATGAGAACACCTTACAGTGGATGTTGAAGGCCACTGACAGTTTGATAGGAATTGAAGTTAATACAGAGGACACTGCCAAATTGCTGATCACAGTATATATAGACTAAGACTAACAACAGACCTCAACGACTTTCGGAAGCAGCTTAAGACAACACTATTCATTGAACACTATGGACACGTCACATGATCTACTCATCAAGCAAGAACAAAGGACCAACCCCCCCTCCCCTGACCCTTGTACATAAGAATGTATAATAGCGCATGATGTAAATAGCTCACCAAGAATCTAACATACACCACCACAAACACACTACCTGTATCACTGCATGAAAACACTTGAAACACTCTTATGATTGTTTGCTGTGGAGACTGCCTTGATTGAAGGAGAAGGCGGTAAGGAAACACTTTTAAATAAATAAAATAAATAAATATAGAATGTATGATGGTTAGGGATCCTCAGATGTAAGACTGTTCTGTCAAAGAGTCTGACAAGCATGGACGTGTCCCTGTGCCTCTGCATCCCTGTCCTGGGTTCTTGTAGTTCATTTGAGCTCCATAATGTGGCTGTCATTTGATTAATTGTATGCCACAAATCCTGGAAACCCTATGGGTCACATGACCCTGCAGCAGCTTCCCCACATATTTGCATTAAGTGTTATAATAAGCAGACAATTAGTGGGACATACATGCATACACTGCCTGACAAATTACTGTAAGTAGGCTATGATGACAGGAGAACATAGTGACTAATATGTATGAGTAGCATGCAAGTGCCAAATGCTCTGCAACCAAATAGGATCTGGCCACATTGGGGGTGTTAGCTCAGCAGCTGTACTGTGATACATCATGATGTCACAGACTCACTGCCATTAATTGACTCCATTGTTGTCCAGTCATGGCTTTGAAATGAACTGTCTGTGTTACTGTGCATGTGAAGCAAAGAAAGGATGTATGAATATGTTTGCAGTTCACCATCACAGGAGTGGGATGTGGCAATGTGTACTGCATATATGTGAAGAAGGCAAAGTCCTGGACCTGCAAGTATCATGCACTATCACTGAAATGTCAAATTCAGATGTACTGGAGAAATAGCCCGCAGGAGCATGCCAAATTGCAATGTGCTCCATGAGCCGCCATACAGTCATGCAGTCTGCAAGACATGATTGTGATGTCCATGCTTGCAGACACAATGTGCTGGCCTAACAAACTATGAAGGCAAGGCCCTAAGCATACTATATGTGTACATCCTGATGTGATAAAGAAGCCCCTACCCTCTACTGATACCCAGAATGTGACAGTATAGTCCATGGTCTCTTCAAACACAGTGGAGGTCTAAGAGTTTGGTCTGTGGACACCATGAATGCTACTGAGAATCCAACATGGGTCCCTTGTATAAAGCAGCCTATGGCAGAAATAAGAGGCAAATCAACATAGAAACATGATGACAAAAAAAGACCACATGGCCTATCTAGTCTGTCCTTCCATATCAACAACTACAACAGTCCCCTTTTTTCCTGTAGAGATCCTCTGTGTTTGTCGCATGCTTTTTTGAATTCAGTTACTGTCCTCATCTCTACCACCTCCACTGGGAGACTATTCCACGGATCCACCACTCTTTCAATAAAGAAATATTTCTGCAAATCACTCCTGAATCTATCCCCCTTCACCCTCATCCCATGTCCCCTCGTAGCAGAACTTGCTCTCAATTGAAAGAGGCTCTCCCCCTGAACATTTATGCCACGGAGGTATTTAAACATTTCAATCATATCACCTCTATCCCGCCTTTCCTCTAAGGTATACATATTAAGATCCTTAAGTCTGTCCTCATATGCTTTATAATGAAGACCACTAATCATTTTAGTAGCCACCCTCTGCACCGACTCCATCCTGTTCACATCCTTTTTAAGGTGCGGTCTCCAGAATTGCACACTATACTCCAAATGAGGTCGCACCAAAGACTTATACAGAGGCACTATCACCTCCTTTTTTCTGCTAGTCATTCTTCTCCGTATGCATCCAAGCATCTTTCTAGCTTTTGCCATCATGTTTTCTACCTGTTTAGCTACTTTAAGATCATAAGACACAACCACGCCAAGGTCCCGCTCTTCTTTAGTGGACAAAAGTACTTCACCCCTATACTATATTGCTCCCTTGGATTGCTGCAGCACAAATGCATGACCTTACATTTTTTAACATGAAATAGCAGCTGCCAGATTCTAGACCATTCTTCAAGCTTAGCTAGATCCCTCCTCATGTTATCTACACCTTTCTGGGTGTCTACTCTATTGCAAATTTTAGTATCATCCGCTAAAAGGCAAACCTTACCCGACAGCCCTTCAGCTATATCACTAACAAAGATGTTAAAAAGAATCGGACCAAGGACAGATCCCTGGGGCACACCACTGGTAACATCCTTCTCCTCAGAGTGAGCCCCATTTACCTGTACTCTTTGTCGCCTCCCACACAACCAATTTCTAACCCAAGTAGTAACTTTAGGGTCCATCCCTAGGGTGCTCAGTTTGTTTATAAGTCGCCTGTGAGGAACAGTGTTAAAGGCTTTACTGAAATCTAAATATACCACATCTAGGGTTCTCCCTCGGTCCAACTCCCTGGTCACCCAGTCAAAGAAATCAATCAGATTTGTCTAACAAAACCTGCCTCTGGTGAATCCATGCTGCCTCAGATCCTGTAATCCGCTGGACTCCAGAAACCTCACTATTTTCTCTTTCAGCAGCATTTCCAATAATTTACTCACCACCAAAGTTAAACTAACCAGCCTGTAGTTTTCAACCACATCCTTGCTTCCGCTTTTGTGTAAAGGCACCACATGAGCCTCTCTCCAGTCCTTTGGCACCACTCTCAACTCCAACGAGGCATTGAAAAGGTCAGTCAGTGGAGCTGCTAGAACGTCCTCAAGTTCCCTCAGTATTCTAGGGTGTATCCCATCCGGTCCCATCGCTTTGTCTACTTTAAGTTGAGCTAGTTTCTCATGAACACAGTCTTCTGAAAATTGTTCAAGATGTCCTTCGCTTCTGTTCCTGTTTGTGGGTGTTTTCTGAGGTCCTGCTCCTAGTTCTTCATCTGTGAACACAGAACAGAAATATTTGTTAAGCAATTCTGCTTTATCCTCATCAGTTTCTACATATTCCTCCCCTTCACCCTTGAGTCTGACAATACCACTTTTGCCCTTCCTCTTCTCACTAACATATCTGAAAAATGTCTTATCTCCCCATTTTATTGCATTGACTATTTCCTCCTTTTTGAATCTTTGCTTTCCTGACTACTTTGCCAGCTTCTCTAAGTTTTTCCAAATATAGATGTCTGTCTTCCTCTCTCTGTGATCTCTTGTATTTCATGAAGGCCTCCCTCTTTTTCTTCACTTTTTCAGCTACTTCTTTCGAAAGCATAGTGGTCTCCTTTTCCTTTTATCTTTATTTACCATTTTAACAAAAAGGTTGGTTGCCCTGAAATATCTCCTTTCAGTTTTGCCCACTGTGTTTCTACATCCCCCAGCTGTTCCCATCCCACTAACGACTCCCTGAGGTATTGGCCCATCTTGGCAAAATTAGTCTTCCTAAAGTCTAAGATCCTCACCTTTGAATGGATTCTAACAGCCCTAGTCCTAATACTGAACCACACCATCTGGTAATCACTGGATGCAAAATGATCTCCTATTATAAAATCAGAAACACTTTCACCATTGGTAAGCAGCAAGTCCAGTATTGCACCTTCACGTGTGGGGTCTGTTACCAATTGCTTGAATTGTTCTCCCTGTAGAGAATTCAGGATCTCTTTACTTCCAGATGATACTGCAACAGGATTGTGCAAATCAACATCTGGCGTATTGAAATGCCCTATCAGTAGCACTTCCCCTTTCCTAGCAATGCTATTTCTTCAATTAACTCTCTGTCTACCTCTTCCTCTTGTGAGAGAGGTCTGTATATCACGCCAATGCAAATAGATTTCTCTTTCTCTCTTTCTAGTTTAACCCACAATGCCACCTCTCTCCCTTTTAAGCTATGTAATTCTAAAGCTGTAATAGTATTTTTTACATATAGTGCCGCTCCTCCTTCCCTTCTTCCTACCCTGTCCTTTCTGAATAAAGTATAGCCAGGTACAGTTACATCCCAGTCATGGTTTCTGTGAACCATGTTTCTATAACTGCCACTAAATCCAAGTTAGCCACTCCCACCAAAGCTTCAACATCAGGGATCTTATTCCCCATGCTACGGGCATTTATATACACTGCTTTCCATATGTTACCCCTGTTAACCATTTCTATAAAGGTATTTAATGCATCACTTACATAAAGTGGAGTGGAGGAGTGGCCTAGTGGTTGGGACGAGGTACGTCAGGGGTTCAAATCCCACTAGAGGACAGCAAACTTGGGCCGGAAGGACTGGGGTTTCTAAGTCCCACAGGTGCTCCTTGTGGTCTTGGGCAAGCCACGTAACCCTCCATAGCCCATGTTCCCTGTAAAATAGTTATCTCCAAGTTATAGTGCCCTGTTCAATGTAATTTCAGTTTGTTCAATGTAAACTGCACTGATGCAGAATAGCGTGGTATATAAGAGAATGTAAATAAATAAACTTACCTGGGGGCTTTTTTCACCCATCCCCAATGAATCTAGTTTAAAGCCTTCTTCAGTAGATTAGCCAGTCTACTACTGAAGACACGTTGACCTTTCTTGGACAGATGAATGCCATCTCTGCTCTGCAACCCTTGGAACAGCATCCCATGGTCTAGGAAACCAAAACGCTCTCGATGACACCATCCATACACTCATCTCCAGGATGCGAGCCTCTCTGGCCTTTACCCTCAACAATGTGGATTGAAGAGAACACCACCTGTGTACCTAACTGCTTCACCCTCTGTCCCAGAGCCATGAAGTCACTTTTGATACACTCAGAGGGATACCTGGCAATATCATTTGTTCTGATGTTGGGTATTCTTTCAAAGCATTCTGTGACATAGATGATGACTGGTAAGAGGTGAACTGCCAAATGTTCTAGAAGGTCACACATGAGTAGGAATGAAGACAAAGTTGAAGCACTGTGTGCTGCATTATGCACTTGCTGAGGATATAGAAAACATTTTCTGCTACACAAAGTAGAGTTATATTGTCACTTTGTGGATGAGATGTGTGTCTAAAGAGACTCTGTAGATGGGATGTGTGTCTAAAGAAACTCTGTAGAAAGTTCTGAAGCCTGTAAAAAATGAAGATGACCTGCCAGCAGCCAGGGAATTGTTGGAATGTGCATAAAATGACTTTGTGTCCATCCAAATGAGTATAAGTGGTCAATTATTCATGGATGTATGGTTGTAAATAAGAAATTAAAGGTCAGAACTCCCAATGCAAGACTTCAGACTCTCCCAAACTTGATAATGGATGCTAGGGGAGGAACTATGTGAACGATATGATCACAGTCTTTGTGGATTAGCAGTGTCTTGTTCAGCATGAGTATAGTTGTGGTCAACAATATTGGCAACCATTCAGTTCAACCCCTAAATGTCAAATATCTCCTAAGGAAAAGTTGCCAGTAAAGTGGCTTGGAATGATATTTGCACAGGTATGTGACACATAAAATGATAAAATAAAACAAGACCAATTAAAAGAGATATTAGTTGGAAAGATTAGAAAAACTGTGACAGTGCCTGTTAGATTATTGCCACCCTTATTCACATCAGTTTTAATTGAAAGAACCACAATCCCATTGCAGTAACATGAGATGCACATGACTGGAGTCAACCAATAAATGTGGCTCTAATGTGTAAAATGGCCACATTCATTCGCGGTTCAAGTTTTCACAATGGTGAAGACAAGGGAGCTAGCTGAGACTATCAGAAAATGGTGCTGGCAGTGAATACTGCATATACCATGGACTGCCCGAAGAACAAACCAGTCAGTACTAGAGGAGATCAAACCTAAGCTTTCTTTAGAAGCTCAGATGACAAGACTTTGACTTTCATACTTTGGACACACCATGCAAAGAGAGAGATCATTAGAGAAAGACATCATGCTTGACAAGATAGAAGTTCAACGCAAAAGATGAAGGCCAGCAATGAGATGGATCGATACAATAACAGCAGCTACGGGTACCAATCTGTCAACAATGAGCCGCCTGACTGAAGACTGAAAACAATTTAGGACAACTATCAACACCGACTCAACGGCACTTAACAACACAACAACATTAAACTTCAAAGCTCTACAAGGCCATCTCCAAAGACCTCAGAATTCCTGTGTCAACAGTATGCCATGTTATTGTGAACGTCTTTGCTCATGGAACTTTCAAGAACATACCAGGATGTGGTGGGAAGAGGGAAATTAATACTAGACGTATTTGAAGATTAGTGCAGACTATGGCACTCTGTACAACACCAAAGAGCCTAAGGTGGACCTACATCAATCTGGAGTGGTATTTTCAGGCCTGCACCATATAAACAAAAAAAGATCTCATTGCTCAAGGCTGAGCAGGAACTCACTGCTCAAATACAGACCTAAAAAGGCATGCCTAATCTTTGCCCAAACCCACTTTGAGAAACTATAATCCTTCTATGAAAATGTGTGTACAGAGGAAACCAAATGTGACTTCTTTGCCAATGCAGATCACTGATACATCTAAAAGTGAAGACATGAAGGCTCTAAGGAAAAAAATTCTGTCCACAGTTAAATATGGTTGATGTGCCAATCTCTTGTATGTCTTTTTGCTTTCTCATGAACTGGAGGCCGGAAACATATGCAAGGAATCATGAGATAACAGGACTATCAAGGTTTTTCCAAGTGGAATATGTTACCTAGTGTAAGAAGGCTAGGACTGGGTTGAAGCTCATGGGTCCCATAACAGCACAATGACCCAGGACATACATCCCAAAGTACAAAATTATAGTTTCAGAGGATCAAATGGACTCTGTGAAAATGGCTAGCAATGATTCCTGATCTCAATCCAATTGAGAACTTTTGGAAAGAGCTGATATCTGGTAAAAGGAAAACCAGAAACATCCATGAGCTCAAAGTAATCTCAGTTGAAGAGGGGAAAACACTACCAGAAGACAGATATAAGAAACTTAAACATGGCTATCATAAAGGTTTGCAGGCTATCATCGCTGCCAAGGGTTGTGCCACTAAATATCAGTGAAGGGTGGCAGTAATTCTGTCCATGTCATCATGTGTGTTTTACTCAGAAAGTACGACATCTCAATTGCACAGACATCTCTCTTGTGTTGATGTGTACCTTGAAACGTACTCCTAAAACATTATGATGACATACAGTGGGAATATTTCCAATTCTATCTCAAGATATTGTACACAACCTCCCGAAAATATAAGGGTGCTAATAAAGTTTACCACAATTGTATGTGCAAAAAGATCATGTCTCATGCCACCTGCTCTGACCACATTTCCCCACTGCTCAATGATCTCCACTGCCTGCCTATCAAATGCAATATCCATTCTAACATCCTCACTCTGGTTTAGAGGTCCATTAACATGCATACACCACAATATCTCTTTTATTGTCAACTGTTTCAAGACCTCTCCAGTAGTCTCTGCTCCAGTCACATCAGCCGTCTGCCAGCCTCACGTGCATGCCTTGAGTCAAGGCCCCCTGCTGTCACCTTTTTCCTGGGTACCCCCCTCTGGAACTCTCTCCCCACAGTTCTCTGTATGGAACCTTCCCTCCAGACCCTCAAGATTCATCCTTAGCCGACATTCTACAGGAGCTGATTGCTAAAGTACCAGACAATAGACCTAAGAGGACCAATAACAAGAACATGATTCTTACACCCAGCATCCACTCAAAGTCCAAGAATTCCACATCAAATAGAGTATTTTCTTTAACAGCTCCTGCACTTTGGAACACATTGCCTGAAGATATAAAAGCCACAAAGGACATAAGAACTTCAGAAAAGTGTTAAAAACACACTTATACAAAGAATACTTCAGAAATATCACCTAGAGTCAGACTACCAGGCTACACAATGACACTGAATATGGACACTGATATATGAGCATTCCATATTGTACATGCAAACTGTATATAGGTTACAGTACAGTTAAGAATATGCTCATGTAATTTTATCTTCTTGAATTAACAATAGATTGTTAAAACCCCCAAGAATTATAATGTTCTCTATATAAACTGAGTTGTAATGTCACACTGTTTTCTGTAAAAACCACCTTGATTCAAGGATGGAGCAGTCTATAAATCCTGTTAAATAAATAAATAAATTTCTGTAGAACCATCTGTGATTTACCACTCCCCTTCACCTGGCCTTTCCCTGGAATCTCTGCTCTGCCCCGTGGTCCCTGGTATGCTTATTACTCTCTGAAGTAAGGATATTCTGTTCTACCTGATTGATGTTTTTCCCTTCCTTTGCAAACCAGTCTCTATTGTGAACCTTGTAAAAATGCACTGATATCTGAAGGGCATTGTTCTGAATGCTCTATAAAAGTCACAAGAAAGATAACTCTATGAACTCCAATGGCCCCCTGGGTCAAAAACAAACAATGCCTCCACATATGGGGTTAATTTAACCAATGTGATACAGGGAACAAGGATGCAGGACTGGGATGTCCACTAGGCTGGTTTGGAGGCTTCCAAGAGCCTGCAGATCTCTGTGTGTGGCAGTCCCTATGGCTTCCAATCCATGGCCTGCTACATTTGACCCCCTCTGACAGAGGTTCGGGGGGGGTCACATGTGGCAGGTCATGTGTGCTGAAGCCCATGGTGTGCAGCGGAGCTGAACTATGGCCCCTCCCCTGACTCTGTTGCTGGAATATGAGTGGCAGTGTTGGAGTGTGGCAATGCACGCTGGGGTTTATTTTTATTTATTTTATTTTATTTAGTATACATTTGTATACCGCTACTTCCAGCGATCAGCAGCGGTTTGATTACAGATTGGAAATTGTCAAATCATGACAGGAAATTTTTTTTTTTAGGTATAAACACATTGATTAGACAGGAAAGCACAGCACACAGAAAACTATTTTACAGGGAACATGGGCTATGGAGGGTTAAGTGGCTTGCCCAAGACCACAAGGAGCACCTGTGGGACTAGAAACCCCAGTCCTTCCGGCCCAAGGTTGCTGTCCTCCAGTGGGATTTGAACCCCCAACCTTCCGGCCCGAAGTACCTTGCCCCAACCACTAGGCCACTCCTCCCACCAGGTTTAAAGCCTGCATGGCATTGGGGTGGAAGCATAGCTGCAGACCCTGGCTTTGGTTGAAGAAACCCTTGGCCTGGCTCTACATGGAGGTTCCCCAGTCATTGTGAGCTAGACTGTAAACACAGGCATGTTTGAAAATGCTGGTACATCATCTTTGTGATGGACATAATATAGACATATGTGTAAAGGTTCCTGTGCACATGTACTTACTGTCCATGGGTAGTCACTGCTGGCATTGAACCGCTCTCCCTCACACTGCCATGAGCACTGCAGCTTTCTCATGTCATGGCACACATCAAATGTGGGGAAGAGACTCTTCTGCTTGCTCTCTTCCCCACATTTGATGTGTGCCATGACATGAGAAAGCTGCAGTGCTCATGGCAGTGTGAGGGAGAGCGGTTCAATGCCAGCTTCTGCTTGCGGCAGAAGAGGCTTGTCAATAGGTATAGGTCCCTATCATTGAAGTGCAGCTTCCTAGATTGGGCTAACATGCTTTCCTTGAGCAGTATGCAGCTGCCTTGCTGACGTCAGATGTTCTGTGCATCAAAAATGTTGTGAGCAAAAAGCGTTAATTCACAACAAAATGTGTAATGTCACAGCAAAACATGTTATGCAGCCGCAAAGCATGCTGCGGTAACATAAAGCGGTTGTAACTAGCACACAACTGATGCAAGTATTCCTTGGGTGAGAGTGAACAGCAAGTACAGAGAGTGTGACCAGCAATGTTTATATAGCCTCAGAAGGCATATGTCAACTCACAAATGTTATTTGAACCAGTTCCAAATGCATTAGTGCATGCAATTCCTCACAGTACCTGCATAACCTCCCTCCTGACACAGCATAAATGTGTCACTGATGTCAACTGTCTCCTCATGCCGGCCATAGGCATGAACTCGTATTCAGATTACACCATTGCATGCAGGCACATAGCTGTATGTGTTTAGCACTACACTGCCTGCCAAAAGGAGAGGTACAGGTCTCCGCCTATAATGGTCCACATGCAGGAATGGTTCATACCAATCTGCTGCAACCAGTAGCTGATTCAACTGTTGTGAACATATGATAACTGGTAACAAATGTTGCATGAATGCTATGAAATACTACTAGAATGTAGAACAATGATCGCTTTGCACACATTAACAAGATCACCATAGTCTGTCAACCATTCTCCCTTTCTGTATCTGTCAACACACATAACCTCCTAAATAACTCACGTGACGTGTTTCTGCCAACATGTCACACTCCCTGGCCAGTTGTCTAGGTGTTCCTCTGCAAAGGCAGAGAGCACATAGGCTTTGTGTCAACTTATATATGTGGTCTGGGGTAGACAGGCAGCTACCAGTATACAGTCATGTCAAAGTATGAATACGCAACCCATGGTATATCTCACAGCTGCCAGACTTGAGCAGCTACAGGGGGACCTATGCAAACCTTTAGTTCTGGGGAACAGAAGTGGCCCAATGAAGATGCAAGGGTCATGCCTCTCCAGACCATTTTCCATCTCAGACAGAGAAAGTATGACAATAACAAATAATAGGACACAGTGGAGTTTGTTTATACAGCGCATGTTCTGGCTTCTTAGTAATCTTACAGTGAGTTTCAGCCTTACGGCGGATTTCATGCATTGGAGAGGATCCCTTCAGTGAAAATTGAAGGTGGTTTACAGGCACGACTGTGGCTTATAACACCATGGTGATAGTGAGTGGTCATGCATACATTTGTAAGTGAGCCATAACACCCCTGAAGAAGTATTATACAAAACATGGCCTGTGTCGGGTTTTCTGGCAACCTCCTTGACTAAGGGTCAATAAAGTTTCTTTTGCCCTTTCACTGCCACGTTTCTGGACTGTTTTTGTTTTTTTTCCCAGACCTTGTCTGTACAAACAGTATAATCACTGAAGCACATGTCACTTAAGACAAGAGAGAAGCCATCAGAAAATGCAGTTTGCCTATGGTGGGTGAATGGGACAACATTTGTAGAGATGGTCAGATGGACTGGGCACATTCACTGAAGTGCTGGGTGAACAGGAGGCATGTGCACAGCTTGTAGAGCAAAACGGTGTCAGGCCACAGAGGATATATATTGCAACATGGGCTGAATAGCAACAGGCCACAGGAGAGAAGCAAAATGGGCCCGGTAAAGGTATTACATGGCAGCTCTCATTCAGTGACAAGGTCTGCTCCACAGGGAGGATCTGCTCCACAGGGAGAGTTGCCAACTGGCTTCAGATGCCTATGACAGACTTGATCCAGTCCTGGGTTTAGTCCATTGCATTCAGGGACTTGTAGTTTTGCTTCTCTATGCAGTGTAATAGAGAAATCTGAATACAAGTCCCTGCATGCAATGGTCCCATGCATGCAATGGTGTAAACCCAGGACTGGATCAAACCTGTCAGCCACATCTGGAGTCAGTTGGCAACCCTATTCACAGATAGTATCCAAAATGCCCTGCATGCCTCCACAAAGGGCTTACTTGCATGCTGACATAGCCTATGACAAGCACACAACTCATATCATTGGCGTGCTGGCCAAAGCCACTATACATTGACATTGCAGCACGATAGGAAGTGTGGGTTTTTCACATCACACCCTCTGCTGCTTGGAACCAAGCTGGTGTGCAACCCATAAGGAGGCAGTAGAGGTCCACAGAAACTAATTGGATATCTCCATCCAGGCCTCTGATAAAAAACCCATATGCAGTTGTCAGCACATAATCTGCCCAACAACAAGGCAGATGCCTCACCTCATCCTGATTAGCACCATTGATGGAATGGGTTTATATTGTCAGCAGATGTTACCAGTCCCTGCTTTGATGGGAGGGGAGCCAATGTACACCTGCAGCACATACTTGGTAGGATCATGTGCAGCACTGGTGAGATGAGACCCACCCTCTAACACAAAGCTGGACATGGGACAGACACTGTGGATCCCTTTATAGCAACAGGATAAAATCAAAATAAACATAACTAATTCTTATGTTTCAACAAATAGGGGTGACCTACATGGAGCGGTTGGTACACCCTTAAACAAAGTCATGCAGAGGGGTAACCTGCATTGAGCGGCAGGTGTACCTGTTCTTGCCGCCTTGCTGGGCAGACTAGATAGATCATACTGGTCTGTATCTGCTGTCATATACTATGTTGCTATGTTTGCAGTCTCCCTAGTTGGACAGCATGATAAAAGCCAACTGTTCCACCATCTGTAACGGGCCCCACATAGTGCTCATACTGGCCACCCTGAAAACCTGGCAAGGGAAACCATAGCAGCATCCCAGGGTATAGTCCGTACATAGGGTCTACATTGTCACTAAGGCATTCAGCAGGGATTGTCTGCTACATCTACATGCAACAGAGGACATATCAGAGAACTGGGAGGTGGGTCAAACCATAGCATCCATGTGTGTTGTTCCCTGCTTCCAATGTCCACCTCCCAAAGAAAAACAGCAGTTCCTCATGCTGGAGATGTGACCATGAAGTGCATGTTTATAATAAACACGTCTCAGAATCTCAATGTGAAGATCCTGATGGAGCCAACCACAGAGTATATGAATGGGTTCAGCATTTGACTATACGGTTGAGATACACTCAAGGACAGACACATGCATGTTTGTATCCTGTCTGTCCATGCAGTTCCCCCTCACCCCCTCTCCCCCTCCCCCCTCGTTGAGCAGGAGGCCCAGAGTCATGTTGAACTCAGCATTGTGCAATTTATGAGCCACCTCTAATGTGTTTCACAAATTCTGTGACACGACTACATATGTGATCACAACTTTGGTAGATAGGGTGTCAGACCAATAGACATCCACCCTCCATGCAGGACCTATGTGACTGATGATAAATATTGCCAGTCAGCAGTCAGCATGTGGTGTTTGAGTCAGGGAGCAGTCAAAGGCCTCTGATGCCTCCTGATCACGGTTCACGTTTATCAGCAAAACCATGCAGAGTACTGCTGTCTGTGAATGCCTACCACACATAGACACACGAGACCCTGTGCACATAGATTGCCTATACACTGTTGTCACTAAGAGATACTGGAGCCATCCAGGAGGATCAGTCAGGGAGGGGAAGGAGAGCTCAGTGCACCTATATTAAAGGCCTTGGTATCTGTGGTGTGAGGCATGGTACTACAGACTAATGTGGCCCAAGGGAATGGCCACATCAAAAACAAGGTTCCTCAGTCACTAATCACAGCAGATCTGTGAATATACAACACAGTGCTTATACACACTGACAACATACGATATTGAACCCACATAGACAAAGTGCAAGCTGTGGAGAGGTGAGGGCACAATGTGAGTGCCAGCATATTTACAGCAAGTGTTGGTCTGTACATGCAAATCACCTGTGTCAACTGCTGCAGCATCAAAGGCAGGTGGGTCATTCAGAGCTCACAATAGCTATGGTAATTGTATAACTAGCCCAATCCCTGCATGCATGTGCCCTTCCTTTGCTCCCCCCCCAAAAAAAAAAAAAAAAAAAAAAAAAAACCAGCAAGCATCATGTAATCATCACAGTATACCAAATGTCACCTATAATAGGAGAGTTAATATGCGTGAGATTTGTGTGGGAGCCCCTGTCCAGAATGTCAGCTACAATCTGGTGGTGCAGATCAGGCACAGCACCACAGTGCCAAGTATCTGATAAACATGTCCATTGGCACTCCAGATCCCGCCATGGCACATGAGTGTTCACTTGGTTGTGAGGTAGCAAATACCAGTTACAAGATTCTGTGCAAATAGTAATTCTGTGCCAAATAATGCATTCAGCAGACATAGTGACATGCCTATTACACAATGGGCAGGTATGATACACACAAAGTCTTGCTAACAGTTCAGATCCTGGCCTTGGTTTACCCTATAGCTTGTGTGGAACTGTGATTTTCCAGATTCCATCAAGTACATTGTGGATCAGAGAGCACCAAAACACTGTATACAATGGTATAAAACGTGGACTGGATCAGGTCTGGTGGGAACATTTGGCCCCATATAGTTAACCCACGTTCACACCTCAAGGGTAGCTAAAACTGCTATCACAATGGACATACAGATATAGGAACATCATCAGAGAAAAGTTGATCCACTTAGCTCTGCTGCATTGAAGGCCACCTCTAATTAGAGGTGGGAGTTCCTGCTGGTTCACACTGTCCCAGCACTGGCAAGTGTGGAGAACAATGGAACCAATTGGTGGACAAGGAAAGGATGATGGAAGAGCTGAGGCTGAGCAGAACCATGCAACACTCTAGGCTAAAGGACAACCCAGGTGAGCACCCTCATCAAGAAGTGTCAGCACAGGAGAGGAGCAGGATGGAGGGCCAGGACAGTGAGCAACCAGAGGCATCCTCTGGATATCAGCCTGCCCAAAAGAGACCATCCACAGGAAAGGTGGCTGAGGGACAACCTTTGAAGAAGAGAAAGAAGAAGAGGGTCCCAGATGAGTCCTGTAAGAGAACACTTAGATTTGATCCTGAAGAAAATGAGGTGCTGTTAGAGAAGATACTAGACAACTATGAACATCTGTTTGGGTGCTTCAGCTCCCAAACCTCAGTCAGCACACGGCATGCCATTTGGGACAGTGTGAGGGAGGCTGTGGCATCTGCAGGGGCCCGAGTGGACACAGAAAGTATGCACACGAGATTTAATGACATTAAACAGTCACTGTGGTCCTGCCTCAGTGCTGAGAGGGCACACACACAGGGCCTGATGGTGGAGAGCCCATGCAGATCCAACTCACCTCCATGGAGGAGCACCTGGTCCAGCAGCTGGGCATCATCTATATTGCAGGACTGCTGTCTGAGCTGAACACCAACCCTCAGGAAACAGGTATGGAGACACCCACAAATATTTGTATATTAGTCTGTGCTTTGAGATGTGTATTGTTTCCATATACATTTGATGATTGTTATTGATGTATAACAGCTCCTCACCTGTGTCTATGGCCTCAGTTGCAAGGTTACTCTGTTCCAGGAGGCCTCATTGATTCCACTACTGGGCAACACATAACTTAACTGTGTGTTATGCAATGTGCTGTCTACGCCTTTCCTCATTGGAATCAGAGCTGCACATCCTATACTGCACCATCAAGAGCTGCACATAAGTCCATTGAAACCACAATATCAGATCTAAATACCACAACCTCACTACCTGACCCATGCCCGGTAGAGTGGATAAAAAAATCAAAAGAAGAGCTGAGTACAACACTAGCAAACATGGTAAATGCATCATTGGAACAAGGAAGAATGCCTACCAACCTAAAAACTTCCATCATACGCCCATCCCTTAAGAAGCCAAAGATTGACCCACTGGATCCTGCATCATTCAGACCAATAGCAAGCCTACTGTTCACCACAAAGATAATTTAGAAAATTGTCCAACAGCAACTCCAAGAACTCCTAGAATACAACAACACTCAGGACCCACAGCAACATGGATTCTGCCCCTCACATGGTGTCGAAACCCTCATGATCACTCTCCTAAACACTATCACCAAAGGGACGCAAACCAAACAGTCTGGCTACGCGCTCATCTTTGTGGATATCTCTGCAGCATTTGACACAGTTGCACACAACATCCTACTATCCAGACTACAAGACATTGGAATACAAGGCAAAGTACTACAGTGGTTCCAATCGTACCTAGACAACAGATTTCAACTCATCCGAACCAGCTCCGCTATCTCTTCCCCTTTAAACAAACTCAAATAATACGATCCCACAATATCAACTACCACCTGTATGTAGATAACATCATGCTGTATGGACCAATTACAACAACTGATCCAAATTACCAAAAACTAATTGACTGCTTTAATGATGTCTCCAGATGGCTACAAGAAAACAATCTTACCATAAACTTAAAAAAAAACAGAAGCACTGTTTGTGACAAAGGACCAATCCCCCCATCCCTCAACCTAGGCACAACTAAAATAGCAGTACAACCGCACGTAAAATATCTGGGAATCATCATTTAAACAACAGGTTGCAAAAACCACAAGAGCTGTCTACTTCAAAGCAAAGATGGTACAGAGACTCAGAACGCTCATCGACTCACAAGACTTCCGTATGATTATGCAGTTATACACTTAGGGGTATGTTTACTAAACTTCGGTAACGTTACATAGCGCGTGCTATGTAACGTTAATGATCGTTAAGTAATGTTAACGGGCGTTATGAGACGTTAATGATCGTTAACGTCTCATAACGCGCGTTAACGTTACTTAATGATCGTAGACGTTCCGCGGCGCGGTAAAACACCGCAGAAGGTGGAGAGAGGGCGGAGAGAAGGGGTCAATGGGTGGAGTGTGGGTGGGGAGAGGCTCCATTCACACTAACGTGCTGATCTGAAGAGCTGAATCCTAACGCGATTGAAAACCTGCTGTTAGATGCACATTTGCAGGGGAGAGAAACCATTTTAGTGTCAGCAATGTACAGCATAGGGAGGGAAACCTACAAAAGTGATAAGTGTGATACATGTGCACAGAACAAAAGGGCACATAAACATTGAAAATGATCTCAACAAACTGGAAAAAAACATAACCAAGCGGGCCAATAGTGATATTAATGGGAAACATCAATCCCCCCTCCTCAGAGAAAGATCCAAAAAATTTATATTAATCGTGGAAGGGTCTATGCTCCGTCCTCATACAAGGTGAATGAGCCCACAGTCAAATAGAGCTGATCAGGGCTTTCCTTTGTTATTGGACAGGTGTCCTATGGCATGCACATGTCCCGCAACAGCAGGGTTGGCATGTCGGAATGGGCAACTGGAAAGATGCCGGAAAAGGGGATACAGAGGGCCGCAGGCGGCACATGCTGTGGTGCAGCTGGGCCACAGTGTGGACTAGGGTGATGCCTAGGTGGCCCATATGAATGCTGAAACAGCAGAGCAGCCAGACAGCAACTGCTGAAGGTCCAACATGGGCATGACTGTGTTTCCCACAGTGTCACAGGGGATAGTACCCAGCAGCTACCCCCAAGGGCACGGAACATTGGCAGGCGGTGCTGGGGGGAAGCGTGGACACCTATGCAGGCACCCCTACCCCAGAACCCGCACAATAGGCAGCCGCCTACCCGCACACTGGATGGCCTGAGACTGCGCTCCACCAGCACCACCAGCAGAAGGGCATGTAAGCATGGTGGCAGAGGGATACTGGTGGTGGAGGGGCAGTGGCAGCTGCCCAGAGCAGACCGTGGCTTAGCCCTGTGTAGGTGGGTGCCATGCACTGCAACAGACAGGCCCTGTCTGACGAACAGTCATGGTTTCACCAGGGAATGCACTGACTCTGTGACAACACAGTGGTGCAGTGCAGAAAACCAGTGTATTTGGAAACAGAAGGTCACAGGTTCCAGTCCCAGCTGTGGCTCCTGCCAACCCTGTCCACATATTTTACCCACTACCAAAACGTGCTAATACAGACAGAACCTTTTTTGCAGATGATGTAAACATGCCCAAAACACCTACATTTTACCCTACAGAGCACAGACACCATAAACATGCGCATTACCTAGAGCAGAGTCTCCCAAATGCAGTCCTGGAGGGCCAAACACCATCCAGGTTCCATGCTGCCTCTAATAAAGATGCCTGTGCTGCATTTCTATGCGCCTCCCCCATGGTATGCAGATGTATCTCATGTATATTCATGAGGGCCAGCATGAAAACCCGAACAGTGTTTGGCCCACCAGGACTGGAGTTGGGAACCTCTGCCCTAAAGCAGTGGCCAATAGGGGCAGACACACCCGCACCCACAGGCTCCATTATTCAATGCCTCCTGGAGCGGCAGGATGTTAGGCCGTGCGTGCATCTCCCAATACTAGCACTTGCATACCTTGGCAATGCCACCCTAAACCTGGGAATACGGTAAACATCTATCAAACGGTTGCTATGATTACTGGCAGATAGCAATTCCAAAGTTAAGCACAATTTGCTGATTGAGCTGCATCATAGCAACCTTTCTGATGTCTGTGGAGTGTGCTACAGGTCTTGTGTCTGACAGTGTTTACCACCCTGGGGAGTGACCCCAACAGTATTGCGTACCATAGCCATGCCTGCACTGTGCCCAGGACTGGTGCGGTGGCCAGGGCTGCCAAACACCTCTATAGTTGCACAATGCTGGCATAGGTGTGGGGAGTGTGTGTCTGTCTATCCAGTGTGTGGTGGCTGCAAACACCCTCTACAGCCCACACTGCTAGCACTGTTGCCAGTATTGGCCTGCCAATGTGCATGAGGAGCAAGGTAACGTGGGAATAGCCTGGCCTGGATCCATCTGTACATAGCATAGGGCAATGGCTCGGACATTGTAGCGGCTGGCCACCACCTGCACGGACAGGGTAGCCACAGCATGTCCTGCTGGGAGGTCACTCTCACCCTGACTGAGCAGTGACCACTGCATGGCTATGTACCCCCATAGTGCTGTATACTGTTTTTCTCATGTGATATTTATGGGTTCTCTTTTGGGGCCAAATCACTGACTTATCTGCTTGGTGTGTATGCTGACATCCCAGTTCTGGGTACATGCATCTCCTCCAGGACCATGCACTATGGGCTAGCTAGCAGACTGTTTGCAGCTAGTATGTGTCTTGCTGGAACACCTTGCAGGTTGCAGCGGCTGGAGGCTTGCTGCTGGAGAATGTCAGATAGTGGTAGAGAGTAGCTGAGCATTTCCAGGCCTACTGTTGGTCTGCTATTGCTTTATGGATGTGTATAGCTCTGCATTGCCTACCCTGTAGGGTGTCTGTTCCCCTACTACTGCTACCATTGCAGGGAGGTAGAATGTGGATCTATTGGTGGGTGATCCTGTTTCCCACCCTGAGCCCCAGAGGGTGGGTTGTGAGGTGGTACATAATCTGCCTATGGGTCCAAACACCTCCTCCTCCTCCTCCTCCTCCTCCCCCCCTCCTCCCCCCTCCTCCTCCCCCCTCCCCCCTCCTCCTCCCCCTCCCCCTCCCCCTCCCCCTCCCCCTCCCCTCGTCCCCCCTCTCCCTCCCCCCCCTCCCCCCCCTCCCCCCTCTCTCTCCCCCCCCCCTCCCCCTCCCCTCTCTCCCCCCCCCCTCCCCCTCCCCTCTCTCCCTCCCCCTCCCCTCTCTCCCTCCCCCTCCCCCTCCCCTCTCTCCCTCCCCCTCCCCCTCCCCTCTCTCCCTCCCCCTCCCCCTCCCCTCTCTCTCCCTCCCCCACCCCCCCCCACATCATGTAACCATGGCACCAACACAGGATATGCACTATTCTGGGTGCATCATAGCCCATAAGGGCTAGACATGATTGAGAAATACAGGAGGACACAGATGTATCCTAGGTGTGTCTGCAGGAACTACCTATCACGCACTGATGGGGACTTGCAGCATGGCATATTTCAGCCATGAAAGGTGCTGTGGACCTGGTGCTGTGCGCCCCACCTCACCCTCAGGGTGAGCACAGTACCTGCACAATGTGACGGTCTGTGGCTACTCTGTGCCAGTACCACACACGGTACATGGTCAGTTCCCCCTACCAGGCCAAGGTGCTGTGGGGGTGCATACCCTATCTTGTGCCCATCTGTCGACTGCTGATTTGCATGTGCAGTGCATCATGGGTACGGGTGGGAAAACCCTATCCTGGTAACCACAGCAGACAGTTTGTGTGGTGACGTGCAGTCCTTCTGCAGCCAGCCAGGGGTTTGCTAGCAGCTATAGCCCACTGGTTACTTCATTGCCTGTGAAGCCAGAGGTCATCGGTTCAAACCCTTGGTGGGGCTATTTGATAGGGCTTTCTGAGGCATTGTCTATTTTTAATGTACATTAGTGCTGCCAGCAAAAACACTCTCAGAGAACTGTAACCTTAAGGCGCCCCATAAGGCACCTTATAGGGCGCCCTATAAGGCGCCTTATAAGGCACTCTATCAAGCGCCTTATAAGGTGTCCTATAGGGGACATTATAGGGTGCCTTGGTGGACAGTGCACTTTATAATGTGCCCTATGGAGTGCGTTATGGGGTGCCTTATGCGGAACCTTAGGTTACGCCACTGTGAGGGTGTGTTTGCTTGCAGCACTAATTAAAATAAAAGTAAAATGCCTCAGCAATCACTACGTAAACAGTGATGTCTTAGCTAGCCTTATGCATTAGGCACACTGAGGAATCAAACCCATGACCCCTGTACTATCAGTCAGTGTAGTAACCATTGTACTACAGCTCTGTTTCTGTGTTTCCATGTCTGTGCGCCTTCTTAAGATTAACGAGTGGTAACGTGCCATGTAACGCTCGTTAATTTATGGCGCCTTGTAACGCACGTTATCGGTAACGATGTACCGCCCATGTCCTTATTTGGGTATTTCTGCCTCTACCGCGGATCCTAACGCGAATCACATTACCGCAGATTAGTAAACATACCCCTTTGTAGATTCAGTCCTATAGGATGAACAGTTGATTAATTATTGCTGTTGCCATGTACCTCTCAAGTGCTTTTTCTTTTTGATCTGATAGTACCATAGCATTGATATGATAAACAGACCATCTGTGCTTGTCAAACCACAAAATCTTGCAGGTGAAAATGCATTAAATGAAGCCAACTTAGAGGAATAGATTGAATTAAAAACAACAAAATTGCTCATAAAAAGCCTTGTATAAAGCAACAATCAGGCATCTTGAAGATCTCACTTAACTTCTTTGAAGGAGTGATTGTTATTAATTCCCTGCACACCACACACAGAGGCACTAAGGAACTCACCAAGGAGCCTAACAAACCCCTTTCATCATGTGCCTGTGTCTGTGCATCACAACAAATGTTGTTTTTTGATCAGAGAAGTGTCAGTTGAATGTCCAGAGAGGGGCAGAGCTTAGTAATGAGTTCCCATGCCCCTTCTACTCAGTCCTAGGCAGCTGACAACTTTCATGTATTACAGGAATCAACATAGTATGTCTTCTAATTGTGTGTCAAATACATTTCTTCTAGATAGTAACTTTTCAATATTTAATAGAATTTTTTTTCAATTAAACGTAGATTCAAAGAAAATGATGGCAGATAAAGACCATATGGCCTTTCCAGTCTTCCCATCCATTAGAACGGTTAAGTTCTACAATCCCTTCCCCCACCCCCTCAGAGATCCTCCATCTCTACCATTTCCACTGGGAGGCTGCTCCACACATCTACCATCCTCTATAAAAAAATATTTCCTCAGGTAACTCTCAGATGGTATCTCCTTTCACCTTCTTCTAATGACCCTCATGCCAAAGCTTCCTTTCAGTTGGAAAAGGGCCACCTCCTGCATTTATTCCATAGAGTTATTTGAATGTCTTTGAGATATCACCTCTCCTCCACCTTTCCTCCGAAGTCTACATTTTAAGATCTTTAATCCTGTCCACATGTGGCTTATGATAAAGATTGCTAACTATTTTAGTAGCTACTCTCTGGATTAACACCATCCTATTTATAATCTTTTGAAGGTGCGGCCGTCAGAACTGTATACAGCTGAGATTTAATGTTAAAAAATGCAAGATCATGCATTTGGGATGCAGCAATCCAAGGGAGAACTATAGTATAGAGGGTGAATAGTGGGATCTAGGCGTGATTGTGTCTGATGATCTTAAAGTAGCTAAACAGGTAGAAAAGGTGACAGCAAAAGCTAGACGGATGCTTGGGTGCATTGTGAGAGGAATGGCCAGCAAAAGAAAGGAGGTGATGGTGGTTCTGTATAAAATAGGCTGGAGTCAGTACAGAGGGTGGCTACTAAAATGGTTAGTGGTCTTCATTATAAAGCATATGAGGACAGACTTAAGGATCTTAATAAGTACACCTTAGAGGAAAGGTGCGATAGAGGTGATATGATTGAGACGTATAAATACCTCCGTGGCATAAATGCACAGGAGGAGAGCCTCTTTCGACTGAAAGCAAATTCTGCTATGAGGGGACATGGAATGAGGGTGAAAGGGGATAGATTCAAGAGTGATATGCTGAAATATTTCTTTACGGAAAGAGTGTTAGATCCATGGAATAGTCTCCCAGTGGAAGTGGTAGAGATGAGGACAGTATCTGAATTCAAAGGAGCATGGGACAAACACAAAGGATCTCTGAAGGAAAAAAAGGGGATTGTTGTAGTTGTTGATATGGAAGGGCAGACTAGATAGGCCATGTGGTCTTTTTCTGCCATCATATTTCTATGTTTCTATGTACACGAGGTCTCACTAACGACTTGTAGTAAAACTATATTATCTCCTATTTCCAGCTGGCCATTTCTCTCCCTATGCACCGAAGCATCCTTCTAGCTTTTGCCATTGTCTGTTTTTTGTATCTGCCCACTTAAAGATTACCCAATATAACCTCCCCCAAGTAGTGATTAACATTTTTCAAGAATACATATTTAATCTAGGACTGTATGTTCATGCCACTACCACTCCTTGTGACCTTGGGCAAGTCACTTAGCCCTCCATTGTCTTGGATAAAGGCTTCCCAACAAACGTGAACCCCCTTAGCCTACAATTTTTTGTCGGAGTTAGTCAACAAAGCGAGCGGAACTTATCCACACACCACCGTGAAAACTCCCTTTTTTAAATTTTTATAAGATGAACTTGTAAAAGTGAAAAGCATAGCACTTAACTCAGGAATGGTTGTATCACCAAAAATCGCCAGATATTCACATTGATGACGTGTCACACGTTTCGGGTTCCAAATCCAAATTTTCAACCCTGCTTCAGGCCATCATATACTGGCGAACAGCTTTCCATTCCACTCCAATTTTTGTGTGCTGCTCCTATATGTTACTTGCTTTATAAAAAATCAGTAGGGGCACAACTTCCGTTGCTGCTTCAGCGTCTGACGTCACACACCAGATGACTCAAAGTGTTAAGGGGAACCCACTGATGAGGGAACACCTAACAAATGCAAATCAAATTCAAACGATGGTATGCCAATCAATTTACATGTTGAGCCCACTAGGGGCCACAGAATTAAGGCGATAAATCCATCTTTGTTCACGCAATTGCAACCTTTGTTCTCAATCACCACCTCTCGGATCCAATGGCTCGGATTCAAGAATTTGCCAATGCAACATGGCAAAATCATGAGCATGTTGCAGACAGTGTTCTACCAGCGGAGCTGAAAGAGTTTTTAATCGTAAACGTGAAGCATGTTCCGACAATCGGATCTTAATAGAACGTGTAGTGCGTCCCACATAATATTTCGTACAAGGGCAGATATTAAGATAAACCACATAGGTGGAAGAGCAATCTGTATAGCAAAGAGACGAATAAGTCCTGGAAGTGTGGACATCTATCCAATCTAGCCCTGATATAGTGAGACAGCAATAGGCACAGTTGTTAGAGGGATAATGTCCCCTGCGATCCTGACAATATACAGGGCGATCTAACACATGGGTCGTTTTTACAATCAGATCCCTTAAATTAGCCTTGCGTGAATAGGCTATGCGCAAGGTTTTATTATGAAAGCAAGAGTGAAGTCCCAACACAGGCCAAAACTGGTGCAGCAGTTTTACCACCTGTGACATATTCCTGGTGTAGGGCAAAACGCCTGTAATAGTGTCCACTTCTGGTTGGGTAACTGAGGGAGACAAAAGCCACTCGCGATGAATATGCTTGGCTCGTTTATATGCCGTATTGACTACCGCAAGGGGGTAGCCCCTTTGTAATAGCCGCAGTTTCAAATCATGAGCATGAAAAAGAAACTCAGATGGGGTTGAACAATTGGAGTGGAGGAGTGGCCTAGTGGTTGGGGCAAGGTACTTCAGGCCAGAAGGTTGGGGGTTCAAATCCCACTAGAGGACAGCAACCTTGGGCCCAAAGGACTGGGGTTTCTAGTCCCACAGGTGCTCCTTGTGGTCTTGGGCAAGCCACTTAACCCTCCATAGCCCATGTTCCCTGTAAAATAGTTAATTCCAAGTTATAATGCCCTGTTCAATGTAATTTCAGTTTGTTCAATATAAACCACACTGATGCAGAATAGTGTGGTATATAAGAGAATGTAAATAAATAAAAAATAAATTGTGGCAAAGTTGCAAAAATTGTCCAAAGGGCAACCCACATGTTAATGCAGTCAGATGAAAACTGGCATAGCTATGTAGAGTGTTACATTGGACAGGTTTCTGGAATAACATTGTCTCTATGCCAGAAGAAGTCAGATTTACTGTGACATCTAAAAATTGTATGCTTCTGGTGTTCATCTGTGCAGTGAATCGAATGTTGGCTTTGCAGGCATTAAGCCATTGTATAAACTGGTCCAGGTCATCTTTGGTGCCAGTCCAGAGGAAAAAAATATTGTCAATAAAACATTTCCAAAATGGGACAAAACAAAAAGCAGGATCAGAATAAACAAAGGTAGATTAAAAAACGGCCATATAAATAGTGGCTATGGACGGAGCCACAATAGCCCCCATCGCAATCCCCAATATTTGTAAATAAAACTGTTGACGATACAGAAAACAATTATTGTAAAGCACTAGATCCAACAAATCAAGCACTGTGGAACCTGTGTCCCTTGGGGAAACTGCTTGGTACATATGACCTAGATTGGCCACTGTTGGAAACAGAATACTGGGCTTGATGGACCTTGGTCTGACCCAGTATGGCATATCTTATGTTCTTATGTTCTTATAATGATCTAGGAATCCTCTCTGGGAGATCCAAAGGGTATTCAGTGAGGAAAGCAATAACCTCCGCCTGATTGATATTAGTGTAGAGTGACTGAACATCAAGAGTGACGAGATAGGTGTACAAAGACAACTCTACACAGGTCATTAGCTGAGTCAAAAAATCTCCAGTATCCTTAATATAAGACGGCACTTTTGCTGCTGCCAGCTGCAGAAAAACATTGCAGAATTTAGATAATGGTTCAAGTAGAGAATCCCTACAGGACACAATTGGTCTGCCCGGTAGATTAATAAGAGACTTGTGGATTTTGGGCACCAGATAAAAAACAGGAACTTTCGGATGTTTTTTGTATCAAAAATTCACGTTCTGATTTAGTGATCGAATTACAGTCAAATGCTTGAGAAACTAAAGTAAAAATCCGAGCCTTCAAATCCTCCGTAGGGTCAGAGTCAAGACACATGTAGGTGGTACGATCCATCAGATGAGCATCAATTTCCTGTTGATATTGCGCTGGTGATAGTACCACTGTGGCGCCACCTTTATCAGCCCTTCCAATGATAAGATCCATCTCTGCCAATTGGCCAAGAGCAACACGATGAGCCTTTGATAAATTAGAATGAGCAAAAAAATCACGCTGTTCCAGAGTCCGTAGTTGTTGTAACACCAAATCTTGAAAAGTAGAAATGGTACGATCCATAGTACTAGAAGGGGTCCATCTAGATGGGTTACGCACCAATGAACTGTCAACAGCAACAGGAAGATCTGCAAAATAATGTATAACACGCAGCTTACGAAAAAATCTATATAGGGCTAGCCGGGTAGTGAAACCGTCATAATGCGGGGTGGGCACAAAGGATAAGCCCAATTCCAAAACCTGTAATTGAGATGGGGTCAAAAATTGTCCTGATGAGTTGAGGACTGTCAACTTTTGGTGCGGGACCGGGTGTCCGGTCCCTCCCAAAAATCCCGGTACTGATCAGTAGTATGACGTGATCTAATGGTAGATGGCGCTGCAGATTCGCTAGTATCTGTATCAGTAGATTCATCAGAACAAGTATCAAAGGAAACTTTCTTACTCACACCGTACTTCTTCATAGATGGCCATTTATATACGCAGTCATTGTCATAGTCCGATTTATCCCAAAAACATGCTCATGATTTTGCCATGTTGCGTTGGCGAATTCTTGAATCCGAGCCATTGGATCCGAGAGGTGGTGATCGAGAACAAGGTTGCAATTGCATGATGGATTTATCGCCTCAATTCTGTGGCCCCTAGTGGGCTCAACATGCAAATCGATTGGCATACCATTGTTTGAATTTGATTTGCATTTGTTAGGTGTTCCCTCATCAGTGGGTTCCCCTTAACACTTTGAGTCATCTGGTGTGTGACGTCAGACGCTGAAGCAGCAAAGGAAGTTGTGCCCCTACTGATTTTTTATAAAGCAAGTAACTTATAGGAGCAGCACACAAAATTTGGAGTGGAATGGAAAGCTGTTAGCCAGTATATGATGGCCTGAAGCAGGGTTGAAAATTTGGATTTGGAACCCGAAACGTGTGACAACGTCGTCAATGTGAATATCTGGCGATTTTTGGTGATACAACCATTCCTGAGTTAAGTGCTATGCTTTTCACTTTTACAAGTTCATCTTATAAAAATTTAAAAAAGGGAGTTTTCACGGTGGATAAGTTCCGCTCACTTTGTTGACTAACTCCGACAAAAAATTGTAGGCTAAGGGGGTTCACGTTTGTTGGGATTTCTTATTACGGATATTTATTGAATTCCAACCGGTTTAGAATTTTTTGGATTCTTTGGATAAAGGCTTGGCAATCTACTTCTGGTCACACTTCCAAGAAAACCTAGGAGCTATTGGGTCACCAGGAGTCAACAGTGACTCAAAGTCTCACATTGCATTAGGAGTGGAGCAGTGGCCTAGTGGTTAGAGCACAGTCTTGATGACCAAGGTTCAGTTCCCTGTAGCACTTCTTATGACCTTGGGCATGTCACTTAACCTTCCATTGCCTTGGGAAAAAGGCCTGGCAGCATACTTCAGGTCACACTGCCAAGAAAAACCCAGGAGATGCTGGGTCAGCAGAAGTTGGCACACATTCCATGTTCATGGGGACCTTTAAATATGGTGTCACAATGACCTGAAAAATTATTTTAAATGGGGGAAGTCAGACTGCTCAGGGCCAGCAGAGTTAACCGGGCCGGTGCAGAGGCTGGGATTCCTTTGCCCAATGGGAGGGAGTTGTCAGAAGCAACCATTAACTTTAACATTCCCACTGGCAGGAAGTCAAGAGTCCCCTCACGGGTCTACCAGGAGACCCAGCAGGTGGCTGGTGGACCTGAATTTCAGAAGTGGGTGGAGCTTGGAGAGGCGGCACATGTGGTAGGAAGCTCAAGAGAAGAGCCAATTATGTCACAATACCAGAGCGGTGTCTGGCAGCGGGAACTCCTACAACTGCGGTGTGCCACAGAGCATATGGACCGGCAGGCCCAGAGAGTTGTTGGACAAAAGACCAGACTAGGAAACACAGATGAGTACCCTCCTTCCTTGAACTTGGTGAAGTCATGGGAAATTTATGTTGCTACTGAGTTATTAAAAGGTGCTGTCATGTAGTTGTTAAAGTTGTTATGAATAAAAGTTGTGGCCATTTGTTCCCACCTGGAGAAAAACCTGGGGTTCAGAGTCTTATGAGAGATGACAGGGGGGGAGGGAGAGGGGGGAGGGTAAGAAGGGAAGTGGGAGGGGCTAGGAGGGAGAGGATGTGGGTATGGGGCGGATAACCCAGTGGCACCTTGCCAGTGTTACAATCTTTATCAAGTTGAGTGGTTATGCTTTCCATCACAATGCTTAAAAGTGGTTGGATCCAGAAAAGAATGCACTTTTGTATCAGTTTGAGAAAGATGACTCCAAGTTAACAAATGTACCCTTGGATCTCTTAAAAGAAATTCCTCTAGAAATAACAAATGAAACATAACATGAAGAGATGTCAAATGAGACATGATAGAAAGAGATATCTTATTTAGATCATGGTCATCTAGCTGTTGACAAAGTCAAAGTCAAAACAAAAAGGTTAACAGTGACATTAGTTTCTCCTCCCCACAAACACAAGCATTTCACACCCAAATGAACACCCAACATAACAAACTATGTTGGATAAAATGACCACAACTTTATTAAATAACCTGACAAGGGAATGTAACCTGATTGTTTGAAGCCTGAACCCAATTTGCATTTTCCCCTCCCCCACCCATCCGTAATATGAAATGTCAACTAAAAATGCCAGAGATGATCACATGAGGTCAGAGACCTGACACAAATACCATGACTCCAATGTAAAGTCACTCACTGGGCCAGTTTGGTTGGTAGTGCACTCTTGAAAGGAAGCTAGGCTTTTGGCACTATTAGGCCAGGACCAGTATATATGGTCCTGGCCTAGGCTATCTTGAATAACTTAAAACAGGCTAAGATACCAACCATGGCCAAATAATGTGAGCTCTTTGGGTTTCTCCCCCTCTCCTAATTTTTTACCCTTCAAATTTAGCACACTCAATTGCCTTATGTATCAATATGTAGGTATGTATGAACCTCTCCTCTGTTATTTCACTGTATTGTAAGCTGAAAGCACTTGTCTTGACTAGATGGTAAGCTCTTTGGAGAAGGGACTGTCTCTTCTATGTGCCTGCACACTACTGCAGTGGTTCTCAACCCAGTCTTCAGGAAGCACTCCATCCAGTCATTTGTTTTAGTATATCCACAATAAATATGCATGAAACAGATTTGCATACCAAGGACGCAATTCATGCAAATCTATTTCATGCATAGTCTTTGTGGATATACTGGAAAACTGCAACTAGATGGGGTGTGCCCCGAGGACTGGGTTGAGAACTACTGCACTATTGGATGAATTTAGTAGCACTTTAGAAATGAGGAGGAGGAGTAGTACAAATAAAAGGCTTCTGAGGAACAACAGAATGAAATAAACCTATAGATTAAAAAATAAATCCTGATAAAACATGCAATATTAAATAAATACTACATGAGGTAAGAAAGAAGACATTATAAAAATCACTATTCAGACAAAGCAGCTGTGAAAAGCCAAATTTTCACTTCTTCATGAAAGCTTAAGTAATGCTGCATACTAAAATGTATAAATGAATGTCCTTCTATTAATATGCCAATAGACTCATGTCCATTATGGAAAAATGAAATGTCATTGACATCTATAAATAATATCAATGATGGAATAAAGATCTTACATTGTCAAAGATCATCTTTCATATCCAATTACTAATTTAATCTTTGTGCAAAAAAAGTACCATAAAGATATAGAAAAATGATTTCCATGTTCAATAACTTTGACATTTATTCAGATCTTTTATGGATAGCTGTTTTTAATGTTTAAAAAGATGGCGTAAATCATTCAGTGCAGTGTCTGCTGGAAGATCATACAGATATGCTGTCTGTCATTAGCTCAGGAACTGGATTATTCTGAAAAAGGTGAAATAGGCAGATGTTAAAAAAAATAATTTTCCAAATAAATTGTATTCTGCTAATCAAATAAACAATGCTGACTTTTGCACATTCTATTTATGCAATTATGAATATGCAATTGTGCTACATATAAGGGAGGCCAATATTCAAAGGGTTTATGCTCCTAGCTTTGAAAGTTAAGCTCCTAAATTGGCCTCTTTCATCATTTACAAGGGCCGAGGACCTACAATTATGGTAAATATTATTGGCACCCTTGCAGTTCAACCCCTTAATGTCTAATATCTCCTAAAAAAAGTGGCCAGTGAAATGGCTTTGGACTATATATGCACACATATTTGACACATAAAAGAATCAAATAAAACAAGACCAATTAAAAAAGAAAATAGTGGGAAATAGTATAAAAACTGGGACATTTCAAGGACATTCATATTGGCACCCTTATAAACAATTCAATTCAGTTTGAACAGAAGAACCGCATTTCAACTGCAGTAAAATTAGACACACCTTGAACAATTGTCAGTACTCACGACTTGAATCAACCAATGAATGATGGCTCTAATGTTTAAAATGGCCACATTCGCTCCCTATTCCATTTTCACAAGAGAGACAAGTGACATAGCGACATAGTGGTAAAGGAGAAGAACACCAAAATGGCATTGATAATAGAAGTATCAGTACCGGCAGATTCTTCTGTGAATCGTGTGGAGAGACAGAAGATCCTGAAGTACCAAGAAATGCAGTCAGAGACCAAGAAAATGTGGCAGCAAGATACCGAAATATTTACCATTGTACTGGGAGCCACCGGCTTGATAAAGAAGAATTTCCAAGCCCATCTTGACAAATTACCCATACCTACTGCATCTTACGAACTCCAGAAGGAATCTCTCTTTGGCATGATTCAAGTATGCTGAGCATTAGTAGTAAGCTTGAGAGACTAAGATCCTACTCCACATACAATGGTTTAGAAGTGAGGTTCACAACTGTCATGATAACCGCAAAACTGACCCATTTGGAGAAACTGTCTCAAGAAAAAAACTTCATAAAATTGCCCAGGAAATATATCAACTTTCCACAAAGAGGTAGTGCTTCAGAAAATGCTTTAGCCTTTACTATGGGCTTTAGCTTCTCCTCCTAAATTTGGAAATCTCTCTGGAGTGCAGAGATGCTGTTTCCGGCCAGGTCATTTGTTCCCAAATGGATAATATAACTTTTAGAATCTTTGTCTCTTTTCTGATTACACTTATAATTTCATTTGTGCTTGTGTTAGCTGAGGATCCTGGGAAGCAATTCACTTTGTGTCCCTTGAAATGTGGTTCCAAGTTAATGCCTGTAATAATAGTGTCTGAGTAGTAGAAGATCTTCTAAGTCTCTGAGTAGTAGGAGTGTCTTGTTCATTTTAGATGTGCTAACATAGTAAAATAGTATACGACGCCAGATAAAGACCAGTATGGTCCATCTAGTCTGTCCAGTAAGGCGGCAAGAGCAAGTGCACGTGCCGCTCCGTGGTCATCCCTCTCCATGCCTTTGTTTAGAGCTGCACCCATCACTCCGTGTAGGTCACCCCTATTTGATCAGATATAAGAGATAGTTATGCTTATTTTGATTTTGTCCTGTTGCTATAAAGGGATCCATTGTGTCTGTCACATGCCATTTTGAATTCTGTCACTGTGTTTGCCCCCACCACTTCCATCAGGAGGGCATTCCAAGCATCCACCACTCTTTCAGTGAAAAAGTATTTCCTGACATTGCCTTTCAGTTTACCTCCTTGCACCTTCATGTTATGCCCTCTAGTTTTACAGCTTCCCCATCTTTGGAAGAGGTTTGTTTGTTCATTAAGACTCTTGAAGTATTTAAAGGTCTGAATCATATCTCCCCTGTCCCTCCTCTCCTCCAGAGTGTACATATTTATGTCTTCAAGTCTCTTCTCATAACCCTTCTGTTGCAGGGTTGTGTCCCTGGCCAGTAAACCTTCTATGAACTGAGGACACACTCAGATATCTAATTTAAAGGCTATGCAAGGAACGTAGTCAGGCTGAAGATTCCTAAAAACCTATATACAACAGGTAAATTTTTATCAAAAACAGGCAATGGAAAAGTCTGAAAGCCTTAGCTGAGTGTGCAGTCTCTTGAAGTTCTGATAAGCAGACTAGTTCAGGTATTTGGTCAGTAGCAGAGCAGCTCTAATTCAAAATTAGCCTCACCCTGTAAGGCAGGTTGCAACAGACAAAAAAAAATGAATATTCAAACTGAAATCTCACCGCTATGTATCAGCCTACTAAGCAAAGGTCCCTGTAACCTTAAAATTATACCTCTGCTGCAAAAATTAAGTAGGAGACCTAAGTTGAAGACCAGTTCTAGCTGCATGTCTAAAAGCAATGTATATTTCTGTTCCAAATAGCTATATATCCCAAGTGTCCCTGGCCAGTAGGCCTTCTATGAATTGAGGGCACACTCAGATAACTGATTTAAAGGCTATACAAGGAACGTAGGAAGGCTGAAGATTCCTAAAAACCTATATTCAACAAGTAAAGTTTTATCAAAAATAGGTAATGGAAAAGTCTGAAAGCCTTAGCTGAGTGTGTAGTCTCTTGCAGCTCTGAGAGCAGACTGTGCTGGATATCTTTATTCATTTCTGACATCACTGCTATCATAATTTCCCAATGCAATGAAGGTATTTTCTAGGAGAGTCATTTCAGGGAGTGGGTGTCTGTCTCATAGATTCTACCCTGCAAGGGTCCACTGTAACCTATCTATTTGTGGGTTGCTTTATTCCGAGGGACCTGGATGCTGTATAGTTGAGGTGGATTGCAGCTAGTTTCTTTTTGCACTGAGTCAACTTTTTTTTTTCATAGCATAAGATTGAAGTCAGGTGAGCAAGCTACAGAATAAGATGTGTTCATAAATCCTTTTTATTCAGACCAGTCTCAGCCAATACAAATATTTATTTATAAATATTTATCACCTGCCAATCCAAAAAAAAAGCCTCTTGTTGGCAAGGATAATTTCTGTATCCTTCTGCCACATTTTCTGTTGTATGATTGCATTTATTGGGACTTTAAGATCATTTCTTTCACTACACAAAGCACAGCACAGTCACTAGGGACCCGACACTTGTCTTTGTAGTGCTGTTCTTGTGCTTTTCTCTTTCCTACTACGTATAGTTTTCTTGCTTCAAGTTTTATATCAAAGGGAATGAGAATGTTCCTAGTAACTATTGCAGTCCATACCCAAGACTGGTTGGGGCGTGATCCCTCCACCCCACTCCCATTTTCCTAACCTCCCCCACCCCAACCCCGCCAATGAATATAAATACTCAGCATTATGGTAAACCATTGCTCGCAGCTTTATTCAAAACAAATAACAATAAACATGCCAAAGTGAAACTCAAATAAAGGGGAAGTAGGGCAGAACACAGTTGTGCCCCTCTCCTCCCCAACCTCCCAGTATTTTTTCCAGATACTGAATTCACGCCAGCCATATTACTAGCAAGGTGGAATTGCATCCACCCTCAAACCGGCCTCAGTACACCATTGCAGCCACCATATGCCCCCCACCGCCAGCCTTGTCATATTACTAGCAAAGGCTAGCCATTTCCAGTGAATACCCAAGTCTGGGTTACACCTCCCTCCGCCCCCTAATAAGAGCCATGATAACCTGATCAAGGCTCAATTCCTTTATTTGAAAGAATCCAAGTAAACCCACCCGCTTATCCCACCACACAGATGCCACAAACCTGCTCCATCCCCCAACATAGATTCCAATGGGTGGGTGGGTGGAAGTACCAAACCTCCCTGATCACCCAAATGCCACCAAAGGGATGGAGAAGTTGCCACCGCCAGACACTATATACCCCATGTGGGCACCCCCTCCCCCCCACATAGTCGTAGCGCTAGGCAAATGAAATCTTGCCTCTGTGCCAGAGCCAGGATTTCAAACCCCATGCTCCCAATGGCATTCAGCAATGGCAGACATGTGCCTTCCCCCCCCCCCCCACCTGTGGATACTGCAGGCCGATTATAAGCTCAGATGAACAGGGACTGTCTCTTACATGTCTGTGCAGTGCTGTGTTCATTTTGTTGCACTATACAAATGCTCAGTAGTAGTAGTAGTAGTAGAAAAGCATCGGCCCCTACCAACGATGAGCCAGCGTACAGTTACCGTCGGCCACTGGAGACCGAGGCCCTGTGACCTACAGCATTAACTGTAGCAGCCTGTACCTGGGATCGGTTGGGGAGTGACTCCCTTGTCCCACCCCCATTTTCCTAACCCCCACCTCCTTACACACACTCCCTCCTCCAAGGAATATAAACATACAGAATTATGGTAAACGATTGGTTGCAATTTTATTCAAAATGCATAACAATAAATATACCAAAGCCAAACCCAAATAAAGGGGAGGTAGGGCAAAATGCAGTCATGCCCCTCTCCCAACATCTCAGCATTCTGTATGGATACTGAATTCATGCCAGCCATATTACTAGTAAGGCAGAATCGCATCCATCCCCAAACCGACTGCAGCCAGCATGCACCCCCTGCCACCAGCCTTGCCATATTACTAGCAAAGGCTAGCACTTCTCGGAGAATATCAGATTAGGGGGCCTCACCTGCCCCTCCACCCCCTAATCTAAAGTATGATCACCTGATCAAGGCCCAATTCCTTTATTTCAAAGAATCCAAATAAACCCGTCTGTCGGACACCCGCCACCGACACTGGCAGGTGAAGCCCAGTCTAGCACCACCCTCCCACAATACCCCCGATAGCTGCGAGCAGGGAAGAATACCATTCCCACTGATTCAAAGGCTTCCTGCCAATCATTCAAAAGTAAATTCAGCCCCACTGGGCAGAGGTGGACTCCATCAGCACCATACAGTCCTGAGTAGCTGATCTCTACCCAAGGATGCTGAATCTGAATACCCCCTTCTCTACGACCCATTGCCCAATTTGGCAATTAATCTTTGTTAACCCCCACGACCACCATCACAGTTTCTGGCAGGCAGGCCTAGGAATATTGTCAAACAAATACCACACAACATCAGGGAATAATGCAAATAATTATTCAAAGCCCTTCTTCGCAGCCCTAATCAGCTGCTTACAAGACCGATATGACAGATCCTTATTTATTTTATTTATTTATTTAACATTTTTTATATACCGCACTATTCATCATCAATGCGGTTTACATTGAAACAACAATATACCTGCCAATACATGACTGATCTAGGTTTACAGATAACAGGGAAGATAAACTGGGTGTGAACTGGGGATAACTATCTACATAATTATGCATAATTATATATACATTGAATAGGTTACATCAAGATTCGAATTTGACAAGAATACAGAATACAAGAATACAGTGTTTTCACATTTTGATCCTTTGTTCTGGATTGCTGTTATGTGTAGGAGTTATCTGAGTGGGCGATAGCCAGTTCTATTGTGTGTATGGTAGCCTGAAGTGCAAAGTGAATAAATAGTGCTTGATGGACTTTCTAAATTGGGTGATATCCCTGATTGATCTGATGTTTGGAGGTAGATTGTTCCAGCACTAACCCAGCCGGTCTTCTTTGAAGCCATGCATAATGCTGTACTGTGGGGAAGAGGTGGTTCCAATTCATGCCCCTCACACCAAGCCATTCCAATGACACCACAGATGAGGTCAATGCCAGATGTGGACCCAACTGCCTGGATACCACTCACCATCCTTTCCAGTGCACGTAGGAATGGCCAACAAGTCACCAGTGGTGTGTCCACTCCTGTAAATTTGCAAAATAAAGCCCCCCCATCCAAACTCCACCATTACAATCAGATATAGCATGCAAAAGCCCAAGAATGCCAGCAACCAATCTGCTGAATTACCAGGTCCTCAGTCTGGCAGCTGCTGCGCTGATTGCTGCTCCTATGAAGAAGGAAAGTGAGACATACAAACGCTCATCATAGCCCAAGAGCAACAAGGTACTTCTAAGCACTGTCATAAACTGAAAATGGGTTAAAGGACACGCATTAGCTCCCCCCCCCCCAAGGCGGTCAAAGCACCAGGTAACTCCGCAGCCCTGCCACCATGTGTTCCCTTTAAAGAATTCAGCACCACCCACAATCTCAGACTGATCCATCTTTGATCTAGTGATCAGAATTCACAGCTGGCCACAGACCAAGCAAATATGCTCAAGAGCTAACCCCACCCTCGAGCAATCCCTCACCGAACCAACCAATCATGAGCGCTGAATCCAAATCTGGTAACCAATTTGCTCCATCACGTACAGATTTTTTGCTACATTGGGTTAGCAGTTTGAGGTGAACGTTTCAGATTGAGTGCGATCGAGATAAAAGTTTCTTGGATGAATTCTTTATACTAATTGTTTAGTAGTTATTCAAATAAGAATAAAGAAAATTGTAACAAGGCAGCACATAAGAATAGAGTAATGTCAACAAAACACACTGTGATGGTAGCAAAATTGTCTGCACTTAAAACAGCTACATACATGTGCACAAACATTGAGCATATAAGAGCGAGGTTAGACACAAAGCAAAGCAAAGAAATGTGCAAAAAATGTTGTACAGGTATGTATGTAAGAATAGAAAACGCAAACCGCACCATTGCAATACATAAAGACAAACACCCGATGGTGTGAAAATAAAATTCTAATAAATGAGATCCGACACTGTGGTAATAACTAGCAAATTTTTATTTCAAAGTTTAGTAAAAACACGATATTTGTCAACACAGTTTAGATTTTAAAGTCATTCTTGGGTCAATCAATCTCCTGGTGGGCCTGTTTCTTCTTCCCCCGAATGCTTCTCTTGGTGCGCTGCTTGGCGTATTTTTCATCTGGGGTTTCCCGCAGCAGCAACCAGCAGAAATCAGCCATCATAGTGGTGTTCCATCTTCCTTGGTACCTTCTCTCTGCGTCCTTGATGTCCTGGTGAAACCTTTCACCTTGTTCTTCACTGTACGCCCCCAAGTTTTCAGGAAAGTAGTTCACATGGGAGTGCAAGAAATGGACTTTCAGGCTCATGTTACAGCCTTGTTCTTTGAAGGCATTGAGCATCCTGGCAACAATATCCTTATAGTTCTCATCCCGCCTGTTCCCCAAGAATTTGAGAACAACATCCTTGAAGGAATCCCAGGCTTCTTTTTCCTTCTCAGACATCGTTTCAGCGAATGCTCCATCTGAAATGAGTTTCCTTATATCAGGGCCAACAAACACTCCTTCCTTTAGCTTTGCTTCAGAAAGTCAGGGGAACTTTGAGCAAAGGCACCGAAAGCAATCACCATCTTTTGGAAGGGACTTGATGAATTGCTTAATGAGACCCAACTTAATGTGGAGAGGTGGTAATAGAATTTTATCACGAGGTACCAAGCTCTCATGAAGAACATTTTTCTTACTGGGTCTCAAATACTCCCGAATTGGCCAGTCTTTTTTCCCCCAGTGTAGGTCGCGGGCCCGGCTATCCCACAAGCAAAGGAAGCAGGGATATTTGGTGAAAACGGATTGCTGCCCTAATAGCATGGATAGAATTTTAAAGTCTTCACAAATCATCCACTTATGCTCATCATAACGAATCTTCTGAAGAATCAGGGCCAAATTCTCGTATTTTTCTTGGAGAATAACAGAGTGAGCAATAGGAACTGAAGCGAATGTGTTGCCATTATGTAGAAGAACACCTTTTATGCTGTCTTTTGACGAATCAATGAACAGCCGCCATTCAGCAGGATCATACTTGAGTTTAAACTTTTCCATCACTCCGTATATATCGTTGCAAAATACCAAATCTTCCTCTTTGCTGAAATACTTCAAAAATTGTCTCTCGCGGTTGCGGTACCAATAAAAAGTTGTTCCTGGTGACAATAGATTTTTCTGTTTAAGCTGAGAACCTAGCAGTTGGGCAGCATCTTTTGGGAGTCCTAAATCCTGGACTAAATCATTCAATTGAGCTTGAGAGAAAAGTTCAGGTTTCGGATCTGGTTCAGTTTCAAACTCGGAAGTACTGGACTCATCGGGAAAAGCCATCTGATGAGTCTCATCATGATCAGAACCGTCCACACAAATATGATCCAAAGATTTTGGTGGTTCAGGCACAGGTACTTCGTTGCTATGAGGCATAGGCCTAATTGCTGAGGGAAGGTTGGGGTAACTTATTACGTTCTTATTTTTTAAGTTGTATCCCTTCACAATGCAAGAGCAAAAATAGCAGTCACTGCTGTGGTCTCTTTGTTCACGCCACATCATAGGTATTCCAAAACGAAATGCTTGTTTTTTACCTTTCATCCATAAGCGTAGATCTTCCTCACATGTCTTGCACACTTTGTGAGGAGCCCACGGTTTGTCTTGATCGCCTAACTTCAAACCAAAATAGGCGAAATATACTTTTTAAATAAATGCAGAAATGTTCCTCTGCCGCTTTTTCACGGTATAGTCCCCACAAATAAAACAAAAACTGTCCGGAGAGTTGACGCAACCTCTGGCTCTGTGAGCCATCACAAATACACAGCACTGCAAACTACAATTGTAGTGAACCACTTCAGAATAAAGATGGATTACGACTGAGCAAACAAAAGGTAATAATGAACTTGCAAGAAACTGAAATTTGACAGGAACGTTCATGTCGCAACCACCGTGTTTGAGCGAGCGAACGAGGTGAGGCGAACAGGAAAGAACATGCGCCAGCGCGAGTACTGGATTTAGCCCCCCCGCCTCCCAATTGTCCTGTTAATGTATAAAATGAATACAAAACACTCTAAAATATCATGAGGGAGTGTTTCTAGTTAGTTAACCATTACAACCTCTATTTTGGGCCAAGAAAATAAACTGCAGTCAGCTAAAAAGAAATTATGTGAACATTCCTTATATGGGTAAGAAATCTAATTTTGCAAGAAAACGTGACGTGATGGAACATTTTGGCTATTTTTCCTGGATTCAGCACTCCAAAATCTATAGGAATCAGTTGCAAAACTGGAGGTAGTTATTTGGTAGTGTACCTGTGTAATCTGTGAACTATCATTAAAATTATCTGTAGCACCTGAAGAGTGGAGAATGGCCAATGTCACACTAATATTTAAAAAGGGTTCCAGGGGTAATCCGGAAAACTACAGATCAGTGAGTCTGACGTCAGTACCGTGCAAAATGGTAGAAACCATGATAAAGAATAAAATTACTCATCATCTATATAGTCATGGTTTAATGGGAGAAAGCTAACATGGTTGCAGCCAAGGAAAGTTTTGTTTTATTAATCTATTATATTTTTTGAAGGTATGAATACACAGGTAGACAAAGGTCAGTCGGTTGATATAGTGTATCTGGATTTTCAGAAAGCCTTTGACAAGGTCCCTCATGAGAGACTCTTGGTGAAATTAAGAAGTCACAGGATTGGAGGCAGTATAGTACTGTGGATCAGGAACTTGTTAAAAGATAGAAAACAGAGAGTAGGGCTAAATGGCCCTTTTTCTCAACTGAGAAAAGTTAATAGTGGAGTACTGCAAGGATCTGTGCTGGGCCCACTGAAATTTAAAGTGGACAACACAAAGTTACGCACCTAGGAAAGAACAGCCCAAGCTTTGGTTACACAAGATGCCACCTTAGAAACCACCATCCAGGAAAAAGATTTAGGTGTCATTGTGGAAAATACGTTGAAACCCTCCGCCCAGTATTACAGCGGCAGCCAAGAAAGCAAATAGAATGCTAGGGATAATAAGGAAAGGAATGGAGAATGAAACCCAGGATATTATAATGCCTATGTATTATTCCATGGTGCAATCACACCTTGAATATTGTATGCAATTCCGGTTGTGGTATCTTAAAAAGGATATAGCAGAATTAGAAATTGTACAGAGGCGAGCCTTCAAAATGGTGAAGTGGATGAAGGATACCCCTATAAGGAAACACTTAAAAGGTTAGGGTTTTTCAACTTGGAAAAGAGGCGGCTGAGAGGAAATATGATAGAGGTCTATAAATTAATGAATGGAGTGAAATGGGGTAATGCAAATTGGTTGTTTATACCATCAAAAAGTAGAAAGACTAAAGGACATGCAATGAAGCTACTGTGCAACCCGTTTAAGACTAATAAGAAAAAATATATGTTTTATTCAACGCGCAATCAAACTCTGGAATTCATTACCAGAGGATGTTGTAAAAGCTGGGTTTAAAAAAGGTTTGGATAAGTTCCTGGAGAAAAAGTCCACAAACCGTTATTAAAGAGGACCTGAGAAATCCACTACTTACCTAGGACAAGCATTGTGGAAGCTGTGGACTTTGGGTACCTGCCAGGTACTTGTGACCTAGATTTGCCACTGTTGAAAACAGGATACTGGGTTTGATGAACCTTGGTCTGACCCAGAATGGCATTTCTTATGTTCTTATGAAATGGGCAGGAGGACTTGTAACGCCAGCAAAAATCACTCCCTCCCATACTGCCTTTGGGTTGCTGGTGACCCACAGCCCCAGTCCAAAAGGAGTGAGGTGCACCAGTGGCTGCCCCAACACCTCCTTTGTTTGCCCCCAGCCCAGTTGCGCTGACATTTGAGTCAGCCACAGGTTTATATTCTGTGTGCCTCAATACATTTACCAGTTCCCCTCCATTTTGTCATGAAATTTCTCATCATATTTGAGCCAAGCCCAACCTTCATGCATCTGGAACACTCCTAGGATTGAGTCCACATATATCAAGAGGAGGCTGTATTACGCCGGTATCTGGTGTCCCCAGACACTTGCGAGGCACAGAAAGGTTCTCTTCCAGTTTAGCACCATCCTAGAGACTTTTCTTTTGCCTTGTCATTATGCTTTTTCTTGCTATCGCCTGAGTGTTTCCTACCCTCGAGGAAATAAAATGATGCAGTGTAAGTACCGGCAGGTGATGGTACTTACACCACATAATCTTCTTATGGACAGACTGCAGCACCCCCTCCCACACTTCAGTAAATGTCATGACTGCAAGCACCCTTCCCACCCCCAAACCTTCAGAGGCTAATGACATCCCTGCAGGCGTCTCTGGCCCATCCGAAGTGGAGGAGGAAGACGACTACGAACTGGATGAAGAAGAGAAATCTGTCAGCTTGCAGTGCCTTCTCAAATGCTTACTCTTCTTTCCAGACTTCTTGCATGCCCCACCCATGGAGCCCACCACTTGCAGGAACCCTCCCCTTTCTCCAGTCCTGTCCTGGACTCACTAGTTTGCGCCATCCCAGAATGTTCCACTAAAAGGAAGGCACTTGTCAGAGAATCCGAGCATGCACTGGCGTCGCCTGCCAGTGGATCCTCGCTGTGCTGTTCTGCATCCTGGGCTCCCTGAGAACCTCCTGACAGCATCTGTCTTGAGCGAAAGTCCTTTGACACCTGAGGAGAGAAGACAGCAGAGAAGGAACCCAACAACACTGGGGCATGCCAGACAAATGAGGGCCCTACATGGCTGGCCCAGGACCTGGATGTGTCCTGTCTGTCAAACTCCTAAGACCCACCCTCAGGGTGCAAGGAGGATGGAGATGTCGGGGGATACCCCCCAATTTCCCCAACCATCCCCACAGAAAGGGATCAGAGCCCGGGAGCGAATGGGCTATCCCAGAGCCCCATCCCTCCTGAGCCTCACAGAGGGTCACTCCCTGCCTGACGTGCCCCAGCAACCCACCCCCTTAGGTGACACCGCCCACCACCCGCCCCATACCCGTGGCTGGGCTCTCTGGCAGACATGCACCAGGAAGGGGCTCAGCTAGCCCCCCTCCAGTTCCAGAGGATCCCACCTCCCCTCTACACCTCCCCAAAACCTGACACACCCCTGGCCCACAGCTGTCCCCTTGGCCCTCCTCCATCTTGAGCCTGACCTCCTATGCTCCTTTACAGGCCCCGTTGTGAATCCCGCACCAACCTTGTGTCCCCCTGCTCCCCAAGCCCCTAGAAGCTCTCCTCCCCTCCTGGCCCCAATCCCAGGCAGGTCTCACTTGCTCCCCCATCAAGCCATAGCCAGTAACAGCAAACTCTGTCTCCCCCTGTGTGGGTTTATCTAGCACCTTCAACATCCCGCCATTGCTAACAAGTGCCTGTGGCGCCTTCACAGCAATTATCATAGGCACAGGCCCCAACAATTCCCCTCACCTGCTCCTGAAAACATCCCCCCTTTGGCTGGCTTGATGGAGCTCATCAAGTCCCGCCCAGCCCAACACTTACCATGTGATGGTACTAAGCATCAGCCAACACCTGAGCTTCCCTCACAGATCCCCTCTATCATGGCCAGTACCCCGCAGTCCAGCAATCCGACAGGTGACACAGCAACCTGAATGTTCCGAGAGAATGAGCCTTGCAGCGCTTTTTTTTTTTTAATTAGCTGATCCCAGCTGCAACTTTCTACCACTGCAAAACTGCCGCAACAAACTGCCGTCGCAGCAGAACGCCAAAGACAGCTCCACCAACCAGGAAGTGCCAAACCTCACCGATTGCCTGAATGCAGCCAAGATGAGAAGGGAGGGAGAGGGTGTCCAAGCCAGGCACTATAAACCCCACACGGGCGCCCCTCCACCCCCACCCCTGCATACCCACAGTGCTGGACCAATGAAATCCTGCCCGTGGTTATTATTTATTTATTTATTATAGTTTCTTATATACCGCGCTATTCGGTATCAGCGAGGTTTACATCACAACACAACGACCATAACAACAAGCTGTCTGGTTTTACATCGAACAGGAGTACAAACTTGGACAACAGGGTAAACTATATACATAAGCTATTTACACTGCAAGTATGTAACAGTATCTGCAAAACCAGTGGTTACTGCACACAGCCAACACTTGTAGTAACCACTAGTTGCAGATTCAGCCACTCTGCACACATCCCATCCACTCAAGCAATTAATATGCATTCTGTAGATAGTAAAGGAAATCACTGTGCTATCTGCAGTTTCCCATCGTTAGCTATTAATGTGGCATGCTTTTCCTGTACTAATGCACCTTAGTAGAAAGACCCCTTAGTGTAAGATCCAGACTCCTGAGGAAGGAATTCAGCCTTACTAATATCCCAGAAAGAAATTTATTTTAATTAATTTAAGTTATTTTAACCCACTCAATCCCTGATTAGGCCAGGAACAGTTGACAAAAGACTAAGAGGTTACAATAAAATATAATATCAACAGAATACAAACATACTAAATAAAAAGGATACTTATACAAAATGATAAGACTTAAGATAATGATGAAATTTGCAAATAATTATTCAAAGATCTAATTTCAATCGGCAGCTGATTCCATTCTTTAACTGCTCTATAACTAAATATCTTAGCAAATAATTTTTATACCTTAGTTCTATAGGACAGGGATACTCTATTAAAAAGTGATCCTCTGAGTGAAGTACTCTTTTAGTTTTATAAAACAAAATCAAACACTTCAAAATTGCTTCTGTAGCAGGAAGACAGTGTGTATGGTTCAATTTTGCCTTTTGTTTATCTGATCTACCGAACAAAAGAATATTGTAGTAGTATAAATGAGCCATTGCATACATATGCATTAATGTTTTAAAATGAGCTTCAGTGAAATATGAACGTATTTGACGTAAGTGACATCATTTACAGAACATTTTTGGTATTAGCATACAAACATGTAGTTCCATCGAGAGAGTCAAATCTAGGATTTTCCCCTAAATCTTTAAGGACAATCTTAATGGCATGTCTGTTGTTGTTAAGTGCCGTCGAGTCGGAGTCGACTCATGGTGACCCTCTGGATAGCTATTCTAAATTGTGTTCGGTTTTCAGTCAGGCAGCTCATTGTTGACAGACTGGTACCCGTAGCTGCTGCTATTGCATCGATCCATCTCATTACTGGCCTTACTCTTTTGCGTTGACCTTCTATCTTGCCAAGCATGATGTCTTTCTCTAATGATCTCTCTCTTCGCATGATGTGACCAAAGTATGAAAGTCGAAGTCTTGGCATCTGAGCTTCTAAAGAAAGCTTAGGTTTGATCTCCTCTAGTACCGACTGGTTTGTTCTTCGGGCAGTCCATGGTATACACAGTATTTGCCGCCAGCACCATAATTCAAAGGCATCAATTTTCTTCCTGTCTATCTTTTTCACTGTCCAGCTTTCACATCCATATGATGTTATTAAAAATACCATGGATTGAACAAGTCAAATCTTTGTATGGAGAGAGACATCTCTGCTCTTGAGAATCTCATCTAGGTCTTTCATAGCCATTCTGCCAAGAGCAATGCATCATATGATTTCTTGACTGCTTGTTGCTTCTTTATTGATAGTAGATCCAAGTAGGTTCAAGTTGTTCACAATTTCAATTTCTTCTCCTTCAACGATGAACCTGTTGATTATGCCAGTTGTCATGATCTTTGTCTTCTTTACATTAAGGTGCAGGCCCATTTTGAGACTATGTTCTTTGATTGTGAGAAGCAAATGTTTCAGATCATCTTCACTTTCAGCCAGTAATGTGGTGTCTTTGTCTTTATCTTTATCTTTATTGGGATGCTTAATACACCGCTCATTGCAACAGCGTCTGAGCGATTAACAAATACATAAAGGGCTGCTTAGAAAGGAAAAGGAATACCATTTGTACAATAGGACAGAAGAGAAAAGGATAGAGACTGTAGGGGGAGAGCAAGAGTTAGACAGATAAAGAGTATCACCGGGGGGGGGGAGAAAGGGTGGAGGAGGGTGGGGGAAGGTCAAAGGCTAGACAAAAGAGGTGTGTTTTCAGGTTAGCTTTAAAGGTTTTAAAAGAGGGCTCTAGGTGGAGGTTCAAGGGGAGTGAGTTCCAGAGACGGGGGCCGAGGAAATAAATGGAAGAGGAGCGTGTGGATTCAAGGTAAGCTTGAGAAGTGGAAGGCAGGGTCATGCGGTTTGCGTGGATAGTGCGTAGAGAGTAGTGGGAAGTGTGGAGGTGGACAAGATCGGCAAGGTAGACAGGAGTACTAGTGTGGATAGACTTGTGAACGAAGATGAGAAATTTATATTGTATACGAAAGGGGATTGGAAGCCAGTGCAGACGAATGAGGAGGGGGGTAATATGATCGAAGTGGGAAGAACAGGTAAGGATACAGGCAGCAGTATTGCGGACTTTCTGTAGATGTTGTAGCTGGGATTGGGAGAGGCCGGCCAGGGAAACATTGCAGTAGTCAAGGCGGGAGACGACAAGGGAAAAGAGAAGGGTGGTCATAGATGAAAAAGAAAGGAAGGGGCGAACGGAACAAAGTTGTCTTAGAGTGGAAAAACAGCGTTGGATGACAGAAGAGATGTGGGCTTTGAAGGACAGTGCTGAGTCAAGAATCACGCCAAGATAGCACAGAGATGGTACAATGGGGATCGGAGAGGAAGAGAGCAGAGGAATGAGGGGGGGGGGAGGCAGGACTACCAGCGGTAAACCAAATAGCTGAGGTCTTGGAGAGGTTGATATGCAAGAAATTGGAGGAAAGCCAGGATGCCACAGAGGAGAGACAGTCATTAAGAGGGGTGATGTCGGGGGAAGCTGAATCAGTGTGGAAGAGGAGAAAGATGTCATTGGCATAGTAGTGGGCGGAGATACCATGCTGCTACACCAAAAGAGTGAGAGGAGCTAGAAAAATGTTGAACAGAAGGGGGCAAGGACAGACTCTTGGAGGACACTGCAAGGGAGTGGGGTGGAAGGGGAAGAGAGGGAGCCAGAAGAGACTGAAAAAGATCGGCCGGAGAGGAAAGACTGAAACCAGTGAAGCACAGTGCTGACGAGGCCAGCATCGCGTAGATGTGAGAGAAGGGTGTGATGGTCAACGAGATCAAATGCGGCAGAACGATCAAGAAAGACAGCAAGGGTGAAAAGGCCACGGTCATGGGCAGTATGTAATTCATTTAGAAGAGAGAGAAGGACAGACACAATGCTATAATTGGGATGAAATCCAGATTGCCGTGGGTGCAAGGTTAGGGAGGCTTCGAGGTGGGAGGACAGTTGGGAGAAGACAAGTTTTTCTAGAAGCTTAGAAAGGAAAGGGAGGTCGGAGATGGGACGCCAGCTGGAGGTGGAGGAGTGATCTAGGGAGCCCTTTTTTATAATGGGGTGAATAATAGCGTGCTTCCAGGGGGTGGGAAAGACACCAGTGGAAAGACTAGTGTTGATGATAGAGAGGATGTGAGGGGAGAGGGCCAAAGAGGGATCTAGAAGCCAGTGAGAGGGAATGGGATAAGAGGAACAGAAGGTTTTGCAAACAGAGTTGAAGGTCTTAGAGAGGACAGAAATAGAAATGGGCTCGAAGGAAGACCAGCGAAGAGAAAGAGAGGGGACACACGGGGGAAAGGGCGGAGGCGGAGAGGGGGGAGTGTCATCAGCATAGCAAAGGTTGTTGATGAGTCTTCCACCAATCTTCACACCTCTGTTGTCTTCATACAATCCTGCTTCTCTGATGATTTGTTCTGTATATAAATTAAACAGGAATGGGGAAAATATGCAGCCTTGTCTTACACCTTTGCTTATTTTAAATCATTCTGTTTCTCCTTGTTCCGTTTGAACTGTTGCTTCTTGATCAATGTACAGAGTGTGTAAGAGAACGATCATGTGTTCTGGTATACCCATGCTTCTTAATGTGGCCCAGAGTTTCTCATGGTTTACACAGTCAAAACATAGTCGATAAAGCACAAATAGATATCCTTTTGGTATCCTTTAGTCTTTTCAAGGATCCATCTCACATCTGCAATGATGTCTCTCGTTCCTCGCCCTTTCCTGAACCCTGCTTGCACTTCAGGTAGTTCTTGTTCCAGGTATGGTTGTAGTCTCTTTTGAATAATATTCAGTAGAATTTTGCTGGCATGTGGGATCAGAGTGATTGTGGGATAATTTCCACAGTCAGTTGGATCACCTTTCTTTAGTATTGGTATAAACACAGATCTTTTCCAGTCAGTTGGCCATGATGTTGTCTTCCATATTTCTTGGCAGAGCCTTGTAAGTACGGTAACAGCTGCATCAGATTGCTGTAATACTTCTATGGGAATACTATCAATGCCTGGTGCTTTGTTCTTTGAAAAGGCTTTCAATGCTGCTTAAATGTCTTCTTTCATCACCAATGGTTCCAGATGATAAGGTACAGGTTGAAACGGCTGTTGGTCCACTTGATCTTTATCATATAAAAACTCTGTATATTCCTTCCACCTTTTCTTGATCTTCTCAGCATCATTCAACATAGAACCTTGAGCATCTTGTAACATTCCAATTCGAGGCTGGAACTTTTTCTTTAACTCTCGTAGCTTTAGGAAAGCCGATCTTGTTCTTCCTCTAATATTTTCTGCTTCTATTTCCTTGCATGCATCATTGTAGTACTTTTCCTTGTCTTTTCTAGCTGCATATTGGAAATCTCTGTTGAGTTCTGTGAGTGTATTTCTTTCTCCTCTGGCTTTAGCTTCTCTGCATTTCTGGGCAATTTTCAGAGTTTATTCCGTCATCCATTTTGGCCGTTTTTGCTTTTTCACCTTTTGTAGAGACTTCTCGCTTTCTTCCAACACAACATTCTTTATGTCATTCCATAAATTCTGGAGCTCTTTCATTTGTATCTAAAGCAGCAAATCAATTTTTCAGGCAGTCTTTAAATTCCAGTGATATATTCTCAAACTCATATTTTGCTGTATTCATGAGTGATTTGCTCTTTTTCAACTTTAGCTTGAGTTTGCATACTAGTAATTGATGATCCGTACCACAGTCAGCTCCAGGTTTTGTCTTTGTTGATGTTACAGAGCTTTTCCATTATTGACTTCCACAGATGTAGTCAATTTGATTTTTATACAATCCATTGGGTGAAGTCCATGTGAACAGTTGCCGCTTGTGTTGCTGGAAGAAGGTGTTTGAGATGAATAGATAGTTGGTCTTGCAGAATTATCAGTCTTTCTCCAGCTTCATTTCTGTTGCCAAGTCCATATTTTCCAATTACTTTGCCTTCTTCTTTGTTGCCAACTTTTGCGTTCCAGTCACCCATGACTATCAGGATATCCTGTTTGCATGTTCTGTCAATTTCAGCTTGTACTTGTTCATAGAACTCTTCAATTTCATTCTCTTCTGCAGCTGTTGTTGGGGCATATACTTAATTTAATTTAATTTAATTTAATTAACAGTATTTCTAAACCGCCTTATCTTAATAATCAAGGTGGTATCACAGCAAACAATCGAGTAAAGTGAGTGTGTTTTACATGCAGTGAGGGTGAAGTTGAGTGTGTGTTGTATTGTGTGCTGGATTGGTATGAGCTATGTACAGAGTGGGCTATATACAGTGGTGCAAAAAACATATACATTCATTATTTAGGCAGTATCATGTGCTGTTATACATTTTCTGAGGTTATGTGATGTGTCCATAGTGTTCTATGAACAGCATGGTTTTCAGTTGTTTTCTAAAGTCCTTGAGGTCTGTAGTAGCTCTTAGATCGTCCGGTAGATTGTTCCATATTGTTGGAGCGGCCATGGAGAGTGCTCTGTCTGTTGTGTCCTTGCGTGTGTGTTTGTATTCACTTGGGGTGCTGACTCGGTTGTGTGTATGTTTTCTTCTGGGACGTGAACTGGTGTCTGGTTGTATGAGGGTGTGCAGGCTGTTTGCTGATGTGTGCTGTTTTATCTTAAATAGGTTTATGATTGTTTTGTATCTGATTCGTGCATGGATTGGAAGCCAGTGTAAGTCCTTTAAGGTGGGTGTGATGTGCTCCTGTCGTGCGGTTCCTGATATGATTCGTGCTGCTGTGTTTTGTGCCAGTTGGAGTGGTTTGAGGGTTTGTTTCGGTAGTCCAAGGTATATCGGATTGCAGAAGTCCAGTAGTGGGGTTATCAGTGCTTGACAGACGGTACGGAAGTGTTCTGGGGCGAGGAGCGGTTTTAGTCTCCTGATGATTCGCATCTTGTAGTAGGCTTTTTGGATTGTTTTGTTTATGTGAGGCTTGAGATTGAGTTTGTTGTCCAGAGTAACTCCGAGGTATCTCACTTCTGATCTTATTGGTATGGTAGTGCTTTGTATCATTATATTTGGTGGGTGTATGAAGCTTTGGTTCCGAGTGATGATTAAAGCTTCGGTCTTGTTGTAGTTTATTGCGAGGTTGTTGTTTTGACACCAACTCGCCATTTGGGTGAGGCAGTCTGTTATCTTGGAGAAGTCCGGGTTGTCGATTGATATCGGGGTGTATATCATGATGTCGTCTGCATATATTGTGTATTGAATGTCGTTCTCTTTCATGATGTTGCATATTGGTTGGATGTAGATGTTAAATAGGAGTGCTGAGAGTGCGGATCCTTGAGGTACTCCTTGTTGGACGTTTATGGGTCGGGAGGTGTTGTGTCCCAGCTTGACCTGTAGTTGTCTTTTGGTTAGGTATGAGTGGAACCATTTCAATGTGATACCATGTATACCAGTGTTCTTTAGTCTTTCCAGGAGGGTGTTGTGGTCTACTGTGTCGAAGGCTGAGGAGATGTCAATGAAGATCATTATGATTCCATTCCTGGTGTTGTCAATTGTTCTTAGGATGCTGTCGAAGAGGTAGATCAGTAGCATTTCGACTCCATGGTTGGGCCGGAATCCATGTTGGTTGTCATCGAGTGTTTCGTGTTTGTCGATGTGTTCCTGAAGTTGTAGTTGAACCGTTTTTTCGATGAATTTTGCGAGGAAGGGTATGCTGGAGATTGGTCGGTATGCTGCTGGATCTTTTTTGTCGAGAGTTGTTTTCTTTGCGATAGGTCTTACTGAGGCAAGCTTTAGTTGCTTTGGCATAATTCCTTGAGTGAGCGAGTTGTGTACCATTTTATGTATTGTGGGGATGAGGCTGGATTTGGTGGCTTTGACCCATGACACTGGGCATGGGTCTGTAGGAGCAGTGCTTGTGTTGATTGTAGAAATGATGTGGGATATCTGTTCTGTTGAGGGTGAGTAGAATGTGCCCCAGGTTCTGGGGTGTACGTCCGTCCTGGTGGTCCCACTAGGTGTTGTTCGCTTTGTGGAGTGAAATTTGTTTTTGATGTGGTCGACGAATTCCTGTGTATCGACTTGTATTTCCCCTTCTGTTGTTTGCTCTTTTGTGAGGATCTTTACTATTTCGAAAAGCTCTCTGGGTTTGTTGATGGAAGTATTTATCATGTTTGTGTGGAATTCCCTCTTTGATTGGTTGATGTGTTCGTTGTATTGTTTTTGCTTTGTTAGGTAGAGATGTTGGTCGACAGCTGCTTTGTTTTTTCTCCACCTCCGTTCAATCTTCCTGAGCTCCCTCTTTTCCTGTCGTATTTTTGCTGAGTACCATGGTTTGTTTTGTCTCTTGTTGTGGTGTTGTTTCTCGGTCCCGCCGCCAGATGGTTTGGCGGCGTTAGCTAAAATGCTGTTCCAGCTGGAAACTTGTTCCTCCAGGTCGTCTGTGGTAATGTTCAAGTGTTGTATTGTGTCTTGAATTATAGTTGTGTTGATAGGCATTCCTCGTAGACGAATAGAAATTAAGCGTTCGCTGACTGCATTGTATTTCATTACAGTTCTTGCAAGTTTCTTCTTTATTATAAATGCAACACCATTTTTTCTTTGTCTTTCATTTCCAGCATAGTAGACCATGTGATCATCTGCAAAGTGCCCGATGCCAGTCCATTTCAGTTCGCTGACACCCAACAGATCAAGTTGTACATGTTCCATTTCATTCTTGACCACCTCCAACTTCCCTTGGTTCATGCTTTGTACATTCCATGTTCCAATGTGTAAGACACCTTTACAGCTTCTGACTCTCATTTCATGAGCAGCTACATCAGCAGTCAGACGTCCCGAGGGCTTTGATCCAACCACGTCATAAATGCTGGCTTTACTCTGAAAAGTCTTCAGCTCTTCCCCAGTAGCTAGTTGAGTGCCTTCCGACCTGGGGGGTCTCATCTTCCAGCACTATAGCACAATTTGTTTTGTTGTAACTATCTATTGGGTTTTCACGGCAAGATATAGAAGCAGATCGCCAGGCCTTTCCTCCGCACAATTTAAGCTTGGTGTTGTTGCCGTTGTCACAGAAATATGATCCTCCACTGTCAACACTATCCCATTCTGCTGCTGTCCAGATGGGTGGTTTGTCTTGGTCTGGTACCTCAGCTGAGACCTGTCCATCTTGGGAGACCCTGCCAGTAGTTAAACTACCGATAGTTTAGCTCTCAGCATCACTGATGTGCACAAGCCCTCACAGCACAACAAGCTGCAAACCAAACCATTATAGGGTTTACTGAAGGGAAATCCATTTTTCTATTACTCAACCAAAGGTTTGTTTTGTGATAGTTTAACTTATGTGAGTATATCCATTTGGATATATTTTTAAATCCCTTTTCCATTATGTCAAAACGTTGCTTAAAATTATCCTTAACAGGTAGCAACAGAAGTATATCATCTGTTTAAGAGTAATAGGAAATTCACAATTAACATAAAATTATACACAATGCACTCAGAAACACATTAAACAAAAGCAGAGAAAGTGGTTATCCCTGGGGAATGCCACATGCAGACCGGCAAACATAAGACATTTCACTTCCCATCTTCAGCATGTACGTTTGCCAGTCAAAAATCCTTTAAACCATTTAAGAACAATTCCTGATATCTCTATCATATTCAGTCTAGGTATAAAAGGTTTATGGTCCAACATGTCAAAGCAACCGGAAGGTCTAACTGGACTAAAATGGCCCAATGACCTTTTCCAAAAAGTGCCGTAACATAAGGTTTCTGTGCTATGGTTGCTACGAAATCCAAACTGTGATGGATGTAGCAGAGAAAAATAATCTAAATACTTGATCAGTTATCTAGCAACAATATCTTCCTTAGAAATACTGACATTCAGTCTATAATTATTTACCAAACTTTTATCCAAATTATTCCCCTTCAAGATTGGAGTCAATATGATATTTCCCATATTAGCTGGTAAACAACCAGATTCTAACACTTTGTAAATCAACATCATAATCCATTTTATTATTAAGAAGGGTGGGCTCCTTAAAAGAAATGATGGACACATATCTAAGGAACAATGAGACCATAAAATTTCCTTAACTAAGTTGCCAACTTCATCAAGACCAATAGATAATAAACTACTGAGATATTACTAAGCTGAACATTATCTCCAAACCCTAATTCGATTAGATTTTCCCTCTTGGGAAGTCTTCCAAGACTTAATTTCCCTTCTCAGGATGGCAATCTTAATCATTGAAATGTATTTATTTATTTTATTTATTTTATTTATTTGGAGGCACATTCCATTAAGTGCGTGCAGGCCCCTATGTGTTCGATCAGAATCAGGACGTACAGAGGCAGACCCGATTCTGATCCCACGGGGGCTAGATGTGCCCTGCGGGATCAGAATTGAGTCTGGGCCTGTACGTGCAGGCCGGGATCCGATTCAGATTGGCCTGCACTTACAGATCCCTGCATGGCTAACTCAGTCAGACCCCTGAATGGAGCTGCGGAGCCAGGGCATCCCGTTGCAATGGTACTGTGGTTCCATTCAGGAGATGTGATCCCCGGCCACTGACCACAATCTTCTTTCCCCACAGCCCGGCCCCAATCTGGCCTTCCATGGCCAGGGCTGGGCTGCGGGGAACCCCCTGCACCCCCTCACCTCTCTGCCGCTGCCAGGCATGCCATCCCCCGATGTTTATGGGGACTTATTCCACCTCTGAGGTGGAATAAGTTCCCCGTCTATATCTGGGGTCCCGGACATACAGGGCCGCTTTCAAAATCAGACCACCCACTGCCCTCCCTCTCCCCCCTCCTGCCCCCATTTAAGCCTCCCCATATAAACTCCTTGTTCATATGGAGACACTTTTGCTGGGGACAGAATGGAGCAAATAGCAGGGATGGACGTCCCAATGGGATGTCCATCCCCGCTATTCACGGTACAGAATAGACCCCTTAACCAATTTCTATACTGCAGCACTCCCAACAAGTTGGATCAGTGTGGTTTACAACATGATAAAAGACATAAAAAAGCAGTAAAAAAGAAACAATACAATAACATTCAAGAAACAAATAACCAGGCTTTCATTCATCTCCTAAATAAAACCATAGAGAACACAGATTTCAAAGCCAAAAGCAATTTAGACCAGAGCTCGACAGCTTTATAAAGCTACAGCAAAGGACAATCCTTACATGAACTCATTGCTTCATCATTTGAGTTTAATAATTGTCTAGATATACTAAACAGGACTTTAAAGTTAATTTGATCTAATTCCACTAAATTAGAATAATAAGACCTTGCTTAATTTAAGGAAGTCTTATAAGCCTTTATAGCAATCTTCCAGGTTACTTTATCTTGAATACAAAGGGCCCTTTTAATAAAGAGTGCTAGAGTGTTGCACCTAATGCGCCAAAACTATGCTGCCCTAAGTGCAACACCACCATGATAACTATTGGGGGTGTGGAAAGCATTTCCCCACCAATTAAAGGAGAACATATTCCCCTAAAGTGTGCCACATTGACACAAATGCACTTAACTCCACCTCTTGAGGTGGCTTTAAGTGAACATTCGCTAATTAGTGTGCGGTGTGAACCCAGCACTAACTGCACTGAACTTACCACTCACTATCTGCCCCTAACCTACTCACTCATGACCCTAATTCAGTCTGCACTGTTAGCGTGGGATTCATCCCACATTGTCATGGTCTCACACTTGCTGACAACACGCGTCCCGGAGTGCCTTCAGCGCTCCAGAGCATACACTGCCAATTAGCTTCTTTCAGTAAAAGACCCTCTACCCTTTAATTGTAGTCATCCATCAAGGGTTCCTCAGACTAAACTACCTTCAAGGTGGAAACATTCAAACAACTAACTGTGGCTAGTTATTGCAATGCAATGTGTGCCTTCGAGTCAGTCCTGTATTAATATTATCAGAATTAAGAATAAACACAACTGGATGAAAGAAAACAAAATCAGAATTCCTGCATGAAAATCAGGATCGATATTTATTTATTTTATTTATTTATTTAGAAGGATTTAGTATACTGCCTTATTGTTAAATCAAGGCGGTGTGGCACATCAATCAAAATCAATAATAAAGTGTGGTTTGTAGCATGCAGTGTGAGAACTGAGAAGTATAGTGTGTGGGGCAGTGCGTTATGTTACATTCGGCAAAATGACCCAGCTTAAGATGTTAAGAAAAGAAGCTAATTACAATCAAAATCTGAGGTGTTTAAAATATATATTTTAAATAGTTAAATTAAAATTTTAGAAGCATTAAACATTCTGAACTGGAGTCACATAAATTCAAAATATTAAAAGCAGTTTAAAATCCCAGTATTCCAGGACAATATTGCACAGAGTTGGCTTTGATGTCTCCTCTGTTTATTTACAGGTCCTCAGCTATTCACTTCAATAACATCCAATTATTCACATACGTACCTTTTCAGAAAATTTAATCCACAAATATTTTTTTTACATCATAAACTGATTCTTCCTGAAAACGTTTCCTGTTTCTTATGAGATAACAATATGAGATAGATATTCTTTTCCAAATTAGGTAAGTGTAAAACAACTCTGAGTAATATCTTTCAAAATGTTTCTCAGTATTTCTTTAATATTTTTCTCTTTTTAAAACTTTCAAATAAATGTCTTTTTTTCTTTTATGTTTTAGATACCCAGGATCACTCCCTATTGTAAGCTCAAGTATGGGGCATATTTACTATTATGCCCTACGCAGGTATCACAAAGATAGGGGGTGGTATCAGTGCCATGCTAAAAAAAAGTAGCAAATTCAAAAGTTCACTACCAAAAACAGTCCCCCTATATTTCAAAAACATTTTTTGTTGGAGCCAGCTGTAGGAGAGTTGGTATGAACACACAACACACACCAAGCAGCTAGCTACATTTTATTCATAACAGGTTCTTCACCTAATAAAACTTCAACATGTTAACACTTATCTCTTGCTAGCGACATCCGTTGTTAGAACTCCACCAAAGAAATATGTTGCTCACAGAATATCATCTCTGCACAACGCGCACGTTTCGGGTACCAAACCCTGTATCAAGTGCTCACCGACATTTAGAGGAATGGCAACAATGGTGAAAAAACGCCGTCTTCTGCGGCTAAGGTAGAGGAGATTTCAATAGGCTGAATGGAAGCGTTTTAAAGTGAGAACCCTCCAATAGAAAAGGGAACACCCACAACATAGGGAATCCCAAATCTAATTGGTGCAGCAAACCTCACAGAGTCCAAGTTATTTGATACGTCAAAAAACACTCAACCAATCGATCTCACGATTTAGGCCAGCTGGTTCCACTGAATTCAGAGTGAATATCCATTTTTGTTCAAGCCACTGAAGATGTTTTTCACAATCCCCCCCACGGAGATTAAAAGGTATATGGTCAATAATAGTCCATCGGAGATCCTCAAAAACATGTTGAAAAGCTAAGCAGTGCGCAACTATCGGAGCAGTATCCACCCGTTGCCGCAAACGTGAGGCATGCTCAGCCAGCCGCTTTTTAACCGGACGAATAGTTCTGCCCACATAAAGCAAGTTGCAGGGACAGCAGAGTAAATAAACCACATGTGTGGTAGTACAAGAAGTATCCCACCGACGTTTATACACATGTGAGGTGCTCGGATGAATCCATTGAATTCCCGACAGTGTTGTAGCACAATATGCACATGAATTACACGGACCATGACCCACCTCCGCTGGGCGATACACAACACGATCCGATGCTAAAGTTGTCTTCATTAAATGATCCCCCAACGATAAGCCCCGTGAAAAAGCTATACGCAGAGGTTGTTGAAAACATTCATGCAGCCGAAGGATAGGCCAATGAGCATGTAAAATCCTCAAAACACTAGAACTGCGATCCGTATAAGGTAACACACCAGTGATAGATGACTCCGATGAAGACTTCTCATTATTGTATTGCGGATCAAGCAGCCAGTCCCGATGGACATGAAGGGCCCGGCGGTATGCCCGTTGAATAACCAGCTGTGGATAACCCCTTACAGAAAGATGGGAACACAGTTCTAAAGCGTGTCGTCGGTATTCTTCCATCGTCCCACACACTCTGCGCAATCGTAAAAATTGCCCAAAAGGCAAACCCCGACGTAAGGGGCCAGGATGGCAACTCTGAAAATACAATAGATTATTACGTTGGACAGGCTTGCGATAAAGAGAAGTGGTTAATTGCCCATCAGTGACAGTAAGCTGCATATCCAAAAATTCTATAGTAGTGGTACTAATTTTCTCAGTAAACTTGATATTATCCCGCAAAGCATTGAGATATTCAATAAACTGGTGTAAAGAAGGCAAATCAGAGGTCCAGATGAAAAAAATATCATCTAGAAAACGTTTCCACATTAGAACATTAGAAAATCCCACAGAAGTTGAAATAGAAGATCTTTCCATTTCCGCCATATAAAGAGTGGCAATAGAAGGTGCCACCGTCGCCCCCATGAAGAGGTAGTCGGGCAGCATCATGATGGGGCTAATTCTGTTTTTCTTTTGCAGATAGAGGGCAAGGTCCACATGGCTGTTGGCTGATCAGCCATTCATTTGTTCATTGGGCAGGTCGGCGAGTGGCTGTGCGGCCTGCAGGGGCTAATCTGGGTCTGGATCCAGACGTTGTGTCCCTATTATGGCTGGGTGAGCAAGGTCTCCGGTGGACACAGTTGCTTCCTTTGCTTCGGCACCACAGGCGGCTGCGGCCTGCACTGGATTTGATGTTGATACATTTGGGGGGCAACGACCTGTCAGCCTGCACCTGCAAGCAACTGATACGAGTGGTGCAGAAAGATCTGGAGGTGGTGCTGCAGTTGTTTCCAGGAGTAATACTGATATGGTCGGATATTATCCAGTGGCCTATCTGCCACGACCAGCGGTGCTGGCCGCGTGGTCTGACAAAAATCAATCGTCAGATTGGCCGTTGTGTATGTGCACATGGGGGGTACCAGGTGATGCATTCATGGGTAGAGGTGGGCTGTGCGGGATTGTACGGGAGCGATGGTGTACACTTATCCCCGGTGGGGTTGGATTTACTATTGAATGACTGGCAGGAGGTGTTGGAGTGGGTAGTGTTGAGGGATGCTCGCTGGTCGCAGCTTTGGGGGAGGGGGGGGCAGTGCAGGGACAGTGAGGTCACCTGCGCCGGTGGCGGGATCCTAGAGGTTTCCGGGGTCCAGAGCCTTGGATAAACTTGGGACGGGGGTGGGGTACTCCCGACCCAGATAACCCCTGGGCTGGCTTTTGCTAATTATATGGCGAAGTCAGGGGCCAAGTGGGGGAGAGAAGTTGGAAAAGTGGAGGTGTGCGCACCTTGCTATTTTGACATGGCTGGTGAGGCATCACTCCGCTGGGGTATGCCAAATGATGGTTATTTGATGTTAATTGTTAATCGGTTTCATGGTTCAATAAAGCTGTGACCAGAAATGTTTACCAAAAGTATTGTGCTGAGTGTTTGTGGAGGTTGAGGGGAAGGGGGGGATTCGTGGGGGGGGGGGGGTTGCGAAGCATCAAGTCCGACCTGCTCCGGTTAATGAAGGCCGGGGGGGGGGCAGCCTCCCAAGCCAGCTGCCCGTAACCAGGCGGCTCGGCAAGATGCAGAACCCAGTTTCGGGTCCACGGGATGGGGGGGGGGGAGGAGGGAAGAGGCGTGATGATGCGGTTGGCATCTTTTGAATGCATTGGCTCCCCCATTGCATGGTGCGAGGGGAGAGCCAATGAGAAGAGCGGTGGAGGCAGGCCTGCGGCACGACAAGCCAGAGGACGGGGCCAGTCACGGAGAGGTCCAGAGGATGGCGGCCCACCCGCCCCCCCCCCCATTGTAAATGTATAACTTGAATAGGGGTGTCACAGTTGGGGGGGGGGGGGGTAGGCAGGATCCTGGAGATTTCCGGAGTCCGGAGCCTTGGATAAACCTGGGACGGGGGTGGGGTACCCCCGACCCAGATAACCACTGGGCTGGTTTTTGCTAATTATATGGTGAAGTCGGGGGCCAAGTGGGGGAGAGAAGTTGGAAAAGCGGAGGCATGCGCACCTTGCTATTGACATGGCTGGTGAGGCATCACTCCGCTGGGGTATGCCAAAGGATGGTTATTTGATGTTGATTGTTAATCGGTTTTGTGGTTCAATAAAGCAGCGACCAGAAGTGTTTACCAAAAGTATTGTGTCCAAGTGTTTGTGGAGGTTGAGGGGGAAGGGTGGGGGGGGGGGTCATGGGGGTGATGGGGAAGCATCAAGTCCGACCTGCTCCGGTTACTGCAGTGTTGTTGCTTCTGGCAATACACTTTTTTTTCACCACCTTGATTCTGTAATTCAAAGTAATTAACAGTTCCATGGCACAAATACTTAGAGCTGCAGGCAGGTCAATCAATTAATAGCATGCATACCAGTGGAGAAAATCTATCTAATCACTTTGCTAATATGCCAGCATTACTAAGAAAATATTTTGATTGACACTAAAACCATGAACTTTGATGTGACTGATTTATTGTTAATGCTTTTCAAAATCAAAAGACATTTCAAATGCTTTCTATTTTTTTCTCTAAAAAAAACCTGATGTGATAATTAGAATATCGACAACATCCCCTGTTATGCACATTTTTTGAATAGAAAGGAACTCATTATACACTACAATATCCTGTAACAAAGGCTATGGTTATTTAAGCTAATTTGCAAAAAAATTTAAGGGATTTACTAAAATCCATTATTTAAAGATAAGGATCATATATTAAGAATAGAAGAGCTGCTAATTTGGGTCACAGAAAAGGTCCAAGAATATATTTAAGGGAAATGTGTAATAATAACATAAGAACATAAGATACTGTATGCCATACAGGGTCAGACTAAGGGTCCATGAAGCCCAGGATCCTGTATCCAACAGTGGCCAATCCAGGTCAAAAGTACCTGTTAGGTTCCCAAAAGGTACACAAATTCCATGTTGCTTGTCCGTCCAATGGGTAAGCAATATATTTTCCTGGTCCTCTTTAATTATTTATTTATTTATTTATTTATTTATTTTAAACAATTTCTATACCGCAGTTTCCAAAGATAAATTGTGGCTTACAGATAACAAAAATTTTGAAGAGTGCATAAAGAGCTGCATTCTCAAAGTACATGGAACAGAGGAAAACTATGTACGTGAACTGAATTCAATGTGTTGCATGCTTAACAATGGATTATGAACTTTTCATCCAGAAACTGGTCCAAAATTCTATTAAATCGAGCTAGACCAACAGCTTTTACTATATCCTCTGGTAATGAAAACAAGAGTTTGATTACATATTGAGTGAAAACATATTTTGTCTGGTTAGTTTTAAAGTGCTACATTGTAACTTCATTGCATGCCCCTTAGTCTTTCTACATTTTAAAGGGGTAAATGACCAATCTATATTTACTGTTCTTTTTTTTTTTATTTTTTATTTAATATTTATAAGTTTCAACATTACGGGGGGGCGGAGCCTGATGTCCAGCGGGATAGACGCTTTGCGTTGAAGCTCCCGAGAGGCCTACTCAGAATCCTGACTTAATACCTGCATAAATTTCATTTTTTGCTCTGAACTTACCGGGGTGCCTCGGGGGGAACGGCGGGCCACAAACCAGTGCGACTGGACCTCGGGTCTCCCTCTTCTTCACACGGAAAACGCTCCAAAACAGAGTTCTTCCCCACAAAAGATGGCCCCACTTTGGGAAAACCCCGCAACGCCACAGGGGATCTTGGAGGAGATACGCGGTGTGAAGGAGCTGGTACAATCCAACGGAGCGGCGCTCCGAACCATGCGTGAAGACTTTGGCACACTTCAGAACCGGCTCGAAAGTCTCCCACTACGACAGGACAACATGGCGGAGGTCCTTGACTCGCACGCGGTGCGCTTGGTGAAATTGGGCAAGGCTGAGCGTCTGATACAGACTTTTCCAAAAGAGCTGGAGGATAGCAATGATCGAGCTGGTTGCAACCATATGGGGCTCATTGGAGTACCGGAGGATGTGAGAGCAGGAGACATGCGAGAATTCTTGGTCATAACTCTCCCTCCCTTGCTAAAGATTATTATTTACAGAGATCTGGAGACTGACCGAGCGCATCGTGTTCCTGCTAATATGGCGCTCAATCGGACGACCCCTCGGGCTCTCAATTTTCGATTATTGCGATACCAGTAAGTAGAGCAAATTCGCACTGCTGCCCGGGCGAACTATCATCTTGAATTTGAAAGTCATAAAGTTTCTTTTCCCCTGACGAGGCAAAGTCCACAGTTGACCGACGGAGGAGACTCCTTGCTTCTCGCCCTGGACTTCAATAACTACAGGCTCACTTTGGCCTAATATATCCAGTGAAGCTCAGAGTGACTCTCCATAACCCAGCCATAACATTCGAAGATCCCGATCTACTAGCAATGTTTTTGGACTCCAAATAACGCAGATCAGATGCGCTAATCCAACCACTATGATTCAACAATTTTGATCTGTAATTCGCCGGATTTGCCCGCCATCTTGAACGGCCCGACGCGGTGATCCCAGCCTGGAATAGAGACTGCCTGGACTTTACTTTTCTTTCTATCTATAATTTACTTGGCCTTCTATCCCTCCATGATGTGCACCTCGGTGGGATTCGAAACATGCATAGTTTTACAGGTTATATGTTTTAGCATGGGCCCTCTCTGGAGTTTCTCCCCGCAGACATTAGGTCGCCAGTAATTTCTGGGGTTTAGCTTCTTCTCTAGTGCACCTCGGTGCTTATTTTTTTATATGGGGCGTTTCCATGATTTTCATTAACTCATTGATTATTATGTTATGTGCACAGTCATACATAGTTAAGATGAGGGACATTGGGAAACTGTGTGCATTATTGTGTTCTTTCTCAGAATTTATAATCTTTCTTGATGGCCTTGTGTCAGATCTTCTCATAAAACGTAAACGGCATTAATAGTCCAATCAAACGAAAGAAAATCCTTCGCTATCTAAATCATGAGCATGTTAATTTAATGTTTCTTCAGGAAATGCATTTAAATTCTGCTGCGGCATTGAAACTTAATACCACGCCTAATATGGCGACTGCCTTCTCTTCCGCTGTTTCCAAGCGGTGTGGGGTAGCCATTTTGGTTAAGAAGTCTCTGCAAGCTATTGTAATGGATGTTAGCTTTGATAAGGAGGGTAGATGGGCCCGTGCACACCTTCAGGTTGAGACTGTCATTTACGTGTATTGGTATTTGTGCTCCGCATGTGGATAATCCTGTTTATTATGCAAGTATTATGCAGTTAGCACAGGCATTTGCCAGCCCTCCATTAATGCTCGGCGGCGATTCGGCCAGGTACTTGAGCCCTTGACAGCTTGGCTGCCGCCCAGAATGAGTGGTCCACCCAAGAGTCTTGATTCTTTTACTGCTTTGATAACAGATTTTGCGTTAGAAGATATATGGAGGCTGCTTCTCCCCTCACTCCCATTATCCACCAATGCGCTCAGACAGCACCGAAATTCTGGGAGCGGGAGTTGCATGTAGCTTTGACCCCGGAGCATGGGAGCCCAGCCTGGAGCAGGTTGACCTGGATCTCTCGATCTCCCTCACTTACTCAGACACTTTTTCTTTTAATCCACCGAAGTTTCTATACTCCTGATAGGTTAGTCAAATGACCGCTACCCAGAGCAACAGATTTTGGATATGCCACACGGCCATTCACATACTAACTTATATTATGTTTGAATGCCCGGTACTACAATATTACTGGAAAATACTGGGGGAAAAATAGGTCCCCTCTTAATTTCAATGAATGGTGGCATCCTGTCAGTCTATACAGTAAATATGAACAAATACCTCATCTGTTGGTTTCTCCGTTCAGACCCTCTATCATTTGTCTGAATGGAGGATACTCCACGATTATGTTTAAAATGCTAAAATGCTAAATGCTCCCATCTGACTGTTTAAATCTATTTCACCTGATCAGTCTATATTGCTGATACTCTTTTGTTTGTTTGGATGTACAATCACTGCTATATGTATTCGCCTCTTTGATGATACTCCTCAGTTCCAGAGAAGAAGCTTAGGGGTGGGGGGTAATTGGGGTTGCTTTCCTTATGTGTATATTTGTATTTGTCTCCTTTGGTTTGTTGTTTCGTTTGCTTGTTGTAAAATGAAAATAAAAGTTTCAAAAAAAAAAATAAGTTTCAACATTACATATCAAGAATACATTCTTGAAACAGAAACTGAGAAGGGTAAGGAAAAACTTCCACAGAACTAAACAGTCCCACTAATAACACATGAAGAAATAACAAAATCAAATACCCAACCCACTCTAGCCCTCAAATGGAGAGGATACCAAAAAGGAAAATAAACATTGACAATTGCAAAAGGAAAATAGAGGTGTACTAAACAGTTGAATCCATTATGCTCAGAGAGAAGCAGAAGGAGGAGCATCTATCGCCGCATGATGACGGGCATTAATGAAGTCCAGCAATTGGGAAGGATCAGACATTTACATGGAAATTTTAGAAAAAAGAGCCCTCCCAATTGCTGAACTCCAGGTCGTAGAAGGAGAAAATCCTGCCTCCTCTTCTGGGATTCCCTGGAGAGGTCCGGAAACATACGGACAGTCAAACCCTTAAATGCAATATTTTGCTTTTTGAAAAACAACTTCATAAGTCATTCCTTATCGGAAAGCAAAGCCAATGTAATCAATAACATAGAGGGCACTACTTGCTCCTCCTGCGATGATTCCAACATTGCTGTTATATTTAAGACATCTACATTTGATACTCCTTAAATCACGCCCACCCTCTCATTCTTTTTCCCAACTGGAAAATAATACATTTTGCAATAGAAGGGTGAGATTCAGGAGGAATATCCAGATTCTCCACCAAATACATCCTAAATATATCTCTCACAGAAATCAATGGCACCCTAGGAAAACTAACCAAGTGAAGGTTTAATTATTTATATTCTCTTATATACTGTGCTATTCTGCATCAGTGTGGTTTACATTGAACAAACTGAAATTATATTGAACAGGGTATTATAACTTGGAGATAACTATTTTACAGGAAACATGGGCTATGGAGGGTTAAGTGGCTTGCCCAAGAGCACAAGGAGCACCTGTGGAACTAGAAACCCCAGTCCTTCAAGCCCAAGGTTGCTGTCCTCTAGTGGGATTTGAACCCCTGACCTTCTGGCCTGAAGTACCATGCCCCAAGCACTAGGCCACTCCTCCACTCCACAGGTTCATAGGTTCACAGCTCTACAAGTGTTTTCCAACATCTCTAATTTAAATCTCATAGGCAATATAATCTTCTTGAGGATTTCCACCTCCTTCTCAAGGGACACCGAGTTAGTTTGAACTTCTTCCACAACCGCCTGAAGATTAGAGATTTTTAACACATTTTCCTGGATAACAAGTTCATTATTAGTAACCTGAGACGCCAATCCAGACATCTGTGGAACCATCTCTTCACGTAGCTGCATGATAGCAGCCCATATTGTTTCCAGCATTACCACCTCCGGGGCCTCCAGAGACACTGCAGAGAGTGTCTCCCCCACTCCTCCCAAAGATGATCTGCCTGGCTGCGGAGTCGATGCAGTCGGACCAGTCACAGGGCCAACACCGCCTTCTGCCATCTCCACTATGACCTCTGCCCTCTGCCGCTGTTCTAGGGAAGCAGCAGCGTCCAACCTTTGCTCCGAGGCCAGACGCTGCAAATCAGGGGAGTCCGATGACTCATCACCCTCCACCTGCTTCCCTACACCGCAGGTATCCTGACAAGGGACTTTTGAGGCCCATACTGAGCCAGGGGAGGAAATATCACCGCCCGATGCAAAAGACGAGGACTCCACCTCCGAATGTTGCAAAGCCGAGCTGCACTCCCCTTCTTCTCTCAATTGTCTCGACGCGGAGAGAAAATAAGAGTCCAAAGGACCAACAATAGCAGCAGGTAATGGTGACGAAACCTGAGGGGCTATAGAAGGCTGTTTAGCCCCTCTAGTCTTCCGCTTCTTCCCTATACGAGAAAACGTCACGCCGATCAGCACACCGCCATAATCGCCATCTTGGTTTCTTCAGTCTTTCGCGGCTCTGCTCGGTCTCCCATGGCCGGCGATGACCGGGTATGGGCCCGACGCTCCAGTGCCATCCATTTTCAGGGTTAGTTGATTCGGCAGGTGAGTTGTTACACACTCCTTAGCAGGTTCCGACTTCCATGGCCACTGTCCTGCTGTCTATATCAAGCAACACCTTTTCTGGGGTCTGATGAGCGTCGGCATCGGGCGCCTTAACCCGGCGTCCGGTTCATCCCGCAGCGCCAGTTCTGCTTACCAAAAGCGACCCACTGGGCGCTCGCATTCCCTGCCTGACTCCACGCCAGCGAGCCGGGCATCTTACCCATTTAAAGTTTGAAAATAGGTTGAGATCGTTTCTGCCCCAAGACCTTTAATCATTCGCTTTACCGGATAAAACCGCATCGGGTTACAGCATCAGCTATCCTGAGGGAAACTTCGGAGGGAACCAGCTACTAGATGGTTTGATTAGTCTTTCACCCCTATACCCAGGTCGGATGACCGATTTGCACGTCAGGACCGCTGCGGACCTCCACCAGAGTTTCCTCTGGCTTCGCCCTGCCCAGGCATAGTTCACCATCTTTCGGGTCCTAATGTACGCGCTCATGCTCCACCTCCCCAATGGGCTACATTTACTGTTCTGCTCTATTCATTATTTTATAGACTTCTATCATATCTCCCCTCATCCGTCTCTTTTCCAAGTTGAAGAGCCCTAACCTTTTAAGCCTTTCGTGTTAGGGATATTATTCCATCCCTTTTACTACTTTGTTTGCACTTATCTATACCTTATCTAATTCTTTTATATCTTTTTTAATGGGCAGAGGGTTTCAATGTATTGATGACATCTAAATTCTTTTCCTGGGTGGTGGTTGCTAATGTGGAACCTTGCATCATGTAACCATAGTTTGGATTGTTCTTTCCTAGGTGCATAACTTTATACTTTGTTTACTTATTCCTCACCCTTTCCGGAGCCCTGCTTGCACTTAATGTAGTTCTTGTTCCAGGTATGGTTGTAGTCTCTGTTGAATAATCTTTAGTAGAATCTTGCTGGCATGTGGGATCAGAGCGATTGTGCAATAATTTCCACAGTGAGTTGGATCACCTTTCTTTAGTATTGGTATAAACACAAATCTTTTCAAGTCAATTGACCATGATGTTGTCTTCCAAATTTCCTGGCAGTATGGTAACAGCTGCATCTTATTGGTGTAATACTCATATGGGAATGCCATTATGCCTTGTAAATCATTCCCATAGAAGTATTACTGCAATCTGATGCAGCTGTTACCATACTTACAAGACTCTGCCAGAAATTTGGAAGAAAACATCATGGCTACTCATATCGGGCATTAAGGTTTCAAGCGTGCACCTTAACACTTGAAAATGGCAGTCACCTTAACACATTTTAAGCAATGAATAGAAGGAAAGGAAAGAGCTGATGGGCCTGTTAGATCCAGATGTATCAAAGAAGAGGCAGGGTCCAAGATGGTGGCATTGCTGGAGTCTGGAGCATGAGAGTTCTGTTTCTTTTCCTGAAATTATTACCTTATGGCTCCCAAACTCAGGGGGAAAGCTATAGCCTCTTCAGTACAAGTGGTCTCCACTGCAGCCGGGCAACAGAAGTTGGATGCGCTCCTCCAGAAGGCTCTGGCATTGGAAAACGCTGCAAAGGAAGACTCGCTAGCATGGAAAGTTGAAGGGGAATCAACCACGCTTAAGCAGCATATCTCAGAACCGCTGTTGCAATCAGTAACTTCCCTGGTAGGTTTGAGGCCTTTGGGCTCAAGTTCTTTAACCATTGAGTCCCCTTATTTCTCCCTTTGTAATGAAGCTGGTGGCTTTAGCAGGGACCCCACCACTTGTTTGACGCCTCTGAACGCTGGTCCTCAGTCTGCCATGGGGACAGTTTCTGCCCCTGGAGAAGTCGCAGGTGTGGTGAACATTGGATCGGTGGAGAAAGGGAATAATCAGCCAAGAACTTCTCCCATTTATTTTGGGAATCAGGCCTCATCAGAGATTACTCTTCAAGCTATCTGGACTGTCTTGGTGAAGCTTGAAGGTACTATCTCTAAATGTGTTAATGATGTTTCATAATTGGTACAAACAATTGCAACTGTGTCTTCACAGCATGAATTCTTTGTTAAAGAGACTCGAGAAATTTTCAGAGCTATAAAAAGAAATAGTTGATTCTAGAACTGTTTTGGACCAACTGATTAAAGATAAGATGATTATTCACAAAAAACTTGATCAAATGGAGAATAAAACGAGAAGCTTGAATTTGAGGGTCTTAAACTTTCCTCAGTTACAAAATGTTTCCCCGTTAGAGATGTTTAGGAAATACCTACGGGAAGTCATTTGGATTCTGGAGTCTGCATTACAACTGCTCAATAAGGCTTAATTTCTTCTGGGGATGCCCTCACAAGGAGAGGTGGAAGCTGCTACAGAAGTTGTTTCAGAGCAGAAATTAACTGACTTTTTGCCCTTTTCCACACTTGTTAATAGCGTTTTTACTCTTGTGTGTCTTGTCAGGTCCTAGCGTGCATTCCACCTGAGTGGCTCCAATACATGTTCCAGCCCATTTTGCACATTGTTTATTTTTATTTATTTATTTATTTATTTAACGCTTTTATATACCGCACTTTTATCATCAGCGCGGTTTACAGTAAACTTAAAGTACTCACAGATAGCAACAGCTGTGAGTTTACATGTAACAGGAAGTCTAACAGGATACAACATAGGGGAAAACTTTGTACATATACCGTATATACTCGAGTATAAGCCGAGTTTTTCAGCACATTTTTTTGTGCTGAAAAACGGCCCCCTCGGCTTATACTCGAGTCAACGTCTGCAGATGTCTAGCAGGGGGCGCTGTGCGAGCGGCGGGTGCTAAGGAGCATTCAGCATCAACCCCTTGCTCGGCATTGCCCCCAAAGATGGCGAAACAGCAACTACCTCATCTAGGTGTGACTGCAGCCAGGAATCCGGTCCAACGGACAGCAGAAAAGGCTCATCAGGTGGGACATGCTGCTCGGGGCTCAGACTCACAACCGAGGTCGAAAGGACCACCTTCAAGTCAGCTCCGACGCTAACCCCGGCAGAACTCTGCATAGCTCTGATGGTAACAAACTTGGTTATGGGCTGCTGCTTGGGCGGAAGATCAGCTTCGGGGTATGTGACCTTCCCCTTCCTTTTCCCCATCATGGAGCAAGTAAATCAGCACAAAGGTACCGGTAATATTTATTTAAGGACAGCGTCCATAATACCAGCTGGCCGCCGGAGCATGTCCTTTCTAAATTGTATTTACCGGTAGATAAAAATAGACCCTCTGTAGTTAAGCTGCAGCAGCTACACCTTTATATTTGCAAAACGGCTCAGCTGCACATGCACCAGTATTGACATGTGCACGCTGTGAAATGCCGACACTTGTAAATGTAAGCCGGCAGGTTTTCTCCATCAGTTTTTCCCATGTGTAACTTTGTACAATGGCTCCTCCCACCGCACGTGGATCTGTATTTTAGAAACCGCTCCACATTTGGCAGAGCTGTTTCTGAAATACCTTCGGAATTAAGTAGGCTCCAACTCTGACGTCTCAATTCCGATCTCCACATACTACCGGTATCTAAATGTGCCTTCACATAAAACGTTAGCCTAACGGTAAATAGGTGGACTTAGATTACCAATGCCCCACCTATTGATCTATACAAAAGTTATCTTTCCAGTGTCTGTTTGTTAAAATGGGGAACTTTCTTGCAAAGGGAGGGTTCCCAGTTTATGATATGTTTTAAGTGATCTAGCATCCATCCCTAAGAGTGGAAGTATGGTATAAAATGCTATTCTATGATCACAGAGAAGAATTAGAGATGTCATCCAAGGAGCTGGGGAAACAGCAGAGGGCTATATCTTTATTTTTTACATTGATTAGTAGGTGCCTCATTTCCCACCCTCGGCTTATACTCGAGTCGATAGTTTTGCCCAGTTTTTTGTGGTAAAATTAGGTACCTCGGCTTATATTCGGGTCGGCTTATACTCGAGTATATACGGGTAAATTATTTAACTATATACAATGGTATTCTTCTTGTTATACAGGGAGTGATAGAGTATTTCAACATTGGTTTGTAATGCGGTTTAGGCTAAGTTGGGTTCTGGTATTGAGAGAAGTATGAAAGGAACAGGTGGTGTTTTATGGCTTTTCTAAATTGTTTGAGGTCTTTAATCTCTCTTATGGTGGGTGGAAGATCATTCCAACGTTTGGGAGCAAAGTAAGCGAATGCTCTTGCAGTGGTTGTGTGTACATTTTGTAAAGTCAGTTGGGATGATTAGGGTATTAGCTGCGACTGATCTTGTTGTACAAGTGCTGTTAATGCACACCTTCTGGGCCTCCACAGCCTTAGCATGCACTGTTGTACTGGCCTTAACTCTCTATGTCTTTTTCCAGAAAATGTTGTTTGGTCTGTGGCAAGCGAGGTGCCTCATCTTCAGCTTCTGGGTTCTGCTCTTCGTTCATGGCATCTGAGTCATCCCTGGAGGGTCTGCTCCCACTCTCTCAGCTGGGGGATACAGTTGGTCTGGCCTTACCTGCTTCAGGGCAGGAGGTGGTGGATGATGCTGTGGATAAGGCTGGCCGGCCAGCCCGTGATTCCAGTAACCATGCTTTGGGTCCCCAGTCATTGGGGGTTATTTATGAGAGGAGAGCTCACAGATTCTGGTTTGTTCTCCCCAGAATTCTTTGCCTAGTCATTCTGGTGTGGAAATTCAGATCCTACAGCCCCTGGATTCCCCTGAGCGCAGTCTCATGAGGGGCAGGCTGAGAATGGAAGCCCTTTTGTGTTGCCTCTGGCTAAGCTTCCCCGGTGAAGGTTGTCTCCTGGAGATGTGGAGCAGCTGGGGTCTATCTGAGATTTTGACTGTGACTTGGGTTCGGATGTCTCAGTTTTGGGCTCTGATGTGGACGAAGAAGTGCTCTCAGCTTCAAAGAATTATGAAGAGGCTGGTGTTATCCGCCTGTTCCAGAAGGAAGAACTGATGACATTGATTACCAGGGTCTCATTCACCTTGAACATGGCATACATAAAGCAGGAGCCAAAGGTTTATCCACTCCTGCAAGAAGTGTGAAAATCCACTACAGTCTTCCTGTTACTGGAGATGATCAAGGACATGATCCAATTGGAGTGGTATTCTCCTGACTTCCCACCTAAGGGAATAAGGGTATATAAGAAGATGCATTTTCTCCCAGAGAAGGAGCGTGTTGTGTGGTTTGATATTCCCAAGGTGGATGCACAGGTTATGGTGGTTATGAGGTGGACCAACATTCCAGTGGAAGGCGGATCAGCCTTGAGGGATATGCTGGACCGAAAGATGGATTCATTGCTGAAGAAGCAGTTTGCAATGGTGGCTACTATTATTCAGTTAACAAGTGTGTGCCGGCCTGACATCTCGAGCCCTGCTCCAGTGGATTCAGTATCTCCTGCTGGACGATACTATGGCTGTCCTTCTGAAGCTTTGCATGACCTCATCTGCCTAGCATCCAGGGATAATCCCCTGTCGACAGTGACACAGTGTTGGAGTTGGCTTCACCACTGGGCAGTGGATACATCCTCCAAAGCCTGGTTGAACCAACTGGCCTTTAAGGGGAAGCTTCTTTTGGAGCCAATTTGAAGAAGCTGGTAAAGACCTGGATGAGCCCAGACCTTCCTGCCTTCTGGAGGACTGGCCTAAGGGGCCTGGGAAGTGGACAGGAGCACATATTTCATCAGTCTCTGTCCATCCTTTGTGGACATGCCGGTCAGACTTCTGTCACTATCAGTTTTCTTCCCCTCTGCCTCTGGCTTTTGGGCTTGTTCTCAGTCCTTTTGGGAAGCTCATGGACCCTTGGACTCAGTCCCCTCCAGAGAGGGTCCCTCCAGGACTGCACAATGAAGGTTTTGGAGCCCATTCCTTACTGGAGGCAGGTTTTGCCTTTTCTTCCTGGAACGGACCCAGTCCCCAAGGATCACTGGGTGCTAGTCCCCATTCAGTATGACTATGTCCTGGAATGCAAAGAGCTGATCCTGGACACAGTTGTTATCTCCTCCTGTGGGTCAGCGAACAAAAGGGCAGCTATTCGAAGCACCTTATACAAGTTTTTGTTCCTGAAGACAGTAGTACCTGTTCCCCCAGATGATCATGACAAGGGCAGATACTCCATCTATTTTGTGGTGCCTAAATAGGATGGCTTATTCCAGCCCGTTCTCAACTTCAAGGGTGTCAAGATGCAATTGCACATCCTGTGGTTCTGGATGGAAATTTTGAAATCAGTAATTCAGGCAGTGCACTGAAGGGAGTTCCTTGCATCTCTGGATTTGGCAGAAGCATATTTTCATTTTCCGATCTGGGAGGATCAGCAAAGTATCAGAATTTTGCCATGCTTGGCTCTAACTTTCAGTAGCTGCCCTTTCATTTGCACTCTCCACTGCCCCAAGAATGTTCTCAAAGGTCATGATGGTGGTGGCTGTAGTGCTGCAGCGCCAGGGGATTTGTGCACAGCCATATCTGGATGACTGACTTGTCTGAGCCTGTTCTCTGTCAGAGATGTCTTGGGTGTCAACTCAAGTGGTGTCCTTCCTGCAAAGTCTTGTCTGGGTGATCAATTGGGTGAAGAACCAGTTGGTGCATTCTCAATCCCTGGAGTTCCTGTAAGCATGGTTCAATTCTCAGTGGACAGAGTCTTCCTGCCAGAGGAGAAAGTCAAAAGCTTGTTGGATTGTCTGATTCTGTTCTATACTAATCAGGCTACCAGAGTCTGGGATTATTTGCACCTCCTCGGATTGATGATGGGACAATCGAGATGATGCCATGGGCACATCCTTGCTGGCTCAGTGCTTCCTAAGTTCTCAGGGGTTCAAACTAAGATTCCTGCTCCCACTGATGGTGAAGTCCAACCTGCAGTGGTGACAGTGGCCCAATCATCTAAAGAAGGGCATGCCATTGGACAATTATTCATGGATCCTTCTGAAGTGTCAGACGGGTGCCTGGGTGAGAATGTTCACAGTCTTGGCAAAGGCATAAATCAATATGATTTGCAAGGGATTGTGGGAAATGCAGTCCATTCACACCAGACACAGCCGCTCACAATAATTAGTTGTGCTTGAGTGTAAAGCCAATAAGATATTTATTTATGGGGTTATTTCTCCCAACACAGATATGCTTGGTAGCACATAAAACAGGATACTTGCTTTCAGTGTTAAACTTAGAAAAACAAAATCAGGAAAACAACAGCTGAACTTGTCAGGCAATCAAAACAAAAGAATAAAGACCTGGTTGGTAACAAACTGGTCTTTTCTGTAGGCTCTAGCTAATATTTTCTTAGCAGTGCTTTAATCAACAAGCAAAACCCACAAAGTAGGGAAAAACTGTTCTTTTCAGGTTAACTTCTTATATCTTTACACATAGACTCAGAAGTGATTCCCTCAGAGCTCACAAGCAATTAGGTAAGGCTCAATTGCTAGCAGTTATCCAGCTGAAACCCCTTAGCTGGCTTACTTTCTACTGCGTGGCTCAAAATCCTACTCAGGAGCTTTTCTGAGTAGATTTAAAGAACAAGTTTGTATTTCTTTGTGATGGTTGTTGTACTTTGTAACAGAAAATGACCAAAGGAGTTTAGACAGAGAGAAATCCATGTATTCACAGCCTGTATCTACAACCCCTCCCCCTTCTTCAACAATCATGGGTTTAATATCATGGATTGGCACAGAGGAATTTCTCAATGGAGCATTCTCAGGAGAATACTTGTTTCCCTGCTGTCTTTCAAGGGTATAGCTAGGGCATAGATCAGTGTTCATACCTGAGCTTCCATTGCTGTTAGAGTTCCTCTCTAAATAGCCTGGCCAGTATGTAGTCCAGTTCTTATGTCCAGCCTTCCAATCCAGATCCCTGGACACTGGGTCTCTCTTCACATACCTTCTGGCACGGGTCCTAGGGTCCCTTCCAAGTGCAGCCGTCTCCCTCACAGGTACCGTCTGGAGATTCCTAGCTCTACAGCACCACTCCTCTGGTTTTCCCCAGTCCAATGGTGTATGCTGGCCTTTTGAATGTCTCCCAGTATACGTACTGCTCTGGACTCCTTTAGACCTCCCAAATGCTTTTCTCTTCTTTCTTCCAAAGGATTTCTTGCGCTCTCTGTCCGTCCGCTCTGGCTTCTGCTTCTGATGATCCTCCAGATGATGAAGCTGTCCAAGATGAATCTGAGGATATCCAAGCTGATCAAGACACTGAGGATGATTCTCTGTAGAATAAACTCTACCTTTATTCTGCTTTGATGAGTGCTCCACCCTAGCACAGCGCAGCTGTGCTGAATCAGGCCCTGCCTTTTGAGATGAGTGCTTGGGGATTACCTCATAGCCCTCCTGATTGAACACACGTTTCCCCACTTCAGCTCCTCTAATGGCTGTTGGAAACCTGGTGCATTCTGGGACTGGTAGTCTTTTATGGGAAAATTCTGTTTTTTTTATTTCTACCAGAACTGACAGGTTGCTTGTTCAGAGTTACTTCACCTTTTCTATAGCTCCTTCCTGAGCTATGATAAGCTTCCTTATCACAGATGACAGATGTCAGTCTGTTGGGGTAGGGAGTCCATTGCCAAGACTGAATGGCTCAGGGATGTTGGAACTGCAGAGAAGCAGAGTGGTCCATCAACTGCCATGTGGTGAGTGCCATCAGGTTGGCTCTTCTGTGTTTCTGGCTCCTGGACTAGGGTCAGGTGGTTCAAGTGTCATTCAAAGTGGCTCAAGTCAATCAGCATGGTGGCACAAGGAATGCCGGAGTAGCCCATGAGATGGCCCTCTTGTTTGTCTAGGTGGAGAAGAACCTCCTAGCTTTGTTGGCCCAGCACATTGCCAGGATGGTCAGTGTGGAGGCAGACTATCTCAGCTGGCATCCTCTGGAAATTGGAGAGTGAGAGTTGAGTCAGGAGGCATTCCAGTTGGTTGCCACGAGATGGATATGATAGCTACCCACTCTACTGCCAAGATGTGCCACCTTTGCAGTCACCGCATGGAGGCAGTGTCCAAGGTTGTAGATGCCCTGGTCCAGTCCTTGCCAAAGCAAGGCCTGCTGTATGTGTTTCCTCCTTGGCTGCTGTTGGGGCATTTGATTAGGTGTGTAGAGCACCATCTGGGATGGATTGCTCTGATGGCATCAGATTGACTGAGGAGAGCATGGTTTGGAGATCTAATGCAGCTCCTACAAGCGCAGCCACTTTGTTTGCCTATATTTCAAGGCCGATTGCATCTGGGGCCGATTGTCCTTGAAGACCCAACTCCCTTCTCACTTATGGCTTGGTTCTTGGAAGGAATCTGTTAGCACATAAGGGCTACTCCTATGGTGGTTTCCATTCTACTGCTACACTACTATCATTTATATAGTGCTACAAGGCAAATGCAGCCCTGTAAAAATACATATAAAAGAAGGTCCCTGCTTATCAGAGTTTACAATCTCATCAAGACAGACAATGCAATAAATGAGAATAAGGGTACAAATAGGGAAGAATAAGGAGACACAAGGAAAACAGATCAGGATCCAAAAGCAGCCACAAAAGAGGGAAGCCTTTAGTATGGATTCGAAAAGGGGAGAGATGAAGCCCGATGTACAGATGCAGGTAATTTGTTCCAGGCATAAGGAGCAGCAAGGTGAAAGGATCAAAGTCTGGAGTTGGCAGTGGAAGAAAAGAGCATAGAGCATAGAGAGAAGTAGGCCAGTGGAAGAGTGAAGTTCACAAGGAGAAATGTAGGGAGAGAGGGAGAGAGGAGAAAGGAAAGGTAGTAAGGATTTCTAGAGTGAATGCATTTATAGGTCAGAAGGAGAAATTTGAATTGGATTTGAAAACGGAAGGAGAGCCAATGAAGTGACTTGAGAAAAGGGGTTAAATGAGTCTATTAAGGCTGGCAGAAGGTAAGCTGCACAACAGAGACTGAACAGATTGAAAGGGAGGTCTATCAACCTGGCATACATGTAGGTCTGGTGCCTCTTTAAGTGTTGGTGCGGTGCACAGAAGCTGACTCCTGAGGCGGCCAGGGGGCCATCTCTGTTAGCCTTTCTGCAGGAAGATCTGGCAAAAAGGCTTTTCTATGAGCTCCCTGAAAGTTCATGTCAAGGGGCTGGTAAGTCTATTGCCTTACACCCGGATGTTGCACGCTTTCTTCAGGGGGTTCATTGCTTGTACCCTTACCTCTGGTCAGTGGTCCCTTCCTGGGATCTGTGTATTGTGCTCAGGGCCCTGATGTCGGCACTCTTTGAGCCATTGAAGCAAACTACTCTATGCTCAAGACATTCCTTTCTTCGGTGTGTTTTGTTCAGCAAGGTGGATTTCCAACCAACAGGCTTTGCCTTTACTGGACCCTTATCTGTTTTTTTTTCAGAGGAGTCCATCTCTATTCAGCCTGTGCTTTCCTTTTTACTCAGAGTGCTGTCTCCCTTTTATGTAAACCAGGTGCTCTGCCTGCCCTGCTTCTCTAAGGAGCAGTGTTGGGGGAATGATAAGGATCTTCATCTTGTGGATGTCTGGAGGGTGCTTCTCCGGTACTTGGAAGTTACAAATTCTTTTCATAAATTAGATCATCTGTTTGTACTTTTGCTGGCCTAAACAAGGGTGACTTGGCAGCTAACTCTAAATTTGGGTGCTAAATTAAAGAAGCCATTGCCTCAGTGTATCTGTTGCAGAACCAGCAGGTTCTGGAGGGTTTTTTTTCCCCCTTCTATCTGAGCACAAGCATCCTCATGAGTGGATCTCAGTAGCCCCTGCAGACATTTGTCAGGCAGCAACATGGGCATCCCTTTCCACTTTTGTCAAGCATTGCCACTTGGATGTTCATGCGTGGCTGACTTCTTCCTGCCCAGTGGAGGCATAGCTTTGGTACATCCCACTTCTCTGGACTGGTCTACCAGGATGATACGGAAGTGATATTTTAGTTACTAGTCCAGGATGCTCCCCTGCAACTGTGATTGCTTTGTTATTCTGTGATGGTCCCTTGGTCTGCTGTGATTTTTCTTTCTGCTTGGCTCTGCAGGTTCTTATCTTTCATGTATATGGATTCTTTACATAGTTTTTCGACTGTTTGGTTCATCATTGTTGCCCACACTGAGGTTGTGTGAGGTTTGTCATGTTTCCCATATGCTCTGGGATATATACTGAGCTACCCTCATAGCTCAGGCTGAGAAGGGCATGGGAGTGATGTCATTGAAATCTGGGCATTTCATTGGCTTTCTCTCTCCACCAATCTACTAGGAGGGGAACACAATCCACTGGTCTAGCAGGACTCAAGGAAAGGACATTATCTGGTAAGTAAAATGTCACCATACTAACCAAGAAAACATAGCAGTGGCAAAATAATGTGTGGATGGAGGCAATTTCTCCAAATGGGTCAGTTTTGCACACACCATGACAGTTGTGAACCTCACTTCTAAGCTAGAGCATGGGGAGTATAAATCTCAGTCTCTCAAATTTACTACTAAGGCTCGGCATACTACTTGCATCATACCAAGGAGAGTCTCCTGCTGGAGTTTGCAAGATGTAACATATATAAGTCATTTGTCAAGATGTGTTTGGAAATTATTCTTTATCAAGCCTGTGGCACCCAACACAATGGGAAATATTTATGTATCTTTCTGCCACATTTTCCTGGTCTCTGACTGCATTTCCTAGTATTTCAGGATCTTCTGCCTCTCTACGCGATTCACAGAGTAGTTGCTTCGAACTGACACCTCTATTGTCAATGCTGTTCTGGTGTTTTTCTCCTTAACCACTATACCCAGCTTCCTCCATCCAGCTTTTTATCGGTGAGACAGAGTCAGACTGAGGAACCCTATTTACCTTAACCCAGAATTTTGTCTAAGTTTCTGGAGAGAGGACTTCTCCAGTGTCATGTTCCCATACTCGTTGAACTCCAATGACCTGAGCTATTCTACTGCACCACTAGTTTATAATATTGAGAAGCCACCTCAGAGGTCATATATATTGAAGTTATCTTACTCATTAACACCCATTCGTCAGACAATGAAGTAATATTTATCTGGGATTTTTCTATACAATGTCTCAGCTGGATCCACTGAAAATATAGGGAATGAGGTAGATCAAATTCACTTTGCAAAGTAGGAAAGGTTTCCACTTGCCATCCAATATTAGTTGGCCAACGCTCCAAATGCCCTTGCTAAACCATTTTTGCCAAGTGAATGAGCTTTGATTAATTTTAAAAAAGGGACTATGCCAGGTGGGTATTAATTTCTATAAGCAATCCTCCTTAGGAATTGTGCTTGCTAACTGCTGAAAAGCCTTCTGAGTGTCTGATATGATTCTATGAGACTTCAACCTCTTAATAGACACCATGCCAGGAAGAAGATTTGAGGGGAGAGAAGTGACAGTCTCTGTATTCCTGTGTTCATGCCCTTGGGCTCCCCAGCCCTAGAAGCAGGGCCGGCCCGTCCATTGAGCAAGAATGTTGTTTGCACAGGGCCCCGCGCAAACTCTGGAATTTGTTACCAGAGGATGTAGTAAAGGCTGTTAGTGTAGATGGGTTTAAAAAAGGTTTGGACAAGTTCCTGGAGGAAAGGTCCATAAACCATTATTAAGAAGGGACCCAGGATATCAATGCTTGACCCAGTACAAGCATTGTAGAACTGTGTCTTTTGGGGAAACTGATGTCATCAGAAAAGCTTTTTACCACACGGAGTTACTTTGCCATTTGTTGGTCGCTGGAAATATAGAGCTTCAGATCATCTACAAATAATAATTGAGATGTAATTTCTGGGCTGTCACCTTCTTTAGGATTCATGCTAAATCCATATCCCAAAGAGTTGATGAGAGTACTCTTTGGATTAAGCGCCACACAAAACAGAAAGGGCGTCAGGGAATCTCCCTGAAATATTCCTCACTGGATCCTGATGTTAGGAATAATATACTGACCATCTTCATATTTCAAAAAGAGTGTGGTTTGCCACATTGACATGGTGAACTTAATATACTCTATCAAACAAGGATGTATTTTATACATTTCAAGGCAATTTATTATCCATGAGTGTGGGAGGCTGTCAAAAGCTTTCTTATAATCCATCCATGCTATACTGAGATTTCTACTTTTTTTAGCACTGGCCATGATGACCTTATTCAATATTAACTGGTCTTTGGCGCCATATGCTTTTCCTTTTGCTCTATATCCATGATGTTATGGACACGATATGATCATATATTCTGTCTGCATCTATAGTAGTGAACAGCTTATAGATTTTAGGTAGACAAGTTATTGGTCTATAATTGTTGGCAGGAGAAATTTTCTTTTTATAGTAAGTCATTGATGTTACGTCTGGCAGCGTAAAGAACATAAGAACATAAGATATGCCATACTGGGTCAGACCAAGGTCCATCGAGCCCAGTATCCTGTTTCCAACAGTGGCCAATCTAGGTCATAAGTACCTAGCAGTCTCCCCAAAAGACACAGATTCCTCAATGCTTGTATTGGGTCAAGCAGTGATATCCTGGGTCCCTTTTAATAATGGTTTATGGACCTTTCCTCCAGGAACTTGTCCAAACCTTTTTTAAACCCAGCTACACTAAGAGCTTTTACTACATCTTCCAGCAACAAATTCCAGAGTTTGATTGCACGTTGTGCGAAAAATATTTTCTCTTATTAGTCTTAAATAGGTTACCCTGTAGCTTCATTGCATGTCCCCTAGTCTGATGACGTAAACAATTGATCTACGTTCACCCGTTCCACTCCATTCACTAATTTATAGACCTCTATCAAATCTATAAATTATTCTAATGACATTAACAACTTTATAATTACATGAAAGAACTCCATACAAAATGTTTCCACTTTCCCCATCAAACAATTTACAACTTACAAAAATGACATTAATAATGGGACCCAACTGCCTCTGGCCTTATTTGGAGCCTTCACCTTGGCACCCTTAAAGAAACTAGAAAATAACTGAAAATAAGATAACCCTCCCTTCAACCATGAAGAGGAAAAAAGCCCCCCTCCCAAGCCCTCAAACCCTGAGCTCTCTGCTCTGACCACTTCTCAACCCCACTGACAGAAAATGCGCCCCTGAAGCACTCACAAATCCATCTAACCCTCATCTTAATTTGGTTACAAGAAAAATGCTCAGAAAAACAGTCGAACAAAAGGCACTAGGACCCAGCGGCCGCTAAAAGCATGGCAGGTCCCAAAGCAGAACAAAAGAAAATAAGGACCCCCAACCACTAAATGACTACTGCAGTGGCCGGCAGGCACCCTGGGAAGCTATCTTGCAGTATTGGTGCACTCTCCAGACCCCTCCTAACTGAATTTGCTGAGAAACCGCCCATCCCTACTACTGGCACACCACAAAGAGTACTGCCATGACCGAAAGCTCCTCCGACAGATGCCCTGCAGTACGGGCACACCTCCCAGTATCCACACACCACCTATCCCAACCTAGCACCAACCTCCCAGACAAGCCAATCTCTGCAAAGAAAAGAAGAAGAAACTGGCAACCACCGCTGAGCTAATTTTGAGCCTCCACAGCCCAGCTGGCCTACCTTTCAGGGAAAAGCCTGACTAAACCCAAGGTATGGCTGTGCATCAGGAACCCCCACAACTTCCACCTAAACTCTCCCCTGACTCCCCCTTCTCTTTTCCCATTGCGAATGAGAGGTGGGCTCAGCCTTGTTATCAGCCTACTCCCAATTCATGTTGGGAACGAGGGGAACTGGGCTACACTGGGGCATATTTACTAAAGGGTGCACTGATATCAAGCATCTTGAGCTGCAAAACTAGCACAGAGACCCACATTAACTTTAGGAAGTCTGTGCATCTGTGCTAAACGGCACATGCGTGCACTTAATGCCACCCATTGAGCTGGTGTTCAGTGGACCTGTGCTAACAGCAGCATTCACAGCAAACGTCAATGCCCACGTTCTGCCTCTAACCTGCCAAGTCCCAGCCCCCAATCACACACTACCCAGTTAGCATAGGATTTTTAGCATAGGGCCCCAGGCTGTTAGCACAGAATGCTTACTACATGGCAAGCCCCACCCCACCCCAACCTTAAAGATGCCCTTTTAAGGATAAATTGTATATCTAATGTAAAGAAATATTGTATAGGTTGTTTCTTGCATGTATAAATATTTTTCTTAAAATATCAAATAAATTCCTTTCAGAGAATTTTTGAATAACTTAATTATCTGTAATGAATATTTGCACCTTAACTGCATATTCTTGCAGCTAATTATGAAAGTGAAATCACCTGTATTGTTTACCTTCAAAATTAATTGCCACAGATCCTCATTTACTAACCTGTGTTAATGAGTTAACACACATTAATGCATATTAGAACATGCTGATTTGAGTTAAGCACATAGCAAATAGGTTCCGTTGAGAATAATGGGGCTTGCATTATTCAATGTGCATTTTCCAAATGCCTTCAAGTCAATGCTGACTGTTAATTCCCATTAGGAAATGAAACTATACATGTGTCTGCATACTTTATACCTGCCATTTGTGCTGGTGATAAAGTGGGTAAAATAGAATGCACACCTTAGGAAGTTCTATATACAGCATAGCAGATGTTTAGTACCATGATCTAAATATGCCTGAGGGAATATCTCCTTTTTATCCATGCACTGTGGAAGCCGTTGTGTCATCTTAGCTAGACAAGTGAGAGAAATTCCCAAACATGCCAATTTGCTCAGATCAAAAGCTGTTTATGCCTGGAGAATTATTTTTGAAAATATCCCTCTACAAATGGATGATGTGAGTGTTTTTGGTGAGACTAAACCATAAAAAGTGTTAGCTTGTAATACATTTGGGGGGCTAGTTCCTTAGCTTTTATGTAAATAAATGCTTACTTGAGTAAACAGCTCAGCTGAAAATGTCACTTTCCTCGGAGGGTAAAAAGGGTGGGTCTGCATAGTGGAGAGTAGTGTGAGCTGACCACGCAAAGACATTCCATTTTGAAATCCCCATAATGTGGATTAAGCTTTTGTCCCTCTGAAAAGTGTGTGCAAAGTCTGGAGGTACTCATGCAAAGGTGCATTTTAGATAGTATGTGGAGATTGGGATTCAGACCTCGAGGTTGCAACGTACACAATTCTGGCAGTATTTTAGAAAAAGGCATTTAAATACAGAGCCTGTTCTAAAATAGTGCAGGACTGCATGTGTATTTGCTGATATGTGGAACCAGAGGACTCATTTTACAAATATACATATGGGAAAAATCAATGGGGCAAACTCGGCAACCTCTACATGTTGATGTCACGTGGATGCTGTTTTGCAAACCTATGCATATCAACGCCACCAATTAACTACAGATGATGCTATCATTATCTAATTTCTATTTGCAGGGTGAACTAAACAATTTGAGATCAAAGAGGACAACCCCCTTAATTCCTCCTGTAAAGGGCTGGCCAAAGAGAACACTTTTTAAAAACCTGTATGTTCAGGGAGCAATTGTAAATCCCGATGTGGACAACTGCAGTCATATATGGTTATTCACTATAGGGATTTTTCTGTGCCATGAATAGCGGGGATAGACAGCCCAAAGGGATGTCCATTTCCACTATTCATGCCTTCACCCGGCTACAACTAACTTCCCTGCGGTTGTGCGGGGAAGTTAGATGGGGCAGGGAAGGGGCAGCTCGAGGGTGAAGTCTGGGCAGAGTCTGGGTGGTCACCAGCCCTGGACGTATAGAGTCGATTCAAATGTTGGCCCTGTACGTCCAGGACTGGTGACTTGGTGACATTTCGGTGGCGGTGTCCTTGGATCTCTCAGCAGCTTTTGACCTTGTGGACCATTCCCTTCTTCTTTCTCATTTGTGTGAGGCTGGTCTTCGTGGCACTGTCTATCGGTGGTTTCACTAGTATCTTTTTTCTCGGTCTTACTCTGTTCTTTATCACTCCACTTCAGCTGCCTCATCTGACCCTGTCTCATTGCACTGTGGTGTTCGCCAAGGTTCAGTGTTAGCACCTCTTTTATTCAACATCTTCTTGGTACCTCTTGCCCTTCTGGTTCAACAATCTGGAATATGCACTTTCTACTATGCTGATGACCTTGTTCTTCACCACACTTCCCCTCTTCAACCAGATCTCTCCCCTCTCAATTCCTGTCTCCTTTCTGTTGCCACTTGGCTAACCACCAATTGCTTACACTTGAACTTATCTAAGACACTTGCTATTTGGTTTCCTCATGGTAGTCCTTGCCTCCAGGAAGCTCCATCCTTTTCTAGCTCCCCTATTCCTTTGGTGTCCTGCTTTCATTACCTCAGTGTCTTCTTTGATTCTGAGCTCTCTTTCCGTGATCATATTTCCCATATCACTAAAACCTTCTTCTTTTTTCTCCATCAGATCCATGCTGTTTATCCCTTTCTTACTCCACAGGCTCTCACCACTTTCACTTTGTCCCTTGTTATGTCATGACTTCTGTAATTCTACCCTTGCCGGTATTCCACAGTCCCAGCTTCACCGACTTCAACGTATTCAAAATACAGCAGCATGCATTATTACCCACTCTGCTGGTCAGGAACACGTAACCTAAAAAAATACCAGATGATATTAGGGGACTTAAACCTTGCATCACTTAACAATACACACACTAACACATTCAACGAAGCCATGGATCAAATGGGATACCAGCAAATAATCAAAACACCCACGCATGACAAGGGAAATGTTCTAGACATGGTATTCCTTCCCAAAAACCATTCAAACAACATAGTAACAAGTACAACACCAAATATAACGCAGGTGCCTTGGTCAGACCACCACCTGATACAATTCACATTTGACATGCCAAAACAATCACCCAATATAGAAACTAATACCAACGCACAAAAAAGCATATTTAAAACCCTAGACAAAAAAATACTAATAAAATCTATTTTTCCCATGTAAATAAAGAAACTTCAAATCCGGATGACTTAATAAAACAATGGAACAATGGAATAGAAACAGTTTCTAAACAACCACCCAAAACCGCCCCTAAAGAAAGCAACAAACTAAGAAAATAATCCGAACAATGGTACACAGCAGATAAAGCAAAAGCAAAGAAAGATCTCAGAAGAATGGAAAAAAATGGAGAACTAGGAAATCAATAGAGATCAAAGAACAATACCTGATATTACTCAAATCCTATAAAGAAATAATAAACACGGCAAAAAAGAATTACCACACAAAAAAACTAAACAATGCTTTAAATAGGCCAAGAGAATTATTTGAGCTTGTAAAATCCCTCACAAAATCCCCAAAAGATGTCAATACAAAATATCCAATAAATGCACAAGCACTTGCAGATCACTACTCTAAAAAATTAAACTCTGATGAAGAAATAACCTCCCATAAAATAGAAAACAACACATCTCAAAAGGTAACACAAAATACTAACTCCACAGTATTATGGGAAGACTTTCACATAATAGATAGCAGACAATTACTAAACACAATTACAAACATAAACACCACCACTTCCCCTCTAGATTCTTGCCCGGTTTCTTGGATCAAGACTACAAAAACAGAAATTGCACCCATAATACTAAACATAGTAAACCAATCCCTACTACAAGGATCCATGCCAGCAGAACTAAAACGATCCCTGATATGTCCTATACTAAAAAACAAATCACTAAACAAAGCAGACCCATCTGCTTACAGACCAATATCTAGTATACCATTCATAGCCAAAATCATCAAAAAAACTGTACAATACCAATTACAAGATCATATAGATAACACAAATGCACTTGATGCTCATCAATATGGTTTTTGACAATCACATGGAGTAGAAACACTTCTACTCGTACTATTTGACAAACTTTATAGAGGCATTGAAAACTGCAAAAAAATGTTCGTCCTAATATTCATTGACATAACAGCAGTTTTTGATTCAGTGAATCATAAGACCCTTTTAACGAGATTGGAATCTATAGGAATAATGGGAACCTCCTTAAAATGATTCACTTCCTATATATCTAATAGGTTACAACAAGTATACTTTAACCAAAACCTATCCGATACCTTCCCACAGACACAAGGTATTCCACAGGGCTCGGCATTATCTGCCATGCTATTTAACCTATACCTAAGGCCTATCTGCACAATATTCCAAAAATACAAAATTATAATTTATATGCGGACGACATAATGCTTTATACACAATTGGATATATGTAACCCAGATTACAGCCATATAGAAGCTTGTCTTAAAGAAGCACAGCTATGGCTCCAAAATAACAACATGAATATCAATCATAAAAATACAGAAGTAATGTTTATCTCTAAAAACCCAGAATTTAAACACCCCCCCCCCCCCACAATCACACTAAATAACACAGCTTACAAAATTAAACAAGAACTAAAATACCGAGGTGTCATCCTTGATATGACACTTAACATGGAAACCCATCTAAGACTATTAAATAGAACAATCTTCTACAAAATAAGAACCCTACAGCCCTTACGCAACATTATTGAACTACCAGACTTTAGATGAGTAATACAAACACTCATCACCCCACATCTGGACTTTTGTAATGGCATCTTACAAGGATTTCCTAAAAAACAACAACATACTCCAGATGGCCCAAAATGTTACGGCTCGAATTTTGATGAATGTGCCATTCTCTGATCACATCACACCCATACTAAGAGAACTTCACTGGCTACCTATACAAGCATGCATAAGATACAAAATAATAATTACAACATTCAAGTTAATACAAAATATTACCCCATCTTACCTTGCTACACTCATTAAAACTCAACCCCCTAACCGAAAAAGGTGTACAGACAATCTAAATATACTACAAATTCCACTTTCTATTTGCAAGGTAAAAATAAATACTAGCAATAGAGCATTCACATACTTAGCACCCACACAATGGAACAAACTCCCTGACACTTTAAGAGCTAACAAAGACCTCAAATCATTCCGAAAGAACCTTAAAACACACTCGTATTTCAAGAATACTACAATCAGGCAGAAATAACATAAAGCAAATTTATACAATAAACAAATTTGATGGAGCTTAACTCCTCCATTATCATATGAAAATTCAAATCCGCAATGACTTAATTAAATTATAAATCCCACATGCATGTAATATCTCTTACTGTACAACATCATAAACTCTGTATATAGTTAATATTAGCCATATAGAAACATAGAAACATAGAAACATGATGACAGAAAAAGACCACATGGCCTATCTAGTCTGTCCTTCCATATCAACAACTACAACAGTCCACTTTTTACCTTTAGAGATCCTCTGTGTTGGTCCCATGCTTTTTTGAATTCAGTTACTGTCCTCATCTCTACCACTTCCACTGGGAGACTATTCCACGGATCCACTACTCTTTCCGTAAAGAAATATTTCCGCATATCACTCCTGAATCTATCTCCCTTCACCCTCATCCCATGTCCCCTCGTAGCAGAACTTGCTTTCAATTGAAAGAGGCTCTCTCCCTGAACATTTATGCCACGGAGGTATTTAAACATCTCAATCATATAACCTCTATCCCGCCTTTCCTCTAAGGTGTACATATTAAGATCCTTAAGTCTGTCCTCATATGCTTTATAATGAAGCCCACTAATCATTTTAGTAGCCACCCTCTGCACCGACTCCATCCTGTTCACATCCTTTTGAAGGTGCAGTCTCCAGAATTGCACACTGTACTCCAAATGAGGTCTCACCAAAGACTTATACAGAGGCATTATCACCTCCTTTTTTCTGCTAGCCATTCCTCTTCGTATGCACCCAAGCATCCTTCTAGCTTTTGCCATCGCCTTTTCTACCTCTTTAGCTACTTTAAGATCATCAGACACAACCACGCCTAGGTCCCGCTCTTCTTTAGTGGACAAAAGTACTGCACCTCCTATACTGTATTGCTCCCTTGGATTGCTGCAGCCCAAATGCATGACCTTACATTTTTAACATTAAATCCCAGCTGCCAAATTCTAGACCATTCTTCAAGCTTAGCTAGATCCCTCCTCATGTTATCTACACCTTCCTGGGTGTCTACTCTATTGCAGATTTTGGTATCATCTGCAAAGAGGCAAACCTTACCCGACAGTCCTTCCGCTATATCACTAACAAACAAAGATGTTAAAAAGAATCGGACCAAGGACAGATCCCTGGGGCACACCACTGGTAACATCCTTCTCCTCAGAGTGAGCTCCATTTACTTGTACTCTTTGTCGCCTCCCACACAACCAATTTCTAACCCAATCAGTAACTTTAGGGTCCATCCCTAGGGTGCTCAGTTTGTTTATAAGTCGCCTGTGAGGAACAGTGTCAAAGGTTTTACTAAAATCTAAATACACCACATCTAGAGCTCTCCCTCGGTCCAACTCCCTGGTCACCCAGTCAAAGAAATCAATCAGATTTGTCTGACAAGACCTGCCTCTGGTGAATCCATGCTGCCTCGGATCCTGTAATCCGCTGGACTCCAGAAACCTCACTATTTTCTCTTTCAGCAGCGTTTCCAATAATTTACTCACCACCGAAGTTAAACTAACCGGCCTGTAGTTTTCAACCACATCCTTACTTCCACTTTTGTGTAAAGGCACCACTTGAGCCTCTCTCCAGTCCTTTGGCACCACTCCCAACTCCAACGAGGCATTGAAAAGGTTAGTCAGTGGAGTTGCTAGAACGTCCCCAAGTTCCCTCAGTATTCTAGGGTGTATCCCATCCGGTTCCATCACTTTGTCTACTTTAAGTTGAGCTAGTTTCTCACGAACACAGTCTTCTGAAAATTGTTCAAGATGTCCCTTGCTTCTCTTCCTATTTGTGGGTGTTTTCTGGGGTCCTGCTCCTGGTTCTTCATCTGTGAACACAGAACAAAAATATTTGTTAAGCAATTCCGCTTTTTCCTTATCAGCTTCTACATATTCCCCCCCCCCCTGCACCCTTGAGTCTGATAATACCACTCTTGCCCTTCCTCTTCTCACTAATATATCTGAAAAATGTCTTATCCCCCCATTTTATTGCATTGGTTATTTCCTCCTCCTTTTGAATCTTTGCCTTCTTGACTACTTTGCTAGCTTCTCTAAGTTTTTCCAAATACAGATGCCTGTCTTCCTCTCTCTGTGATCTCCTGTATTTCATGAAGGCCTCCCTCTTTTTCTTCACTTTTTCAGCTACTTCCTTCGAAAACCATAGCGGTCTCTTTTTCCTTTTGCCTTTATTTACCATTTTAACAAAAAGGTTGGTTGCCCTTAAAATATCCCCTTTCAGTTTTGCCCACTGTTTTTCTACATCCCCCAGCTGTTCCTATCCCACTAACGACTCCATGAGGTATTGGCCCATCTTCGCAAAGTTAGTCTTCCTAAAGTCTAAGATCCTCACCTTGGAATGGATTCTAACAGCCGAAGTCCTAATACTGAACCACATCATCTGGTGATCACTGGATGCAAAATGATCTCCTACTACAACATCAGAAACACGTTCACCATTGGTAAGCACCAAGTCCAGTATGGTCCCTTCATGTATGGGGTCTGTTACCAATTGCCTGAATAGTTCTCCCTGTAGAGAATCCAGGATCTCCTTACTTCTAGATGATACTGCAGCAGGAATGTGCCAATCAACATCTGGCATATTGAAATCTCCTATCAGTAGCACTTCCCCTTTCCTAGCAATGCTGTGAATGTCTTCAATTAACTCTCTATCCACCTCTTCCTCTTGTGAGGGAGGTCTGTATATCACACCAATGCAAATAGATTTCTCTTTCCCTCTTTCTAGTTTAACCCACAATGCCTCCTCTCTCCCTTTTAAGCTCTGTAATTCCAAAGCTTTAATAGTAGTTTTTACATATAGTGCCACTCCTCCTCCCCTTCTTCCTACCCTGTCCTTTCTGAATAAAGTATAGCCAGGTATAGTTACATCCCAATCATGGTTTTCTGTGAACCATGTTTCTGTAACTGCCACTAAATCCAAGTCAGCCACTCCCACCAAAGCTTCAACATCAGGGATCTTATTTCCCATGCTACGGGCATTTATACACACTGCTTTCCATATGTTACCCTTGTTACCCATTTCCATAAAGGTATTTAATGTATCACCTACCTGTGGGCTTTCACTTATCTGGGGGCTTTCTTCACCTATCCCCAACAAATCTAGTTTAAAACCCTCTTCAGTAGATTAGCCAGTCTACTACCGAAGATGCGTTGACCTTTCTTGGACAGATGGATGCCATCTCTGCTCTGTCTTAACATATATGTTCTTCTATTATGTAAATAGTTTGAATTATTGAATTTAATGTTACCCTTTCCATGTTCAAAGCTCCCTATTACTGTTATATGTAACTGCTAACTTTGCAGAGTTAAATGTTATAATGTGAACTGCTGCTGATCACTGGAAGGAGCGGTATAAAAATGAGTTCAAATAAATAAATAAAGAATGAAATAAACCTCCCTTTTTCTTCACCTTCATTGGCTCCCCATAGACCATTGTATCCGTTTTAAACTCCTTACTCTTGTTCATCAGGTTATTTTATACCCATACCCCACAATATCTGGCGGACCTCATTCAGTCTCACACTCCTAGTTGCATTCTTCGGTCTGTGCACATAAATCACCTCCACCTTCCCTCTCCCTCCCGTGCCCATCTGTAATCGACCCACACTTCTGCTTTTTTCTTTGTTGGACCCGCACTTTGGAATTCACTGCCTACCTCCCTCAGACTTGAACAAAACCACTGTACCTTCAAAACACACCTAAAGACCTATTTATTCTCCGCTGCGTTTGACCTCCCTACTCCCCCTATGTGACTGCATTTCTTTTGCCCTTCCGTGTTGTCCACTCCTCTTGTCTGGCATGCTTGGTTATTTTATCCACTATCCCCTCTTGCATTGTAACTTCTTTTCATTTTTCTCGGCAATTGGCCATTCTTGTAATTTTGATAATTGTACATCGCTCTGTTATTTAATTGAAGGGCGGTATATCAAGTTTAATAAACATAAACATAAGGCTTGACCTTGTCATTGTCCTTGTTGTGGGCTCCCAATTCCATTTATGTGGGATGCAATTCAGGGTAGCCCACTGGTGATCACTGGCACAATGTGGGGGTATCCCTCTATTTTATTCATTTGCTAATAGTGTTTTCTCCTATTGTGAGCCTGGAGATCATGTGGTCTGTACATGCATTCCACCCAAGTGGCTCTAGTTGGGTTTGTATCATAGTGCCTGAAATGCATGTTGCAGTAAAAGCACAGTTAATGTTTGCTGCAATAAAATGCAGTTAATGCATGCCTTCAGGCTGCTGCAGCCTTAGTGTGTTCTATTGTGATACTTGACATAATTCTCTTATGTCTTCTTTCAGGAATTGTTTGGCCTGTGCCGAGCATGGTTGTTCATCTCTGGCTTCTGTACTCTGCTCTTCTTGCATGGCAGCTCCTGAGTTGTTCCTGGAGAGATTGCCCCCCTCTCTATGCTGGGGCATGCAGTTAGTCGACTTGCCTGTCTAAGGGCAGGAGGTGGCACATGGTTCTGTGGGCAAGGATAACCAGCCAGCTGGAGGTTCTGGCGACTATGCTGTGTGCCACTCCCTGACCTCTAGGAGATTAACATCTACTATGTCCCCTGGGGTATAGGGGTTATTTCCATGAGGAGATCTTCTGGAGTCTGGATTGTCCTCCCCAGAATTCCTTTCTCTTTACAACAGGTCTAGTCATTCTGGCATTGAAATTAGACCCTACAGCCTCTGCTTTTCACTGGGTCAAAGCAGTGTACACGCAGATTATGGTGTATATTTCCCTTGTCCCTGAAGGGCATAGCATCTATGTTTTCTACTTGAGGCAATGGAAGTGTGTGGCTTGCCCAAGGCCACAATGAGTACCTTGTGGGTCTAGAAACCTCAGTCCCTCCAGCCTGAGACTGCTGTCCTCCAATAGGATTTGGAGCCCTGGCCCTCTGGCCTAAGCCAACTTGCCCCAACAACTAGGCCACTCATCTATCCTATGAATGCCCCATTCAGTGCGGCTTTGTCCTGGAATGAAAGAGCCATTCCTAGCCACTTTAATCTTCTCCTTTGTGGGTCTGCAAACAGCAGGGCTGCTGTTCGAATCCTCTTCGACAAGTTGCCTCTCCTGAAGATAGTGGTGCCTATTCCCCCAGATGACTGGGGCAAGGGTAGGTATTCCATCTGTTTGGTGGCGCCGACACAGAAGGAACATTCTGGCCCATTCTGTCTCTCAAGTGTGTCCATGAGCACTTTGCATCATGTACTTCTGGGTGGAAACTTTGTGATCCATGATTCAAGTGGTGCATCAAAGGGAGTTCCTTGCATCTCTAAATTTGGCTGAGGCATATTTTCATATCCCGATCTGGAGGATCAGCAAAGTATCTGTATTTTGCTGTGAGTGGCTCTCTCCTTCAGTTTTACACCCTCCTATTCAGACTCTCCACTGCCCCAAGGAATTTCTCCAAGGTCATGATAGTGATCCCTTGCGTCCTCTGCCCTGGTTGGTGATCCCTTCTGGGATCCATGTTTGGTGTTCAGGGCCCTGATATTGTAGCCCTTTGAGCCATAGAAGGATGCTACTCTGGAGGATTGATACTCAAGTTCCTTGGTTAAGATTTGTTCCGCAAGGAGGATTCTGAAGAGGCTGTTCCATCTGTGCCTTCTTTCTTCCCTGAAGTGATTTCTTCCTTTCATGTTAACCAGGAGGTCGCTTAATCTCTTTCTTTAAGGAGGAATGGCAGGATCTTTGCCTTGTTGATGTCCGGAGCGTGCTTCTTCAGTCTTGGAGGTTACAAATTGTTTTCACAGATCAGACCATCCTTCTGTGCTGTTTGCCCACACAAGGTGACACAGCAGCTAAGTCTGCACTGGGGTGCTGGGTTAAGGAGAGTGTTGCTTTGGCAGATCTGTTGCAGAACAGCTGGTTCCAGAGGGCTTGCACACCCATTCTACCCAAGCGCTAGTGTTCCCATGGGTTGGGCAGAACTCGGTCGCCCCTGCAGACCTTTGTCAAGTGGCAACTTGGGCAACACTTTCCCTTTTGGTCAAGCATTTCAGTCTGGGAAGACACAGAATTCGGCTCTAACATTTTGTGAGCTTCTGTGCCTTTCTTCTGCCCAGTGGACTCATAGCTTTGGCACGTCCCACATGTCTGAACTGGTGTAGCAGGATGATATGGATGGTGACATTTTAATTACCAGATAATGCCCTTTCCTTAAGTCCTGCTAGACCACTTGCCATGATCAAATTAGCACAGTGGTGAGACGATCCTTCTTTGCCCTTTATCAGATACGCTCTATTCGGCCACTCCATTCAGATTCCTCCGTTATCACTCTACTCCTAGCCTTGGTCATCTCACACTTAGATTATTGTAACATTATCTATGCTGGCTTACTGCACTATCAACTTAAATGCCTCCAATCTGTCCAGAACACGGCTATTCATCTGCTTCATCACGCTACTAAATTTGATCAGGTCTCCCCTCTGCTTATTAAATCACAATGGCTGCCTCTCATACACAGAATCCACTTTAAGCTTTTGACTCTCACCTATGAGATCATGCACTCCAGCACTCCTGCCTATCTACCCCCTCGCCTCATCCTGCATGCCCCTCCCCAAATCCTCTGTTTGATTTATGCGCGAACCAAGGACTAAGATATGATATGCCCAAGCAGTGTACTTATAGTACGCTGAGATCCTTTTCTCATTTATAATATGAAAAATTACCCCCAGTTTTGTTGTGAGTGGAATGAAGCCTTATTTGTTATGATTTATATGGCTCCGCAGGTTCATCTTCTACAGACAGCTTTCTGTTTATACTTTCCTGTACATAGTTCACTACTGTTTGATTACCCATTGTTGCCCACTTTGAGGTTGTATGAGGCTTGACATGTTTTCCCCATATTCCTTGGGACGAATACTGAAGAGACCTCTGGTGGCTGAGGTGGATAGAGGCATGGAAGTGATGTCATTGAAACCTGGGTTTTCATTGGTTCTTTGTTTCACCAATCTGCTGGTAGAGGAACACAGGCCACTTATCTGAACTGGTCTAGCAGGACTCATAGAAAGGGACATTATCTGGTAAGTAAAATGTCACCTTATTTTGTTAAATAAATATATTTTGAGTTAGTAATAACTCATAATACCTTGCATAGGCATACAGACATTCAAATATCTAATTTATTTTCCATTAGTTTAGCTGGGTATTCTTTTAATCCTCATGGAGTGCTTAATTTGCAAACTGCCCTAAATGTGAATATAATGAGAATAAAATTGAATAACATTGAGAAGGTCAAAGTAGTGTAGTTAATATGATAGGTTAGAACATAATGTCTAGAATCTATTATTTACAGTCATATTACAGTGGTTCAAAACAGTGATGCCCTCTCTTATACTTATCCAATTAGATTATTTAAATTTTGTATACAAATATAAAACTGTCAAAGGCCTGTGCTAATCACAGCTGGTTAAAAATGCTACAGCTTGCTAATAGTTACATGTAAATACAGGGATTGAATTAACACCTCTTCTTAACAAACTCCATTGGCTCCATATTTCCTGGTGAGCACAAATGAAAATACTGACATTGATAGTCAGGCCCCTGAATATCGTGCATACTACTCATGTAGTATGATTTGTCATTTCATTTTTGTTCATCAGAATATACCTGAGAGCTGAAGCATTTGTGTGTTCACCCCATTCATCCCCATTAAAGTCTATGGAGGAAGCTATTTTACAATGGAACAGATTTACTGGGCCCAACCCTTAACCCTGGATATTCAATGCTGGGGTCATATGCGGCCCGATATTGAATATACAGGTTTGTTGCACAGCCTCCTAGCCGCAGTAGCTAACCAGCCAGTAGCGATATTGCATGCTGCCCGGTTAGCTGCTGCGGCTAAAAGATAGGCAAGCTTTTGCTTTGCCTATTTTTTAGCCGCAGGTCACTAACTGGGCAGCATGCAATATTGCTGCCTCCTGATTATCAGTTGTCGCTGCCTCTGCTCCTCAGAATGCCCATGACATGCCCAATGCTAAGCGATTAGCATCAGGACATGTAGGGGAGAAGATTGGGGATATTCAGTGTACCTAACCATGTTAGAGCCATTGAATATCCCAGTTAGAGGCATTTACACTGTTTACAGGCCGTAAACCATGGGCTCGATTTTCGAAGGCCTTTACATGGGTAACTTCCTTAGTTATCCATGTAAAGACCTTATCCAGGATTTTGAAAGGGCGCCTACATGGATAGTGCCCTTCGAAAATCCCGGCTAAGTCCCTAACGTGCCCAGACGCTATCTGCATAGCATCGGGGCATGTTAGGTGCTTTCCGGGGGCGGAGGAAGGGGGCTACATGTGTAGCAAGGTTTTTCCAGGGCATCTGCCGCAGAAGTGAAAATTGGGTTAAAGGGGTCGTGGGCAGGCTATGCGCCACAATAGCGCATAGACTGCCTAACTCAAATCCGGGCCCAATGTAAATACCTTTTGTATATTGGGCCCACCATCTAAAACAGCCGCACAAGCCATCAAGTGTGTCACAAACCTCAGAGGGACAAAGAGCACACATGAGTACCAGAAACCACCATCAGAAGGCCAAAGTGGTACAAAAAGCTAGATGAACACAGCAAATTAATGGAAAGGAGTAAAGCAGCACCACAAGTGGTGGAAGCATGCCAAAACATTTGGGAGGAGCAAAATGGCAAATAAATTTCACAACACTCAGATCAGCTGCAAGGACCTAAAACACACCATTAGGACAAAGCACAACACCCAGATTGACTGAAAGGCCATAAATTATACCAGGAGGACCAGCACAGCACCTGACCGCAAGGCCCTAAACATGCCAAGTGGACTAGTATAGCAACAAGGTCATCTGCAGGGCCCTAAAACAAACCAAGGGGATCAGCACAGCACCAAAATCAGCTGCAATGACCTAGCACATCCAAAAAGGGCCAAACTAAAAGCAGAGGTGGTGGCATGAGCTCAGGCTGCAGAAGTGGGGTGAGTTTAGTTAAGCTGTGTGCCTACAAATTAGAGTCCTGGCACCAAGGAATCTGATCATAGCATAAGAACTTAAGTACAGAGCAAGATCCTTTTAGAGTGCACAAAGCATTCATGAACTGCTCAGATGATATGCTGAGGGATTTCAATAAGCATAAGAGGAGGCAGCATGGTGAAGGCCCCAAAAGCAGTGGGAGTGGGACTGCATTACTGGCAGCAACAGCCCAGAAGAGCAGAGGAAGAATAACACAGTAGGAAGAAAGGCTGGAAGCCCCTATAATGAAAGACTGATACCTGTGGCAGAAGACTGAAAGTTGACAAGTACAGTAATGATGGCAATCTGTCATCCTATTATAGAAAGGGTTGATTTGGCTATCAGGCTGGCAAGGTGGTGTCCCTTTCCTCTGTCAGAAATCCATGCTCATCCCTCCTGGAAGAGCAAATACCATTGTTTGCTTAGGGATATAGCAGTAGCTGAGCTCCCCTGCATGAACCTTCAAGCAAGTACAGTCCTGGAAATTTAAAAAGAACTTTGAAGAGTGAGCCCAAGGCTCTTTGATGGTGGTAGGCTGGTAGTGCGCCCTCACAGTGCCCAGTTCAGTTTCTCCCGGCCTTAGGTTGTTAGGGACTGCATGCTAAAGTAGGTGACTAAAAACCCAAAGAGGTGCACAGTGACAAGACAAAGGAACTTGCAAAGGTGCAAAGCAGAAGGATAAGTAGGGGCCCAGAAAAAGCTAAAGCACACTGGTCACAAAACCACGCAGCAAGAAGGGTGGCATGAACCATGCAAACCAGGAGGGGAGGGACAAAGGGCAACAGTGAGGCAAGCCATGAGATTAATGTCGACAGAGTGATGCAGGCAACAGAAGCACAGAGGGGCAAGGGGAAAGGAGGTCTTTCTTTCTGGAGGTTTATTTATTTATTTTTTGTTTTCGATCCACTGGAAACATGACAGCAGGCCGCAGAGCAGCTGGGCATGCAGGAGCAGGATTTGTGACCACTGCAATATGGCTGTGGTTTGAAAGTGAAGAGCAAGTCTGGCTGGCAGCAAAAGAGCAGGCCATGATAGAAGTGGCAGGACAATGAGATTGGCACCGGCAGCAGAGGGAGATTTTTTTGAGTTCTTTTTATTTAAATTTCCTTTCTGTTTGTTTTGCTTTTTTTATGTTTTGGCATGGAGGCTGACCAACAGCCAGTGGAGATGGGCATAAATTCCAGGGAAACTGCAATGCACAGTCAAAAACACAGCTAGATGCTGAAGACAGAGAGTGTTGGCATCTGCCTCTCAGTACTGCTCTGCACTCATTCTTCCTCTCATTTGCATGATAATGAAGGGAAACCAAGAAGGGGGAGGTTGTCTTCGGAAACACTAGCTTTCCTACCAACCATGGGACTATCCGTAAATGATAAGGGCCATGATAGCCTCTGCCATGAAGAATATACATTTACAGGGCAGGATTGGAAATGCTGTGCAACCTTGGCCAGGTCTGGTTAGACACCAACTTGTGTGCCCAGTACCTGAAGGGATCTGTGTGCATGGCCTCAAAGGATTTTGTGTCTTTGGACATTATGTGATAAAGATAGTTAGGACATGGAATTTTTATATATATAAAAATATAGAAAAATTGAGACTGAGTAGCTGAGACAGGTGAGGAATTTATGGCAGTTCGAGAGCAGAGTCTTATAGGTCTGATATAATGCCTGTTGATGTTTCCGCTTAATCCTTTATACATTTTTCATTATTTTATTTCACATACCCATTTGGTAATTATTTTGATTTGCATGATTGTTGGGTTTGGTCACGATCTGTTTCACTATTGAGTGATAGCATGCACAGACAGTGAGCACTATTACTCAGTAGTACGTACCCTGACTCAGTAGTGCACACTATTTGCCTATAGCACACACCACTGAGCAACAGTTTGTGCTATTATTGACATTTTCCCCTGAAACAAAATTGAAAACAAAACCAAGCAAAATGAAAAATCCAGCAGATGACGCTAAGGAAAGCACTAAGGAAATGACACTAAGCAAAGGAAACTAAACCATTTTTTTAGGCCTGCACACCCCTAAGATTTTCCTAGATGGGGTTCATGGGCCATTGGCATGTAAAACCAGGGGGAGAGTGGTAGGTGACAGGGTGATGCTCATGGCAGCAGTTCTGATTGCCAGCATGCCTATTTCCCCTGCTGAATCACCACTGCCTCTTGCACTCCCTTTCCTCCAACTCAGTCACCAGCTTTTCCTTCCAGTAAGTCAATGAGTTGCACTGCAGACTGATAGTTCCTGTCGTCTGCGGGTCACAAAGACTGGCTAGAAAGCTAGCATCCTCCTTAATAATGGTTGCAACCTTTTTCCCACTTGACCATTCAAGAATCCACATCATCAAAACTCCTGCTGTGAATCCTTGCTGTCGAAAACCATCTAGCTTCGCCTGTAAAATATTCACTACTGGGATAAGAAGGCTCAAAAGAGCCGTCATAGAATCAGCTCCTCCATGGCATCCCTAAAAAGGATTTAGGACTTCTATCATCTGTGTGATATTTGCCCAATCCTGATGACTCAGGGGCCTGTCAATGCCAATCTCGGTCTGCAATCACATCTGATGCAAGGTTGATCATTGCTCCACTAACCTCTCTAGCATTTCATAAGTGGAATTCTACCTGATGCCAACACCCTGATTAAGCTGGTGTGCAGGTATCCTGTTGCTTCCTGTTTTTCATGCAGCTCATTTCCACCCTTCATTCTCCGGTGAAAATACTCAGCTATTTTTTGGTACTTCTCAGTCAGTTGCATGCCTCGTTCCCTATGCCTAGGGAGTCAAAGAAGGTACAGCATAATATGCAAAACATCTGATCCTCTGAGCCCCCCCCCCAAAAAAAAAAACACTTCACTGCTTTTACCATCTTTATCCCAACATCGGTAAGTCAAGGAACACTTTACTTCACTTTGACAGTTTCCATCTTGTGCATTTGAAGCGTAGCTTGCCTTTTTCGCAGCTTTTGCGTTGTCGGCGCATTTGCTCTACTTTATCTGAATTTAAGGTTCAGGCGAGACTGATGTTAAAAAAGTTTACAGAACAGGGCTACCCATTGGGAGTTTTGCGTAAGGCGTATAAACGGGCAAAGTATAATCACTGGGAGTGGTTACTTAGTTCTGACCGGGCGCCACAAAAACAACAACAACGATCACCCACCACTGTTGTGTGTGTTTTACAACATTCCAGTCTTTCCCATCGGATAGCGTCAGTTTTGCGGCAACGGTGGAGCCTTTTTGCAGCACATCCTATACTGGCAAGATATACGCTGAAGATGACATATAGCCGCGGTCGCAATTTGCGTGATAGGCTGTGTCCTGCGGTGGCACGGGAAGCTGTCAGTCAAGTCCCTTTACTTGTAGGGCACTCTAGTTGTGATCGCTGCTCTTTTTGCAGCTTGATGAGGAGTACAGTGTGTGCCGAATATAATAAGATCACCCGAAGGTTGTGTATTGCTACGACATGTGCTACTTCGTATGTAGTATATGGGCTTTGGTGCCCTTGCCCTAAGCTTTATATTGGTAAAACCTCACGATCTTTGAGAACGTGGCTAGCAGAACATAAGTATAGCCTCCATAAAGTACGTGGAGATACATCTTTAGTGCTACATTGTGCCGAATTTAATCGTCGTTTTGAGGATCTCTGCTGCACGGTTTTGGAGTATGTACCACAAAATATCAGAGGGGGCGATCGGGATAAGATTCTTTTGAGAAAAGAGCAATGGTGGATATTCAATTTGCAAACGCTCTCTCCTAATGGGCTGAATGATAAAATTGAATGGACTTTGTTTTTTTACATTTTTTCATCATTACCTTCGGTTTATGTTCAGCAATATGGGTGCACTATGTAGTTCTAGCCTGTTTATATGGGTGGTTGAGGTGTGTGTGGATGCCGACGTCATTTCTGGTTGGAGGTTATGATTGGTTGATATGGGTTATAAGTGGTGCGTCATACGCCGTCCTTGTTAGACGGTGGAAGGTTGGCAGTTAGAATAGTTATGAAGTAACTTCTGATTACTATGTAACCCCTGATGACGCCTCTTGGTTGGTGAAACAGCAGCTTCTGTAGGGTTGTGGTTCAGATTATATATGATGGATGTTTCGGGTTGTGGTTCAGATTATATATGATGGATGTTTCCTGCTATTTCCTTTCCTGCTGAATCTATAGCTTCATAGCTTTTGAAGATTGCATTTCACTAATGGACCCGTTCGTGACTGCTGGAGAGTCGCAACTTAAAGATAAGTAATTGCGGACCCTTTTGGGTTAGTGATTTTTCTATATATTCATTATGTATTTTCCCCTTCTTTTTTAGGGGTTTTCTGTAGTCCTAACGGATCCTGTTGTTGAACATTGGCAAATTCCTTTTCAGTGTAATTGACGCTATCTGTCTGTGTGGTGTGGTAGTGTGGTTGTGAGTGAGTGTATGTTGCATTTAGGAGATTTCCCTTTGGTGTTATTTGATTGGGTTGGTATTTAGTTTCGGTATGTATGAGTATTGTGAATGAATTTGTGATGGGCTTTGGTGACCGATGATGTAAGCGTCAGCTGCTCTTTAAGTGAGATTTTCACTTTGTGTGAGATATCGAGCTTTCCTGAGGTCACATTGCTTATGAGTGAATGGTGTATGGGTTTATAATGTGGAAAGTTGTAGTCTAAGAGCTTTCACTATTTGGCTTTATTGCTTAGCTCATGCACAGCTATTTTCTGTAGTATTACAGACCTGTAAACCATGTAACTGCCATTGAACAGGATATCTCTTCTCCCTTATGCATCCTGATGCTAACTTCTTTGTATCGGGCATATTGAGGGCATTCCACGGAGGCACATAGGCAATGACAGTCCCTAACTGGGCAGCAGCGATATTGCATATTGCCCGGTTAGGGACTGGCAATTAAAAGATAGGCGAGGAAAACCCTCGCCTGTCTTTAAGCAGCAGCAGCTAATCGGGCAGCAAGCAATATTGCTGCTTCCTGGTAAGCTGCTGCGGCTTCTGTACATGTGCAGCAAACCAAGATATTGAATGCCAGGGCCGCATATGACCCCGGGCATTGAATATCCAGGGTTAAGGATCAGCAGTTATGGCTAGGTGCCGTAGAGGCACATAGCCTGCCCAAACGAATATCTGACCCATAAAGTCCCTGTCCAGTACCCTAGCTTGCACTTCACATGCATTAGTCAAAGGAATAAAAATATTGGTGCTCACAGTAGACTCTTTTCTGATGGCTAGTCATTGCTCCACCGCTCTATCTTTGTGTAAGCCTGTACAGTTAGTGGCAATGCTTGCATTTACCTGTACAGTTTGCATAAGGCCATGCAGGAACCTAAAACATTCAGATTTCCAATGTCCTAGGGCTCCATACCAGTTACAGTTCCCTGAATAAAATTGGCCTCTTCTCCTATCTCAGACCTGTCCTCGGCTACACCCCTGTCCACAGAAACCTGTAGGCTGGAAAGACCTAATTTGCAAATTAAGCAATTGTTCCTCTTGAACTTTTGCATGTTCCTCAGATGCTGTACCTGCTTCTTGCATTGTCTGGCTATAGTAAGAAGTTCATCAGGCTTTTCATAACCCCAGTTTACATGAGTAGTTCTCAGAATATTTCCCGTGTCAGGTTAAAGACTGCACGAATGCTGCTCCCATACCCTCAGCTACTTTATTCTCTGGGGCTTTCATTTCTTAATATTGTTTGAACACTTTTGTTACTCTGATCTGGAGCTGGATAAGTGATTCATCTGGCATCTGACAACATGAATTTATTTTTGTCCAGTAAACACATGGCTTGAAAATCTCATCAACTAAATCACCACAGAATTGCTGATGTTTTTCAGCAAAATCAGTATAGATGTGCACATTATTTACAGCATTAGGGTCTGCAAAAGGATTCGCTCTTGACCACTGAAGTTTGATTTTAAGGGTCTCAACATCAGTGGGAATCCAATCTATTAATATCCACCCAGGTAGGATCATAGGCATCGACCAAGGTGAAACATTTGTGTGTCCTTCTTCCTGGATTCTCTCTTGGATCAGGAAAATTTGCAATGATGGCTTGTATCTCATGGGCAGCCCATGGGGTGGGGATTCCCATCACTCCCCCTTGGGGGCTAGGCAAAAGGCAGAGCAGTATCTCATAGCTTTTTATTCTTCCTACCACTTCAGCCTCATCCTCATCATCATTGTCCCCTCCTCTCTCTCTTCTTCTTCTTCTTAAAACTTTTCCACATAAAACTTTTAATTCTTTAGCTATTTCTACTACTAGCCATCTATTTTTTTCTTAATTCCTGCACTTCCCTGGTCTACCCATTCCTTTGCACAGCTGCTTTCCCTCATCCAACAAGATTTGTTTTGTTTTGTTTTGTTTTTTTCAACTTCAGGTTCTGTAGCCCTCATCCACTCCTCATGTCCTCTGTGTTTATTTTCTAGAGCTAATGGCAACATATTTTCAAACAATGTAACCCGTTTTGGCCAGCTCGCATATTCTTTCGCTGTTCTGGATGATTTATTCAATTTGTTACACTCAAACAACTATGAAATACTGGCAATAATAAAAAATATTAAAACTGCAGAAAATAGAAGTTTCACATAGGGGTATGTTTACTGAACCATCTTAATGTTACTGGCGTTAGTTGCAGTCTTACTGTGATGAATGCCATTTAAGGTAATGGGCGTTCCAGTCTTAAGGTAGCATTTCGGGTTATCGCAATAAAGTCTGTTATCACGTGATAGAGGGAGCCGTGGCACGTTAACGCACGTTAGCCTTAATTAGACACGCTGACCAACAAACACAGCAACAGAGGTGTAGCACAGTGGTTAATACATTGACTGCTGATGCATTGGTCATGAGTTTGATCCCCAGTGGGCTCAGTTAAAAGACTGTCTGAGGCAATCCCTTTTCCTGCTTGTAACAGTCAGACACATCCCAACAATTTGCACTGCCAGCCAAAAAAGCCTCACCCCAGTGCTGCAACCAAATGCACCTTTTAGGGCGCACCATAAGGCATATCATAAAGCACCACGTCATCCAAGGCAGGTCATAATGTGCCCCAGAGGGTGGCAGGAAAGGTTGGCACCCTCCAAGGCAGCATATAAGGTTTGGACAAGTTCCTGGAGGAAAGGTCCATAAACCATTATTAAGAAGGGACCCAGGATATCAATGCTTGAACCAATACAAGCATTGTGAAACCTGTGTCCCTTGGGGAAACTGCTAGGTACATATGACCTAGATTGGACACTGTTGGAAACAGAATACTGGGCTTGATGGACCTTGGTCTGACCCAGTATGGCATATCTTATGTTCTTATAAGGCACCCCATAAGCTGGCCAAACCTAAGGTGCCATGAAAGATGCCCCAGGGATGCCAAGGTGACACAGGAGATGGTGCCCAGGGGCACAAAGGTGCCCCAAGTCACACGCATGAAATGTATGGTTCAAACACAGATGTAACCATAACACTGCACAGAGCACCAAGGAAAGGCAAAGGCTCGCCACCCGGCGCCTCCAGCCCAATCGGGGCTCGCCACCCGGACGCCTTCAGCCCAATCGGGGCTTGCCACTGACACCTCCAGCCTCTCGCCTGCCCAATTGGGGCTCTCCACCCAATTTAAAAGCAGGACACCAGCAAGCACGCCCGCGCCTTGGGGGCCCGTGCCTGAGGGCCTCGCCAGAAGGCCCTTCGGCGTGGCCCTTAGGCAGTGGCCACGTACTCTCCAGGATTCGCTAAACAGCCGAGAACAACCTGAAAGCCAGGACTCAAACCAGGACGTAAAATGCAGGCCATTACCCTGACGAAGGCAGGGCCAAAACAATTACAAAGCAAAACAGACCATCCTAGAAGTCTATCAGGATCAACACAAAGAACACTGAACAATGAAAACAGACAACGGTCAGCAAAGCAGAACCACTTGAAGCCAGAAAAGCAACGACAGCAGCAACACAGGTAATCCAACATGGTCGCTACACATTACCTACCTCTACTACTCTTGACCACCCATCTTATCCCACAACTCACAAGCACTCCAATCAACACCCTCAACACCTTTTGGTTCCTCCCACAAACAATAATAACATACAAACACTACCAAGAGCAAAAGCAGGACCTCAATACAGGATTAACAATGAAACCCGGCAAACAAGGAAAGAAGAAGCACAGCACCCCCACTCACACCCACATAAACACCAACCGACCCACAAACATCTCCATAGAGCTTATCATCGCCAGGTCAGTATGAAAAAAACAAATACCATCTCTGACCACATAAAAGACCAGCAAACAGACATCCTGTGCATCACCGAGACATGGCTGTCACCCACCGACAATGTGCTACTCAACCAACTAGTCCCTGACACCCACACAGCATTCAACTGTCCTCACACTCAAAGAAGAGGAGGAGGGGTCCTCATCATAGCAAGGATCAGCCTAAAGCTAAAAAGTAAAATCTCAACTAATACAAACCACTGCAACACAATCATCATTGAAAACTCGAACCTAGCCATATGCCTTACCTACAGAGCGCCAGACACACCATCAGATGAACTTTCAGCAATCCTAGAGGCAATATGCGCAGTCAACAACCTACACAAACAACTCATAATACTTGGAGACTTCAATCTCAGATCTATTAGCAGAAAAGAGGCAGAAGCCTTCCTATCAGCTCTGGACTCCCTCCAATTCACCCAACTCATCAACACCCCCACCCACAACCTTAGACATACCCCCGACATAATCTTTGCTCCAAACAAAGGAAGGAATCCTCATCTCAGGGCCATACATCACATCGGTACCCTGGTCAGACCACCACCTAATAAAGATTAAACTACAAGTAACAGACTCAAAAAGGCAAAACAACGATCCACCCCCAACCAGGAGATTCAAAAGCTTCAACAAGGAACAGTTCACACAAGACACGCAACTACTCCTCAATGCCAAAACAATGGACATAGATGAGCAAATCTCCAAATGGAATGACATCATTTCATCTGCCGCCAGACCACCCACCCGCAGAACACAACAATCACACAGCACAAAACCCTGCTCCACTCCATGGTACTCCAAGGATATACGAATAGCAAAGAGAGCACTAAGACAACTTGAACGCCGATGGAGACGCAACAAATCAACATCCCTACAGGTCTTAGTTTGCTTGATGAGATTAGTCTGCAGGACAAACAATAGCAGACCTCAAAGGGAGGTGCTGGAGAAAATTCACTATAATGGACAGAAATACTTCCTCTTTCTCTCTCTCTCCCTATTCATCAGACATGAAGGACAGGAGGCTCTGACAACCACTTCTCTTTACCCCTCCCCCCCTCTCTCTCTGATCTCTCTCACACACAGAGTCTTTCATATGCTCTATTCTCTCTCACACTTCACACATGCACACACACACACAGATTCATTGATGCACACTGAAGCAGCTCTGTAACAACCACTATATAACTCTGTTCTGTACCTATGTAATAAGCCTATTTCGATATAAAACTCTTTTTCCAAGACACACCAGTTTTGGTTGTCTTATTTGTGCTGCTTACCCTACTGTCTCTGTGAAATGAACCCAGGACCAAACGGAGCGTAACCAAAAGTGGAGAGCAGCGGCAGAAGATTACATTTCCCAGAAGATTACATTCTCCAGAAGATTACACCCCCATAGTGCTATACAGTGTTTCTCTCAGGTGATATTTATGGGTTTTCTTTTCTGGGGCCCAATCACTGACATACCTGCTTCGTGTGTGTGCTCACATCCCCTAAATACTTGCATCTCTAAAGCATGATATGGTGTAAATTAAGGGGTAAGGTAGCCATGCCATCATGTTACCACATGGTGAGGAGCAGGTCCCCTTTTTTGTGCTCATTTCATAGGGTTTTATTTTGATGATCACATGGTGAGGGGAGGGGTAAGGTTGGGGTAGGCTGTTAAAGCCTTGTTTTTTTGCTTTTATGTTTAAAGAGGATTATCATTTTAATTGTAATTTTTGCTTTTGTTGTAATTTGTTTGAAAATGTAAATAAAGAAATTAGAAACTTTGGTTTACACAGCACAATAGTAGCAGGATGAAACACAGGGGCCTGCAGCAGAGCTGGACCAGCCTGCACAGCATACCTCTGCCACAGCAAACACTAGCACCCCATCACAGCAGCAGCATGGCAGCACCACCTCTACCAGCACAACAGCCACAGTGACAGCCTCAATGGCTTGTAGCTTGGGACCTGAGCAGCAAGGGAGCTTCAAAGATGGCGAGGAGGAAGAAAAGGAAAGGGAAGAAGAAGAAGAGGAAGAACACATGGTGGAGGAGAAGGAGGAAGGACAGGTGGACAATGACACAGAACAGGAGGAGGAAAAGATTGAATAGGAGGAGGAAGACACGGAAGAGGAGGAGGAGGAGGAGAGGGGAATGAGGACAAAAGGGATGAAGAAGAGGAGGAGACAGATAATGAGGAGCTTGAGGACAGAGGACATGAGGGAGGTACAGGAATGCATGGATGAAGGGCCTGAAACAGCTGCTGTGGAGATGAGGGACGGGTAAGCAGCAGTCGTGTAGGTTCAAAAACCATTAGTCACTGTGGCTGTAGTGCTGTCAGCACCAGCTGTAAAGATGGAAGTAAAGGAGGCATATGGACCCAAAAGGGCTGTCATTGCATCACCCCAACCCTCCAGGACCACTCATACCACAAGCATGTCATTGGATCCTCAGGCACAGGGATCTACCCATATAGGATTGGCCAACCAAAGGCTGCCACAGCAGCCTCCAATGGCCATCTCTGCTACTTCTCCATCCCCCTGTGATGCAGGCAGAACTCAGGAGCCTGTGTGCTCTAGGTATGCAGTGGTGCATGAGCTGTGATTCATGAGGGAGGCAATGGATGGAGCAGCAGGGGAATATGTGACAGTCTACAGGCCCTCACCAATGCCCTGCTTCAGCAGCAACACTCAGGATGAAGTACCTAGGGGAGGGGAGGGGGGCAGGGAGAGGTTCTGTATTGGACACACAGTAGGAATGGGAGCCTAGGACACCAAGTTAAATGGGAATAGGGTTTGAGGGGGTAGGGTGTGGGAATGTTTTGTGGGGGCAATTTTGGAGCAAGGGAAATGGGTGGTATAATGTACAGATATGTCTTGCACCATGTTTTCTATGTATCTCTGTTATATGCTACCTGGTCATCATTTTAAAAAAAAGTTTTCATACATAAAGTTTGTCTAAGTGCAATATATCTGTGTTTGGTCTGACTCTGTTCCCTAGCCAGTGGGGCTTGCCATTGGTAGACCTTGTGGTGTAAATGACAGGTGGGACTTGTACAAGCATCACTGTCAGTTGCCATGCTGACATAGCATAGCAGCCCCCACACTCTTGTATATGTTATAGCTCTGCCAGGAGTTGCCTTGCCTGTCAGAATTAAGGTGGTAGGTTCAAGGCCAATCCTTGGCCAGTGTCAATGGACATATATGTCCTGAGAGATTTGCCTCATCCTGTGAAGCACAGTCACAGCCATATGCAGGTCCTCTTCTTGCCATTGACAGCAGAGGATAACATATGTTTTGGATCACATGGAGTAGTGTATGCCCTCCTTTCATAGCACAGTCTCAAAATCAAGCAGGGACCATTGTTGGCTATGGCAGGCACCATCCTCTGCCATGCACATAGTGTCATGAAGGTGCTGCCACACACTACAGTGCCACAATACCTACATCTGCAGGCATCAGCCACAGACTTGTATAGTCACCCTAGCAGGGAATTCACTTGCAGGGTTGTTGTGAAAATAAGCATTACCATTCCTCTCTCATCTCTCACTACACTCCTCCTCATGAACTTTGGATTGCTACTGTCTATGCCATTTTCTTCCACTGCCAACTCCAAACTGCAAGCCTTTCACCTTGCTGCTCCTTATGCCTGGAACAAACTACCTGAGTCTGTAGTCAGACTTCATCCCTGCTCCTGTTCAAATCTTTGCTGAAGACTCACCTCTTTGGGGATGCTTTAGGATCCTGATCTGCTTAGTGACCTATGTGTCTCCTTCCCTTCCCTGGTTGTGTCCTTGTCCCTAGCTGTTGTAATGTCTGTCTTGACAAGATTTTAAGCTCTGATGAGCTCTGATGAGTAGGGGCCATCTTTACAAGTCTGTGCAGCACTGTATATGATTAGTAGCGCTAAATAAATGCCCATTAGCAGTAGTTGTAGTAGGAGTATAACTGCATGGTTGACCTGGGATGCCCAACATATCCACAGAACAGCAGACCTCCACAAGAGCTGCTTAATGCTATCTCACAGTGGGGTCTCGGGGCCCTGTATTATGTACATATGGCTGGGTCAGGGCCATTGTCAGCCACATCTGGTGTGCCAACCCCATGCAGATCACACATGGAGTGCCACATGCAGAACTGTAGTCGGATATGGTCAATTGGGTTTTTGGCACTGTGTACTGGAACTGTGTTGATGTGCAGGAGGAAGGAATGATGTCAGAGCACCTAACTATTGAGCCAGACATTGAGCATGGCACATACTATCTTGCTGTGCTTCAATGGATGCTCTATGGAGTACAGTATCATGTGGATTGTATATGGTTTCCTATTGCTTAGACCAAAGTTAACAGCAAGGTGGAAATTTCCAGCTCTTCCCATATGTAACAGTGCAGCAGACCCCATAATGGGCAGGAATGCCATGTTCTGTGACCATGAGCGGAATGAAATTGTGCCATTCAGTTGGGTTGGCAGCCACCTCAGCACTTGCCCTTTGGGCACCAGCTGTACTTGGAGGCACCTAAGAGTTAGTGTCCACCATCATATGGGCCAAATTGCATGTCATTACCTGTTAGAGCCCCAGTGAAGAAGGAAGTGAAGTGCATGAATCATAGGCAAAAATGGGGGTGGGAGAGCACATGACGGTTCCCATCACACATTGAAGTCAGACTTTGCAAGATGCACATGTTTTTCACATTGCCTAGGGTGCCCACACCTCTGACAACTCAGCACCCAGCCCAGAAAAGGAATCTGCAAATACCTGAGTCTTTTGGGACTTTAGGCCATTCTAACCGGCTATGTGCCTCAACGGCATATTCTTCATATGTGGTTAGCTCTGCATTCACAGGTAGGATGCAGGATATTGAAGCGGCCCGAGCTAACTGGTTATCTTCATAACACACACGTAGCCCAATCCCTGATTTTGAGTGGCAAGGCACCTTTTTTCAAATGTGTCTGAAGCAGCTATTTGTTCATGGGCATGGCCATGTAGATCCACATACCTGTGCAATATCCATGGATAGGTTGCGAGCGGCCCACTCACATCATATCCACGTATGTGATAGTTATGCGTGGTTAGGCCAGAGATGCTGGATTTTGGACATGAAGAGGACAAGGAAGCAGAACCTCTCGGCTGTGGAAATGAAATTCACTATTGGTCTCATCCTTAAGGAGCATAACTGTCTCTTTGAATATGGGGACACCCACAACCAGCAGCGTACATGGCATGACATTGCCAGGCAGGTGAATGCTGTGCACCACCATAATAGAGAGGTCGAGGACATAAAGAAGAAGTGGTGTGTGCTCTGCCAGCACACTAAGAAAAAGCAGGCAGTGAACCTGAAAGTGCCACCAGAGCAGCAGAAGGCCCTGAGTGACCTGGAGGAGAGGGTACTAGCATGTATTGATGACTGTTATATTGCTGGGTTAACTGGCCAGGATAGCTTCGCTCCAGCTGCACCAGAAGGTGAGTAGGCCTGGTTTATCGCTTACATCTTTCCCAACCCCAACCACTCCTACAGCATAACCCCCCAGGCCAGCAGTAGGTGTGTGTTGCACTTCCTTCCTTGTGTGCCCCCTCTTCCCTGCAAACAACCTGCTCCCTTTCACAGTGTCCAGTCCACAAGCTGCTCCCCTAACATAGGTTGCTGCTCACTCTTGAACCTTTGCAATGTTCTCATGCCACTCTGCCTCCTGGCGCCACCACCATGCCTGATCACACATTACACAGGTCATGGTGAATGTGCCAAGGGAAAGGTAGGCACCACATTAGTCATCTGAGTGTGTTTCCACATTGCCGCATTGTCCATTAAGCAAGGTCAAGGTTCAGCAGATTTCCCCCTTCTCCTCCCTGTGCCATGCATCCTTCTGTGTAGTCACAGCAGTTCATCAATGAGGGATGGTGACCCCTGGAAGGAAGTGGAGAATTACAGTTAGTGCCTCTAACATGTACTTTGTACCATAGCAACTTCCTAATTATCAACCACACATTTGTACACTCAGTGGTGTTCCAGCATTAGCAATGCATGCACTCCTAACACCTTGCCATTCTGATAGCATGGACTTTCTAGTTCCATCCTGTACCATGGTCTACATTTACTGCTCCTCTGCTCCATGGGGGGGGGGGGGAGAATCCACATATGTAAGCCCATACATTCCCCTTCTCTTTACATAGGCAGCTGACCCCTCGCCCTAACACTTTACTTACTGCCTCTCTTACAGATGGACTCCCAACCTGACCCTCCAATGAGAGCCCAGGTCCTTCTGGAGTGTAACCACAGTTGTGTCCTGGTATCCCTGAACAACCCAGCCACATCACTGTATCTGCCATGTTCCCCAGCATGCAGGACGACTCCACCACTGCAATAGCAACTCAACCTCCTCAGCCACAAGGTCATTCTGAGGATCTGATGGAGTTGGAGTTCCCCATCCCTGAGCAATCCATTGACGCCTGTTCTGATACTGCTGAACAGCAGAAGCTTCAAGACAGGGCAGAGGTGGTCAGAATGACTAAGGGAATCCTCAAAAACCTTGAGAGGATAAGCCAGGAGTTATGCGACTCAAAATAATTGATGTGTGAAATGGCAGAGTGGCAGGAGAGGCACCAGGAGGCAGTGCACTGCCTATCCAGAGAGATATCTTCCTAAATGGCCTCCATCTCATTATCCCTACGTGATGTTGCAGCTGCAAGGTGGGCACCTGAGGCATATGCACCCATGGGGAGCAATGGCATGACATCAGAGATCTTCAGGTTACAGCCGTATGAGGCCTCAAACCTTGGAGAGGAGGATGAGATAGCTAGCAGTGCCTCAGAGACAGTACCACTGAGGTGTAGTGGCTGAGTTGGGAGGAAGGTTAGTGGGTTACAGGAGGAGATTCAAGATGGGAAGAGGGCATGTCAGTGATGGTGTTGGTGATCTGTACTGCATGTTCTGTATGATACCTGTGGTTGTCCTCACAACATGCTGGAAGCTTCCAGTGGTGAAGAAGGCAAGAGTAGTGGTCACCTTGAGAGCCACAGGCATTGTATACCTTCCGCCCAGTTGAGGACCCCAGGTCACATCTCAGCATGGCACAGAGGTCTATGATAGTGGCAGCTTCAAGGCAGTAATGCTGGAACATCTCCTCTGTGGTCAACTGCAGATACATGACCCTTGGTCAGTACACCTGGGGCATCTGGTAGTGTCTCCATCCTGCCCGAGCTAATACCAGCTGCTGTGGCTGCTGTTAGTGCTGTTGCCTTGCCCATCTATGGCATCTCTACCTCTGGTGTTGCATGGGTAGCCTATGTCTTGTACCTCTTGTCTGGTTTGCATGCTCTGGTAGTGGTGTATACATGCATAGCCAAAATAGATTATCATTGGTCCCATAACCGTTTAAAGCACTGGAATAGAGCTATATGGATTTTGGCCCTTATATAGTATGTTCCAGGACACTGCCATAGAATGTCAGCATTCTGCATGTATGTGAATGCCATGCCCGGACTCCAATATCACACATACACAGTTATGCCACTGCATGACCCCCCTCCCTTTGTTCTCCATAGAGAGTTCCTTGTAATGGTTTGAGTTATGTTTTTCCTATGCAAGTTCTGTGTAATAGTTTTGAGTTACAATGTAAACCGCCTTGATTAAATGATAAGGCAGTATAGAAAAATTGTTAAATAAATAAATCCAGTCATTCTTGTGCAACTTGAGATCAGGTTTACCCATGGCAAGTTTTACATGGATTTTGAATGGATTTACCTGCCTAGCATTTCCAATATTGGGCCCAACAGGTTTAAGCTACCTATTGGATGTGTTCAGAAAGAAAGAGTAGAGTCAAAGGTTTATTTACCAGGGTTTTTTTATACTGCTTTATCATTTCAGTCAAAGTGGTTTACATTGCAACTTAAACTTGGTAATGTACAAAAAAGGACATTGAAGGCTTGGATTTTTCTGTGGCAGTGGAGAGTTAAGTAACTTGCCCAAGGTGTGCTGGTAGCAATTGAACCCTGGTTTCTTGACTCTTAAGCCAGTGCTCTAACCATTAGGAAGCAGAGAGGACTATAGTGCTATCCACAGAAATAGAGACAGGTTGGAGTGGGAGTCAGTTTAGGGGGAAAGATAAGGAGCTCAGTTTTGGCCATGCTCAATTTCAAATGGCAGTGAGACATCTAGTTAGCAATGTCAGATAAACAGGCAGAGATCCAAGCCTGGATTCCTGGAGAGATTTCAGATGCAGAGAAGTAGATCTGAGCATCATCAGTGTAAAGATAATTCTGAAAATCATAGGAGGAAATAAGTTATCCGATGGACTGAATATAAAGAGAGAAAAGGAGAGATCCCAAGACAGAACCCTGAAGTACACCAACTGAAAATGGGATAGCAGTGGAGAAGGATCCAACAGAACATACACTAGAAGTGTGATGGGTAAGAAGAAACCCAGGGCAGAGCAGAACATAGCCCCTAAATTCAAGTGAGGACAGGGTATCAAGGAGAAGGTGGTATCAACAGTGTCAAAGGCAGCAGAATGGTCAAGAAGGATGAGGATCAAGTCACTGGAGACTTTCACAAGAGCCATTTCTGTAGAATGTAGGGGATGAAAGCTATATTGTATTGTCTCCAGAAGGTTTTGAGAGGAAAGAAAGTTAAGACCTACTTTTCAGACCTCATCTCTTCCTCCTCTAGTTCCTCTCGTCGCCTGTATCAGGTATTCCGCTCCCTATCTTCCCCCTCGGTCTCTCCTCCTTCCTCTGCTCTTCCTCCAAGTGCCCCTAGCCCGACAAGCCTTGCTTCCTTTTTTGTGGACAAGATCCAGTCTCTCCGCTCTTCCTTTCCCTGCTGTCCCTCTCCTCTTTCCCCCCTCCCTCCCCCTCTCCTCCCTCCACCATTCCGTCTCCCCCTTCCTCCAGTGTTTTTTCCCACACTTGGCACTCCTTCCATCCCGTCACTTCCGCTGAGCTTCTTAAAGTAATTTCCTCTTCTCATAAAACAACCTGTCTCCTCGACCCCCTTCCCTCCATCTGGCTCCTAAATCCCTCTCTCCAACTCCTCCCGTTTATCCTGACCATAATCAACACTAGCCTTACCTATGGATGCTTTCACACCTGCTGGAAACATGCCATGGTCTGCCCTCTTTTGAAGAAACCCACCCTTGACCCTAGTCTCCCCGCTAACTGGCGACCTGTCTCGAACCTACCCTTTCTTTCCAAAGTTCTTGAAAAGTTAATTTTTGCTCAGCTCTCAGCACATCTCGACACCACCCTTTCTCTCCACCCCCGTCAATCTGGCTTTAGGTCTGGTCACAGCATGGAAACTATACTTCTTGCCCTTCTCAGTGAACTCCACCGCTCTCACGAACGAGGTGACCTTTCCATCGCCGTTTCTCTAGACCTCTCTGCAGCCTTTGACGTTATCGACCACCGTGCTCTCCTCACCCGCCTGTCTGACTCTGGTGTTTGGGGCACTGTGTTGCGCTGGTTCCGGTCTTTCCTTTCACTTTGTTCCTTTGCTGTCCACTCAGGTCCTGCCGTCTCTGCCTCCTTCCCTCTGCACTGTGGTGTTCCGCAAGGCTCTATCCTTGCCCCCCTGCTCTTTAACCTTTTCCTCGCCCCTCTTGCTCTCCTCATCCAACAGTCTGGTATCTCTTTCTATTTTTACGCTGATGATATTCTTCTTATTCATCACACCAGCTCTGTTTCTGCGGATCTTTCTCCTCTCAATGCCTGCCTTGATCTTGTCGCCTCCTGGTTCTCCGATAATTTCCTTTGTGTCAATCCTTCTAAATCCTCGGCTATCTGGTTCTCCTTCACCACCCCTCCTCCTACCCTAGTCCCTATGATGTCCTCCCTTCCCATCCCCGTCATTCCTTCACTCCGCTATCTTGGTGTCATTCTTGACTCCTCCCTCTCCTTCCACCCCCATATTTCTTCTCTTGTCCGTAGTTGTTTCTTCCATCTCCACCGTATAAGATCTCTCCGGCCCTTTCTCTCTGCAGATGCCCTTACCACCCTAGTCCTCTCCCTGGTGATTTCCCATTTAGATTACTGTAACTCGATCTTCGCTGGCCTCCCCTCTTATCAACTCCGTCGTCTTCAACTCATCCAAAATACTGCCTCCCGCTTGGTCACCTTTTCTTCTCCTTTTAATCATATCGCCCCCTGTCTTCTCTCTCTTCACTGGCTCCCTGTTAAATTCCGGTTTGTTTACAAATACCTCATCACTATTCACAACGTTCTTCATACAGGTATCCCCCAGTATCTATCCAATCTCATCTACCACCAGCCTGTCCCCCGTCTCCTTCGTTCTTCCCACAGCAATCGTCTCTTCCTTCCCTCCCCCTCTCAGGCTCATCTAGAACTCACCCGTCACTCCGCTTTCTTTTTTCTAGGCCCTGCCCTCTGGAATTCTCTTCCTCACCTACTCCGTACCGAGTCGTCATTTCCACAGTTCAAAGGTCTCCTCAAGACTCATCTCTTCTCCCAGGCTTTTGATCTCCAGGCACCCCCATGACCTTGACCCGACATTTGCAATGGTCCTACATCATATAACCCTTTCCCCCCCTCCCCTAGCCCTCCCCCTTAGTGTTCTGTCTTATGTGTCTATGCCTTCTATCTCTCTCTGTCTTTTTATCTGTGTTCCTCTGTTGCTTTCCTGTCAATTGAATGGCGTTCTTTTCTTTCTTTATTTTCCAGCAGCCTGCTTTTGTTTGTTTGTACTCCGCCCTGATACCCAGGTTTGGGCGGTATATCAAGCCTGCTAATAAAGATAAAGATAAAGACAGCTGTGGTGAACTGCTCGTTCAAGTAGTTTTGAAGCAAACCAGAGAAGAGAGAGAGGCCGATAACTGGAAGGACAGGTAGGGTCTAGTAAAGGTTTTTTGAGGAGAGAAGAGCTGAGCAGGCACAGGAATGTAGATAACTGGTTGTCAAGGACAGCCAGGGTTGAGGTACAGTGCGCCTCACAGGGCATGGAATTGGAGGAGCACATGCATCCAGAGCAGAGGAGAGTATAGTGTTATAGGAGGGTACTGCCTCATCAATGAACTCAGATGACATAATGGAAGAAAGAAGTAATAAGACAGAAGAGGAGAGAGCTGAAGGTTTCATAGTGTGAAGATTCCTTACATGTTGGTAGAGATCGGACAAGAGCGAGCTATGGGACAGTTAAGGGTGAAGGTTATCAGGTGCAGGTCAGATAAGGGAAGAAGTGAGGTGGAGGAGTTTGAGGGAAAGCAGTCAGAGGAGAAGACGAGGTCAAAGCAGTGGCCATGCTTGTGAGTAGTAGCTGTAGAGCACAGCTGGAGGTTGAATGAAGAAGTTAGATAAAGGAGCTTTAAGGCCTAAGGGTCAGAAGGGTAATTAACATCAATGTTAAAATCCCCAAGAATAAGGGAAGGGGAAGATGTACCAGAAAGAAGAAGAGTCAGGAGTCAAAGTCAGCGAGAAAGGTAGAGGTAAACTTGTCAGGTGGTCGATAAATGAAGCTATCCAGAGAGGGTAGCTAACAGAATGGTATCCATAGCTGCTGTTATTGTATTATTCTATTGCTTTACCGGTCTTTCATCTTTTGTATTAACCTTGCCAGCCATGATATCTTTCTCTAATGATCTTTCTCTAAGCATGATGTGTCCATAATGGGAGCTTATAAAATTATCCTCCCTATGTTCTAAGCAATTGTTTTTATGCATATGCAAATACTAAGAGGAGGATTGGCCTAGTAGTTGGGGCAAGTTGCCTCAGGCCAGAGGTCCCGGGGTTCAAATCCTGCTGGAGGGTTCTATCCCACAGGTACTCCTTGGGCAATGCACTTAACCTTCCATTGCCTCAGGTACAAAACATATCTTGAGCCCATCATGGACAAGAGAAATATATATATGTACTGTACCTGAATGTATACTGCTTTGACCCAGTGAAAAACAGTGTATACACATCACTAAATAAATACATATAAACTTCAGTCAATTTAAAAAGCATTTACTTTAACATTTAAAATGCTGTTCTACACTCTGAAATTTCTTACAAAATTGTCCCCATAGATGCAAGCTATAAGTCCTTTTATACTCAGACTTTGAACCAACTGTCATAGGGAACATGCACATTTACTATCTGTGGATACATATTTCATGGAAAATACATGTAATTTTGAAAAGGAAAAACTACACCTTCTTGCCTCCTAAGACTTAACCCCATCCTCAAGAACATTTTCTCACTGAGGGTAAAAGTACTTGTACTGTACAACAACTATCGGGGCAGTGGGAGTGCTCCTGCCCAATCCGGGCAGTGGGAGCGAGAGAGCCCGCCCAGCACCACATTTAAGTAGCGGCGTCCCTACCGAGAGGGACCCGCTTTGCCGCCCGCAAGCCCGGCTCTCCCTGCCTGCAACTCCTGCCCTATCGGGGCAGTGGGAGTGCTCCTGCCCAATCCGGGCAGTGGGAGCGAGAGAGCCCGCCCAGCACCACATTTAAGTAGCGGCGTCCCTACCGAGAGGGACCCGCTTTGCCGCCCGCAAGCCCGGCTCTCCCTGCCTGCAACTCCTGCCCTATCGGGGCAGTGGGAGTGCTCCTGCCCAATCCGGGCAGTGGGAGCGAGAGAGCCCGCCCAGCACCACATTTAAGTAGCGGCGTCCCTACCGAGAGGGACCCGCTTTGCCGCCCGCAAGCCCGGCTCTCCCTGCCTGCAACTCCTGCCCTATCGGGGCAGTGGGAGTGCTCCTGCCCAATCCGGGCAGTGGGAGCGAGAGAGCCCGCCCAGCACCACATTTAAGTAGCGGCGTCCCTACCGAGAGGGACCCGCTTTGCCGCCCGCAAGCCCGGCTCTCCCTGCCTGCAACTCCTGCCCTATCGGGGCAGTGGGAGTGCTCCTGCCCAATCCGGGCAGTGGGAGCGAGAGAGCCCGCCCAGCACCACATTTAAGTAGCGGCGTCCCTACCGAGAGGGACCCGCTTTGCCGCCCGCAAGCCCGGCTCTCCCTGCCTGCAACTCCTGCCCTATCGGGGCAGTGGGAGTGCTCCTGCCCAATCCGGGCAGTGGGAGCGAGAGAGCCCGCCCAGCACCACATTTAAATAGCGGCGTCCCTACAGGGCGCGCCCGCGCCTGGCGGGCCCGCGCCTGAGGGCCTCGCCAGAGGGCCCTTTGGCGTGGCCCTTAGGCGGTGGCCACTGGCGGTGAAAGAGAGGAGTGCCTCCTCACCAAGACGTCAACATCCTTAACCGACCACGCCGAAAGCTGCGACGCGTCCACCTATCCCGGGAACGTACCCCCCACTTCACTGGAACACACGTGCGAAAGGCAGCCACGGCTTGAGCTCCCCAAACGGGTCTGAGCTCGCCAACCACGAGCCTCACGCACCTCAAGCTCCCCAAGCTGGGTAGAGCACACCAACCCTGCACAGCAACAACAACAAAACCGACCAGGTGAGTCTAACAAACTCATTCAACGAGGACAGTGAACTGCATGAAATCTGTGCACACATCATCAGACACCAGAAAACTACAAGCAAACTCCACACAAAACACCACAGCACACCACCATGATCACAACATGGTTTCTACCATTCAGCCTCCTCCTCACACATATCCTCTCACCAGACCCCCACCTCCACTACCTACCCCATAACCCACAATGGCACTCACCCTCCACCTGGCATTACATAGTTCCACAACGCAATCAGACCGCCACACACAGCACATCAACATCTAGAAAAAAAGAAGCACACAAATCTCACCCCCTCGCACATTGTTCAACGGAGTCACACAACACAACAGAGCAAATTGCCATAGAACTCATAAACGCGAGGTCCATATGCAACAAGATACACACACTAGCAGACCACATAGATGATCACCGACCAGACATTCTCTGCATTACAGAAACCTGGCTCAATACTACCGACTCAGTTCTACTCAATCAATTAGTACCAGACAGCCACACAGCTTACAATTGCCCACGCACCCACAAACGTGGAGGAGGGGTACTTATAATTGCAAAGAAAAACCTGAAGTTCAAAACACACAGCTCCACCGCTACACCACAAAGCAACACGCTCAGCATCATGAACAAACACATGGCACTCTGCCTAACCTACAGAGCACCCCGAGCCCCTCCTGATGAACTGGCAGCAACGCTCGAAACAGCATGCGCCCTCATAGCAACTAACAAACCCACACTCATGCTAGGTGACTTCAACCTCAAGACCACCAACACCAAAGATGCCGATGCCTTCCTCCAAGCTATGACATCCCTTCAATACACCCAAATCATCAACGCCCCTACACACAGGCACGGATCCACACCAGACCTCATATTCGCAACCAACTCCCTAACTTCAAGAGGTCTAATCTCAACTCCTTCCGTCACCCCAGTCCCCTGGTCAGACCACCACATAATCAAGATCACACTGCAACTTCAAGAAGACAACCACAACGAACAAACCAACATTTCCCACACACAAAGGCGATTCAAGAAATTCGACAGAGACACCTTCCTACTGGACACATTAAATCAACTGTCAACAGAAACAGACAACCTGGAGTCTCAAATTATCAACTGGAACAACACAATATCCAACGCCGCCACAGCCACTGTTACCAGACCAGAGGAACACTGCAACAACAAGAGACAACACAAACCCTGGTACTCCTCAACCATACGACAAAAGAAAAGAGAACTCAGAAGGATGGAACGGAGATGGAGAAAATTCAAGACACCAGAAAACCAGCAAACATACCTAACAAACCAAAGACTATACACCGAACACATCAACCAATCCAAGAAAGAATACCACACAAACATGATAAACACATCCATAAACAAACCCAGGGAGCTCTTCGATATAGTGAAAATCCTCACAAAGGAGCAGAAAACTGAGGAGGAAATACAAATAGACCCGCAAAAATTTGCTGATCACATCAAAGACAAATTTCACTCCACAGAACCAACTGAAACCAGCTCTTCAACCCAGCCTGATTCATACCCTACGACATGGGACACCTTCTACCCTCCCTCAACAGAACAGCTCTCCCGCATCATCACAGCAATCAGAACAAGCACCGCCCCCACGGACCCCTGCCCAGTATCATGGATAAAGGCCACCAAATCAAGCCTCATCCACATCATACACGACATTGTGCTCAATTCACTCACCCAGGGTCTCCTGCCAGCTCAACTAAAACTGGCTACAGTACGCCCAATACCGAAGAAAACAACCCTCGACAAGAGCAACCCCGCAGCATACAGACCAATATCCAGTATACCTTTCCTGGCAAAAATCATAGAAAAAGCAGTGCAACAACAACTTCAGGAACATATTGACAACCATGCTCCTCTAGACGACAACCAGCACGGCTTCCGCCCCCAACATGGAGTCGAAACACTGCTGATATACCTCATAGACAACATCATCAGAGTCATAGACAACAACACTAAAGGCATCCTAATGATCTTCGTCGACATCTCCTCCGCCTTCGACACAGTTGACCACCCAACCCTCCTGGAAAGACTAAAGAAAATTGGGCTTCATGGTACCACGTTAAAATGGTTCCAATCCTACCTCACCGACAGGCAGCTACAAGTCAAGATAGGCCACAACACCTCTCAACCCATAAAAATCCGCCAAGGAGTACCTCAAGGATCCGCCCTCTCGGCCCTTCTGTTCAACATATACATCCAGCCAACATGCGACATCCTGAAAGCGAACAACATTCAATACACCATCTATGCAGACGATATCATGATATACACACCCATCTCTACCGACAACCCAGACTACAATAGAATAACTGACTGCCTAACACAAATGACAAACTGGTGCACGAACAACAACCTCTCAATCAACTACAGCAAGACAGAGGCTCTAATAATCACTCGCAACCCCAACTTCATTCACCCACCGGACATCAAAATAGCAGACACAACCATTCCAATGAAATCCGAAGTAAGATACCTGGGAGTAACCCTGGACAACAAACTAAATCTCATGTCTCACGTCAACAAAACGGTCAAGAATGCATACTATAGAATGAGAATCATCAGACGGCTTAAACCCCTCCTCGACACAGAACACTTCCGCACAGTATGCCAAGCGCTCATCACCCCATTATTGGACTTCTGCAACCCCATCTACCTTGGCCTACCAAAGCAAACTCTCAAACCGCTCCAACTAGCCCAAAACACCGCCGCACGCATAATTTCTGGCTCAACAAGACATGAACACATTACCCCCGGTTCTCAAAGATCTACACTGGCTCCCAATCAGCTCACGTATCAAATACAAAACAATAATGAACATATTCAAAATCAAGCACCACATCTCAGCAAACAGCCTGCACACCCTCATTCATCCAGACACCAGCACCCGCCCGAGAAGAAGAGGAACCTCCAACAGAGTCAATACACCAAAAGACTTCAGAAAAACACGAAAGGACACCACAGAGAGAGCCCTCTCCCTGGCAGCCCCAACCATCTGGAACTCCCTCCCAGATGATCTGAGATCGACAACGGACCTCAAAGACTTCCGCAAACAGCTGAAGACAACTTTGTTCATAGAACATTATGGACACATCACGTAATCAAGCAAAGCCTGATCAACAAAGACCCCGACGAGAGATTATAAGACACCGACAAGAGATTGTATATCGGCACAGGATCTAGCTCAAGCCCTATCTGGACAGTACCTTGTATTATAGAACATGCTGTATTATAGCGCACACTGTACATAGCTCACCCTAATCTAGAATCCCCCTCCTCACACACACTTCACACCACTGCCCCCTCACACTATTCCTCCTGCATGATCCCCCCCCCCCGCCCTCCACTCCCCCCACACTGCATGACCCCCCCAGCACTTCATCTGATTGTTTTGATTGTGACACCGCCTTGATTTTTAGGATAAGACGGTTTAGAAATACTTTTAAATAAATAAATAAATAAAACAATGATTATGTATAACTTCAGCAACAGATAAGTAGGACATTTAAAAAAAAAGATTTATTTTGAATAGGTATTTATTTAGATAAATGACTTTTGAAAAATGATTATGAATAATTTGTATTGGTTAATAATAACAATCACATAAAGTAAAATAATTTGTGCTAACTTGCCATAACTAGCAATCTACTTCCAGTCACATTGCCAAGAAAACTCAGGAGTGGCTAAGTCGCCAGGAGTCAGCATTGACTTGAAGGCACACATTGCATTTTTCACCCTAATATTGCAGATTGACCTCTAGTGATAGTACCATGAGACTACTACTAAGGGTCATCATTGGTGGGTAAAGAGTAGAGGAAGGACTGCTCCCTTTGTGGACCACCAGACTACCAGAAAAAACCCTCGGTGAGCCCCAGGGGTTTGAGAGATGGTCAGAGGACAGATATGGTCTATGGGAGGAACTTCTGTTCAGAAGGTTTTCTGGAGGGAGGTGATAGCCTGTGGAGTCTGCTTTGAGAGGGGTGCTGAAATGGGAAGGTTAATGCCAAGGGTCTGGTTCATGGGATCTTGATCAGGGATCTGGGGTGGTCTTGATGGGGAGGACTGACCTGGGGGATCATGATAGTAGGGAGATCAGATTTGAAAAGGATTTAATGGGGGGGCACTTGATCAGGACAGGGGTCACTTTGCACTGCCATAACAGCTGCATTTTTTTGTTTGTTTTGCCTTGGGGCCTGTATTCCATGCCTTCATAGGTAATGTGGGTGCATCCATGTTACCTGTCAAGACATGGCACGCAGGCCAGTGCAGTAAGTGTTAGTCCTGTGTGTTCACTACAGGGCAGATGCTGGACACAGCCAACAACACATATGCTTTACACATACTGCATGTTGTGTTTTACACATAACACACAGTAACTGCAAAAATGTACCACATTTCACAAACATGCCCTTAAATGTCATGTTCTCAACAACTCCTGAAACCTTTTTAGATCACTTCTCATCCTGTCTACTCACTCAGGGATGTCCGCTTTTGCAGATCTTTGTGTCATCTGCTTGAAGGCAAACTTTTTTTAATCCATCTGCAAAATTATTCATAAGGATGTTAAATATATTTAGCCCTGGGAGAGATTGCTGAGGCAATGTTAATGTGCAGATCCATAGAAATAGACAAACTAATAAAACATCTTAGTATGAGTTGATCAACCAAGTATCTGTTTATCATCCAAAACCCCCTCTCTTAATTCATCTTCACTAGAAATTACAGCATTACAATTATAAACCAGAAAACAGATATTTAAAAGCAAGTGTCATGGTAAAAGACAAAACAAAGATGACTTTTATTAATAGCATTGTGGAACGCATACACTTGAAAATTCAAAAATAAATCTATCATCTGAAGCAAAAGTTCCCATGGTATTTGACATTTCACTAATCATGCCCATGATAGTAGAGCGCAAGTAGATCAGATGCATTATTATTCAGTTCAATGAGTGAAAGACAGACAGCAGATCAGTCCTTCACTCTCTATTTTCTTTAAATAATCCTGGCGAAGGTGAGTTTAGATTAAATTTGCTCAGCCCTAAACATTACAAAACTGAGTATTTATTGTGAAACAATTGTTGTTGAGAAAGGCAATTTATTTTTCTGAATCATTAAGAATGCTTATTTAATCGCATTTCTATATTATGAATGGTGTATTAAAGTTGAAAAGATTGCTTAAGCAACACTGATACTTGATAGAAAGATGCAGCAGTATTTAAATTCTTCCATTTGTTCAACTATTAATCCCAAGAAGCTCATGAGAATATTAAACCAGTATGTTTTTTATAGATAAATATCATATATTTAGGTCTACTAAAGAACAACATGAGGGCACTCCAGATGGTCCAAAATGCTGTGACTCATTTGCTCACAGGATGTCCTTTCCGAGAACATATTATCCCTTATCTTAAATAGCTACATTGGTTTCCATTTGAGTCATGTGTCTAGTTTAAATTGGGCTGTCTGGTTATGTTCCTTCACATGGAAAACAAGCCTGAATATTTGACTAAAAGACTGTTGAAGTTGATTGATAATTCTTTAAACTTGTGCTCAACCAAAACAGGGATGTTGCTCATTACCCCGATGAAGGTTGTGAAGTTCACTAATGTGTGTTCCGCATTCTTTAGTACTCCTTCTTGGAATACACTGTATGGAGTACTCTGATTTTAGAAAAATGCTAAAAGTACTGTTTGCTCAGGAATATTAAGGGGTATGTTTACTAAACTGCGTTAGTGCAAATCGCGTTAGGAGCCGCGTTAGTGAAAGGAAAGCCATAAAAGGACATGGGCGGGACATCGTAACGACTAATGCGCGTTCCAAAAACTAATGAGCGTTACAGGGCGCCGTGGCGCGTTAATCATATGAAGGCGTACAGACACAAATCATTGAAACAGAGCTGTAGCACAATGGTTAGTGTACTCACCGCTATTACAGGCAGCATGGGTTCGAGTCCTCAGTATGCCTAGTGCAGAATGCTGTCCCAGGCAGCACCCTGTACATTACATAGGGAATGAGGAGGCATGTTTTTCTTTACGTTCAGTAGTTGTTAGTGAAACACACTCTCGCAGTGCGCATAGCCATGTATGTTGGTACGTGCGAGGCTGCATGCGTTGTTACGGGCGTAGCCCCGTGCGTTGGTACGTGCGTACAATCGTGCGTGGGTACGTGTGTTTTTACCAGCATGGGCACCTTATAGTACAGACACTTTAGGGTGTCTTGCACTTATGCACTATGCTAACAGATGTACGTGTGATGGCCCATGGTTTATCAGAGCCTGAGAGCAGGCGCTGGATCTTCCCAGGGTTGGATCGTGCCAGTCACACCCATGATGCACTGCACATGCAAATCAGCTGTCCACAGATACACACCATGGGGAATGCACCCCCACAGCACCTTGGCCTGGTAGGGGGAAGTGACCATGTGCACCCCCACAGCACCTCGGCCTGGTAGGGGGTACTGACCCTGTGTTGTACTGGCACAGAGTAGCTACACACCGTCACATTGTGCTGGTACTGTGCTCACCCTAAGGGTGCAGTGAGGCGCCCAGCACCAGGTCCAAAGCAGTGTTAATGTGCACATAGGTAGTTTCTGCACAAACACCTTGTAGTCAGGTGTAGCCCCCATGGACCCCTAGGTGGCCCATGTTACCCCCCCCCCCCAAAGTGCCAAGGGTGGCAAACAGGGTCTCCTAACAATAGATCCACCTTCTACCTCCCTGCAAAGGTGGCAGTAGAGAAGAACATCAACCCCAGTCCTGGTGGGGAACAGACACCCCACAGGGCAGGCACCGCAGCTCTGTACGCAGACAGACATCAGGCCTGGATATGGTAAGCTGTACCCCACCACTATCTGATATACTCCTGCAGCAAGCCATCAGCCACTGCACCCTGCAAGCCACTCCATCAAGACACATACCAGCTGCAAACAGTCTGCTAGTTAGTCCATAATGCATGTGCCCAGTGGATATGCATGCACACAGAACTGGGATGTCAGCATACACAGCAAGCAGATAAATCAGTGACTGGGCCCCAAAAGGAAACCCATATCTATCACATAAGAAAAATACTATATAGCACTATGGGGGTGCCTAGCCATGCTGTGGTCACTGCACAGTCAGGGTGAGAGTGATCTCTCAGCAGGACATACTGAGGTCACCCTGTCTGTGTAGGTGGTGGCCGGGCACTAAAATGTGCCTGTCACTGCCCTATGCCCTGTGCAGATGCACCCTGGCCAGGCCACCCTGTCCGGCCTATACCCATGGTACCTTGCTCCTCATTATGCACATTGGCAGCTCAATACTGGCAACATTGCTGGCAGTGTGGGCTGTGGAAGGTCTTTGCAGCCACCACACACTGGATAGACAGACAGACACCCCCACACCTATGCCAGCATTGTGCAACTATAGAGGTGTTCAGCAGCCATACCCACCACACCAGTCCTGGGCACAGTTCAGGCATGGATATTGTACGCAAGACTGTTGGGGGTCACTCCCCATGGTGGTACGCACTGTCAGAGTCCAGACCTGCAGCACACACCACAGACAGCAGAATGATTGTTATGGTGGAGCTCACTGAGCAAACTGTGCTTAATGTAGGAATTGATATCTGCCAGTTATCACAGGAAACGTTTGATAGCTGTGTACCATATACCCAGGTGTAGGGTGGCATTGCTAAGGTATGCAACTGCTAGTATTGGGAGATACAGGCAGGGCCCAATGTCCTGCTTCTCCAGGAGGCATTGGCCAATGGAGCCTGTGGGTGTGTCTGGCCCTGTTGGCTGCTGCTTTACGGCAGAGTTCCCCAACTCCAGTCCTGGTGTTCCAAACCTGTTCGGGTTTTCATGCTGTCCCTCATAAATATGCATGAGCTACATCTGCATACCATGGGGGTGGTGCATAGATATGCAGCACAGGCATCTTTATTAGAGGCAGCATGGAACCTGAATGGTGTGGGACCCTCCAGGACTGCAATTGCGAGACTCTGCTCTGGGTAATGCGCCTGTTTCTGATGTCTGTGTTTGGTGTGGTATAATATAGGCATATTAACCATGTGTATGTGCTCTGCAATAAAGGGGTGTCTTTACTATCACTGTTTAGTGGTGGGTAAAACTATGGGGACTGGGTTGGCAGGAGCCCCAGCTGGGATATGAACCTGTGACCCTCTGGTCTTACAGGCACTGGCTGTGTCTGTTGCACCACACTGTGGCCACAGAGATAGTGCAGTCCCTGGAGTTAGTTAAAGCGGCCTGACGAGTCAGAAACCCTGTTCTGCACAGGTTTACTGTGGGCTCATTTACCTTGTATGGAGACAAAGGTGCACATAAACCTCAAAACAGACCTCAAAAAAGGGGCAAACACCCATAACCAAGCTGGGCAACAATGATATCATTGGGTAACATTACACACCACTCCCAGGAAAGCTCCATCACAATGAAATGATCTTTGAAAGGGTCTACGGAGCGTAGACCCTTCCAAACATCATTTCTTTCTTTGGTGCTTTCCAGGGAATGTTGTTCATTGTTGCCCATTGCTATCACTGTTGCCCAGCTGAATTGTGCTTTTTACAATGTTTCTTGTGGTCATTCTTAAGGTTTTATTTGAACTTTTGGTCTTTGCACATGTATCACACTGCTCACGTTTTGTGGGTTTCCCCGGTTTTGCTGTACATTGCTGACGGAAATGGTTTCTCTTTCCTTTAATATGCCTTTAACGACAGGTTTTCATTCGCGTTGGAATTGAGCTCCGAAATTCAGCGCGTTAGTATGAGGGGAGCCTCTCCCCGCCCACTCTCCGCCCATTGACCCCTTCTCTCCGCCCACTCTCCACCTTCTGCGCTGTTTTAACGCGCCGCGGAGGTTTACGATCGTTAACTGCGGTTAACGCGCGCAAAGTACGTTTAACGATTGTTAGCACGTCAGAACGCGCGCTCGGACGTGCTAACGATCGTTAAACGTACTTTACGCGCGTTAATCACGATTACCGCACTTTAGTAAACATCCCCCTAAATGTTTGACAGCCAAAAGAGTAGTTAAATAAGAACTGAACAAAATGATCAGATGAGTAGTCAAAATAGCAAGTAAATTCTTAGCAGAAGTGTTGATCAGTTACGTTTGAGTATTGTGATGCAGCAGACCAGTGGGGAACAGAAGAAAATATTTTAAACATGAAAAAAGGCATGCACAAGCTGCAGTATTTTCAGGAACCTGATAGGGGGAGCAAGAGGGACCTCCGGAAGACTGAGGATCCACGCCCCACAAGGTGTGACCAAAAGCCAGCCAGCCTCCAATCCAGGAAGGCAGGAACTCCTCTTAAAGAAAGTCTGGAAGACTGGAAAAGGGGAAGTGGCGGTAAAAGCGAAAGTGGCCGTAGCAGCAGGAGCAGCAGAGAAGGCAGAGAAGTTACAGAGCCTGCAGAAGCCGGAGGAGCGGCAGGAGCTGCAGAGGTGGCAGAAACCGCAGAAGCTACAGATGCTGCTGGAGCGCCGGAAGGAGGAACAGGCCAGAGAGACCTGAAAGGACAGAGAGTGCGGAAGGATCCAGGAGATCCGGGGACACGGAAGCAGTACTGGGACAGCTGTGTGAAGTCAACCGAAGGACGGTTGAAAAACCCACGCCAGATTGCAGGAGCAGGGCAGAATCTCAGCAGGAGTAGGCCGCAAGCCTTACCCCAAGGAGAGAAGCCAGCACTACAAGGTAACCCACACTTAGTGGGGAACAGCCTTCAGAGAGCTAGCCTGTGGAGAGGACAGGAAACTGAAGGTCCCTGTTCATGTAACACTTCTCATGATACAAGGTATGAAAAGCTTTTATCAAATGAGAGACTTTTGAATAAGCAGTGTTTGCAGAAAGCTAATATAAAACCTGTGAAGAGGGAAGAATATTCGCCTTGTAGAACAGTACATGACCGACGCCCCACTCTGAACCCAAGGCATTGGGAGGTCATACAGCATTTGGCTGAAAAGCCCAATTATAGGTTGCCCAGAACCACGGACTCTGTTTCAGAGCCGTATGATCAGCAAGTGGAAGTGGTAGAATCCCTTTCAGATGAGGAAATGGATTGTAGTTATTGTACCACTGGAAGCTTGGAATCCTTGCATAGCATGTGAGCAGTAAACTGGTGAAATAGGAAATGTTTGTTTTGTATCACGTCTATGAAGAGAACAGTTGTTGCTTTGAACCTGAGTTTTACTTTTTCTAACCTGATGTAAGGACATTTCTTTTGTTGTTTTGGGACTGATCCTTTGAACCTTTGCAAGACAAGGGAAATAAAGCCTTATTTTCCCTCCACTTGGAAACCTGTGTTCTTTGGGTATTGGGTAATAAGGACGCTACCAAGGCTATACATCCCTGGGCCCTGAAAAATACGTACCAATCCCAACCTTATCTTTATTTGTGTCCGACCTACCTTGGCGCCCATTAGCCACCAGGGTGGCGTCGCGACAGTATATGTGTTTGTTTTATAATTTTTGTGTATGTAGAATTCTAAGCTATATAGACTTTTTGGATATAAGGGCATATAAAAATTGAAATAAAATGTAGACCCCACAGGATGCATAAATTTTAAGTGAGTGTGTTCTGGGTGTATTTTGAGCAGATCAAAAAACTATGGGGGGCATATTCAACTGCGGAAGCCAGCACTGTTGAAGCATCTGGCCATCACTGCTTCAACTTCAGATATTTAGTGCCGGGCCATATTTGGCAGTTGACATTGAATATAGGTTTGTGGTGTTATCACATTTGGTCATCAGCAATACTGAGCCACTAGCCAGATAGAAAAAGTGGCTAAAAGTTGGGACAGTCTTTTACCTTTCCTAACTTTAGTTGTTTTAGCTAGCCAGTTAGCAGCTCAATATTATTGTCACTGATATCTAGCTAAAAGTGCCACCTCTGCTCTTCCCCAGACGCCATACTGCTAACCGGTTAGTGACAGGGCATTTTGTTGGCCGAAGAGGGGAAATTCAGTGGCAGAAGCACAAACAGCCTTACAGCATCGGAGTCTAGGTAAGCACTGAGGGGCTGTTTGAAGCCATTGCTGCCACTACATGTCCTAGAGAGGGACGGCAGTGGTGTCAATGGGCCACCCTTGGACCATCGGTGTGCTAGGAAACTGCCTAGTTCACCTGATAATCGTGCCAGCCCATGTCATAAGTACCTGTCAGGTTCCTAAAAGGTAGCCGGATTCCATGCTGCTTATCTCAGGGGTGTGAACAGTGGATTTGCCCTATCCACTTTAATAATGGTTTAAGGAACTTTTCTCCAGGAACTTGTCCAAAGCTCTTTTAAATACAGCTACATCAACAGTTTTTACTACATCCTACAGAGATTGATTACATATTGAAAAAATATTTTCTCCGATTAGTCTTAAATGTGCAACATGGTATCTCTATTACATGTCCACTAGTCTTTCTACTTAGGAGAATTAGTAGTTTGTTTGTAGAGAATGTAGCGTACTGTCTCCTTAGTTTGTGTCACCATGAACATTAAGGAGTATGCTTACCAAAATCCACACCATTAGCAGGAATTCAGCCCTGAAAATGAGCAAGGGGGATGTTTCCAACCTGCACTACAAAATGGAAGTGTGCCCAACATGTCCCCATGTAGCTAGCATGAGCACTACCCCTGGGTTCACTATGTTTGGCACAATCAGTATGAGCGCACTTAATACCACCCATTGAGCTGGTGGTAAGTGTACCCAGGCTAAGTACAACATTGCCTGTGAGCATCTTTCAAAGATACCCACATTACTTATGATTTGTATGTTCTACCCTGTCCCTCCCAATCTCTGTCCCAACTCACGCTACTCGGATAGAATGGTATTTTTAAGTGCAACCATATTTTTAGCATGTGGTAAAATCTATTGCTGCACAATTAGGGGTATGTTTACTAAACTGCGTTAGTGCAATTCGCGTTAGGAGCCGCGGTAGTGACAGAAACCCCAAATAAGGACATGAGCGGTACAGCGTCACCACTAACGCGCGTTCAAAAAATTAACGAGCATTACCGGGTGCCGTGGCGCGTTAATGCGCGTTAATCGTAAGAAGACGTACAGACACAAAGCACTGAAACAGAGCTGTAGCACAATGGTTATGGTACTGACCGCTGTTACAGGCAGCATGGGTTCGAGTCCCCAGTGTGCCTAATGCAAAAGGCTGTCCCAGGCATCACCCTGTACATTACAGAGAGAATGAGGAGGCATGTTTTTCTTTACATTGAGTATTGGTGTCAGAAACACACCCTCGGAGTGTGCCTAGCCACGTACTTTGGTGCGTGCGAGGCTGCTTGCTTTGGTACGTGCGTAGCCCCGTGCGTAGCTGCGCGCGTATAATCGTGCGTGGGTACGTGTGTTTTTTTACCAGTGTGGGCATCTTATATTACAGACTCTGTAGGGTGTCTTGCACCTATGCATTATGCTAACAGATGTACGTGTGATGGCCTATGGTTATTAAAGCGTAGACCCTTCCACACATCATTTCTTTTTTATTTGGTGCTTTCCAGGGAGTGTTGTTCCTTGTTGCCCATTACTATCACTGTTGCCCAGCTGAATTATGCTTTTTAAAATGTTTCTTGTGGTCATTTTTAACGTTTTATGTGAAATTTTGTTCTGTGCACATGTATCACACTGCTCACGTTTTGTGGGTTTCCCCGGTTTTTTCTGTACATTGCTGACGGAAATGGTTTCTCTTCCCTTTAAATGCCTTTAACGACAGATTTTCATTCGCGTTGGAATTGAGCTCAGGAATTCAGTGCGTTAGTGTGAGGGGAGCCTCTCCCCGCCCACTCTCCGCCCATTGACCCCTTCTCTCCGCCCACTCTCCACCTTCTGCGCTGTTTTAACGCGCCGCGGGACTTTACGATCGTTAACTATGCTTAACGCACGTAGTATTACGTTAATGGTCGTTAGCGCGTCGGTACACGCGTTATACGGCACTTACGGTCGTTAACATCGTACAACGCGCGTTAGCCACGTTTATCGCACTTTAGTAAACATACCCCTTAGTGTGCATTGAACCCCTTGCTACCCGGTAGCACACTTTAATAAATATGCTCTTAAAAGAGAGAACCACTAAAAGGGGCCTCAAAAATAATGCTGCATGTTCTCCAGTTAATCAAGCACTTTCTCAATCATTGATCCCGAAATCCATAATTTTTTTTCCTATTTTTGTATTGTGCTTTAAAAAAAGACATTTATAAAACTTCTTATGCTAGTGCAATAATCCCATCCTTTCAATTATTAATACATTTGAGCAAAAACTATTTATCTGTTGTGTGCATTCAATCTAAAAAGGAGCGTAAAACATAATGATGTCATTATAAAAAGAACTATTCAATATCTTCATTAAGTTCAAAAGCTGTGCATTCAATCAACATGATCTGCTGGTCAAAGAAGCTCCACTCCTGAATTGTTTAGTGCTCTACGATTGGGAGCTCATGCTACTTTTAGTGGTTTACTATTTGATATTGTGTGATGCAATCTGAAGGAATGGCAGCACAGCTTGGAAGGTTTTTGGCCATTATCTGAAATAATTTTCCGTTGAAGCATTCAGAGTATTCTGATATCCATAGTTTGTGTAGCATGTGAACTGTAGGGTTTTTGTTTTGTTCCGGGGGGGGTTTGTCTTCAGTCCTTTGGGGATGATATCCTATTGCATTAAGATAAGATGGAGATGCCCCAATAAACTACTGTAGTTAATTTGTTACCTTCCAGCAGCTTCTCTCATTTTAAAAGAGATGGAGACTGTGAATTATCCTAAGTCTGTGGTAAAGTATTCACAGGGTAAAATTGTATTTGAAAAAAAGAGTTTGAAAGGTTATCGGCAAGCTATGAAAAGGGTAAAATTAGAAACATAGAAAAACAGAACCACGATGATAGAAAAAGACCATATGGCCTATCCAGTCTGCCCTTCCATACCAAATACTATGCAGTAGTCCGTTTTCCCTTTAGAGATCTTCTGTGTTGATCCCATGATTATTTAAATTCAAATACTGTTGTCGTCTCTACTATCTCCACTGGGAGATCATTCCACGCATCTACCACTCTTTCTGTAAAGAAATATTTCCGCATATTACTCCTGAGTCTATCCCCTTTCACCTTCATCCTATGCCCCTTTGTTACAGAGCTTTTTTCCAATTGAAAGAGGCTCTCTCCTTGAGGTATTGCCACATTTTGACAAAGTTAGTTTTCCTAAAGTCATGGACCCTCACTTTTGCATGTACTTTTGCATGAACTTCCTTAGTCCTAATACTGAACAATAATATCTCATGATCACTGGATATAAGAGGATCTTCCACAAGAACATCAGAAACACTTTCCCTATTTGTAAGTACCAGTTCCAGCATGGCCCCTTTACATGTCGGTTTTCTTACAAAATCATGCTGCTCGACTAATCTTCTGTCAACCTCGCCATGCCCACATTACTCCTCTTCTCAAGTCGCTTCACTGGCTCCCTGTCCAATTCCGCATCCAGTTCAAACTTCTCCTGTTGACCTATAAATGCATTCACTCTGCGGCCCCTCAATACCTCTCATCTCTTATCTTTCATTACACCCCCTCTCGGGAACTTCGCTCTGCTAACAAATCACTTCTATCTAGGCCTTTCACTCGCACCGCTAACTCCCGACTTCGCTCTTTTCACCTTGCTGTACCTTACGCCTGGAACAGCTTACCTGTGTCTGTGCGCCAGGCACCCTCCATGGCCCTCTTCAAATCCAGATTGAAGACCTACCTCTTCACTGTCACTTTCAGATCCTGACTTCTTTCTCTTATCTCAACCTGACTCCCGTCAATTTTCATGACCAAATTGTAAAGATCATACTGTGCTTTGCACTGAATTGACTATTGTTCTGTATTGTCTCAACTAGATTGTAAGCTCTGACGAGCATGACTCAGACGAGCAGGGAGTATGTATACCTGTACAGTGCTGCATGTGTGGCACTATATAAGTGCTAAATAGTAGTAGTAGTAACTTGCCCTTCAACTGGGTTTGGACTGTCCACCTGGACAGATTCAGAAACTTTAACAGGGGCAACAGCTTTGGCAACATGATTCTTCCCAGTCATAGTTCAGTTGGAGCTTTGGTATTTGTTGAAGTAAATGAGAAAGACCTATCACATTCACTAACTTTTTGTCAGCGATAAAGCAGCTAACCTCTTTAATGTGTGTTCTAACAGCTCTGTGCTATGTACCTGTGTGTACTCCCACTAGCTTGCTAAACAGCTATTATTGTACACTACTAAATTCTGATATTATGCATCTGAGATATATAATTTATTGTGTTCCCTTTGTAAATTACCTAATGAAAGCTTTTTCATGAATATCAAATTGTTTATTTGCCATTATGGAGTACCTAGATGCAAAAAATGACATGATCATTCAGAAAGTGTGAATCCAACTCTTTGTATTTTCCCAGACGACTGCAGGAGAATAGAAAAGATTCTCCTGGAGCTTGGATTCAATGTTACCAGGGAGGTAATACTTGACAGCAAGTTTGAGAGATGCAACAGGCAAACATTTTTTTTCTGCCACTTGTGTAGGTAAATAGTGCAATCCAAAAATATGTACACCAAAATAAAGAGTGCCAAAAATCAAAATTCTACCAATGGGACTCACAAAATATTATTCACAAAAAATATATTTTTCTTTAATCAAATATATCATAAAACTCTCTTAAATAATTCTTTCCATAGGGCATCTAGTGCCTATGACCATTTGCACAGAGTGAATATTTGTGATGTTGATTGATAATGCTCTAGTTGAATAAACAGTAATGTCCAATGTAAATGCTCAGCTTGCTGCAAAATAATACTTATCGTAAGCACATTCCAAACTGGGACTTCACAAGGTGTCCTCGGCAGTTCAACAGAACCTGACCCCAGCTGCTGGTTTCACAGTATAAAGCAGCTAACTCAAAGACTATGTACTTCCAACTGCTATAAACTATCCCTAGCAGAAATAAACAAAATATATCAATCAAATCTTTATCAAATTACAACTTATAAAACCTTTCATAAAACACTTCCAACATTAATTACTCGGAAAGTCTTCAGCTAAACCCCAGTAGCTAGTTGAGTGTCTTCCGACCTGGGGGTCTCATCTTCCAGCACTATAGTGCAATTTGTGTGTGTTGTGTGTGTTGTGTGTGTGTGTGTGTGTGTACAGCTTTCAAAAGTCCTATTTCTATACATTCAGCACTGAGTTATACACAAAAATGCCTTTGAAAATTGTTTTCTTTATGAAAATATGTATTTGATAATGCTAAATATAGCATGTAGAGTAACCAAGTCTTCACAAAGGACTGAACTACTGTTTTCAGATCAGTCATATTCAATAGCTGCCAAAATGCTTTCCACTGTTGAAGATGATGGAATACAAACAGGACAGAGTTGGTTCAGAGGACCACATGAGACAGACTTAAAGATCTAAATATACCGTATATACTTTGGAAAAACAAGCAGGCGAGGGGGATATGATAGAAACATTTAAACACCCCCATGGTAAAAATGCACAGGAGATGAGCCTCTTTCATTTGAAAGGAAGATGTGGGATCATAGGGTGAGGGTGAAAGAAGGTAGAATCAAGAATAAGTTTTTCTTTATGGAAAAGGTGATGGATACATAGAACAGTTTCTCAGTAGAGGTGATGGAGCTAGCAATAGTATCCAAATTCAAGAAAGCATTGGATAAGCCCACTAGACCAAGAGGTGTTCAAAGAGATAGGCGTTAAGAGACCTTAGGGGAGTGTGGGGAGTAGATTGGGATCCAGGGGAGAGTGTCCTAGGGGTTATTGGGACCTTGATTGCCGTTTGTGGGATGGGATAAAGATGCATGTGTAGGGGGGGTGCTTATTTGGTGTGGGGGGTCCCCTTGTTCCTTGGTACTGCTGGGGGGGGGGGGGGCCTGAACCACCAGTAGAATTTTCAGTGCTTGAGGCATTGGGTCACATGCTAATGACAATGCTCCTGGCAGGGAAAAATAATGCCAGCCTTAAGCTTGCAGTGATAACCAAAAGTGGCGTTACTTCTTTACCATGGGAGTCACTAATCTAATGTATTCAGTTACCACAAGTTAATGACTCCAGTGGTAAACTAAACTGTAGTAACATGTCAGAGTTTACTTCAGCTTAGTAACCACCATGCTTAGCTGCCTAATAAACACATTGGAGACTAGATTCCATAGGGCGAACATTTTAACTCACAGAGTGGATAAATCTAGTCACCTAAGGCCCAATATTCAAAGGCATGTATACAGTTTACCGACCTGTAAACTATGTAAATGCCACTGAACAGGATATTCAATGGCACTAACACGGTTAATGACACTGAATATCCCCAATTAATGCTGCTACATGTCCCGATGCTAACTGCTTAGTATTGGGACGTGTCATGGGTGTTCCGGGAACGGCGACAAATCACTAAATGGGCAGTGGCAATACTGCATGCCGTCTGGTTAGCGACCTGTGGGTAAAAGATAGGTGCAGCAAAAACTGGCCTATCTTTTACCTGCAGGAGCTAACTGGGCAGCATTCAATATCACCGCTGCCTGGTTAGCTACTGCGGCTGTGGAGGCTGTGCGGCGACCCCCGATATTCAATGCCGGGGCTGCATATGACCCTGGCATTGAATATACAGGGTTAAGGGTCAGCAGCAACAACTATGGGCCACAGCGGCGCAAAGCCGTCCCAGTTCAATATCTGGCCCCTAATTTCTAGACACCTAGATATAGTTGATCAAGCTGTGGATAGCCTGGTAGTATTTCTGGGCTGAGCATAAGACACAATTGGCTCATTTAGGGGGAAGTTTCCTAAAATGTTTTATCACACTGTAACTGTTAGTGCAGGCCCATGCTAATGACTATGGGGTGGGATGGGCAGAATAAGGACAGGTTTTGGGTAGAGATCAGACGTGGATGGCTATGGCAGCTATTGCACTGTACGTTGCTATGACTGCCAATACCATAGCTGCAATTAATGCCACCTCAACATGTGGTGCTAAGTTCATCCACGGTACCTGCAGTCCGGTAGCATGTCCACCAGCATTAAAAAAGAAAAAGAAAACGATACCCCAACACATACCACACATGGCCCCCTGCCCAATCAGACCCCCAAAACCTACAATTACCACTAATAAGCATTCACCTTAGATTTGAAGTGATATCTTTCTAAAAACTGCCAGCTGTTGCCCCAAGCAAGAACATGGAAGGCCGAATCCTATAGGAACAGTTTTAACTGGCTAGGTTTAGGATAGTTTTCAAACAAAGTTTGTTGCAGCTGAAAATTAATTAAAATTAAAATTAATTAGTCCAAATCAACAAAGCCAATCACTCGTCAGGGCTCCAAATTTCTATCCCTCAGGCCTTAACCTCATTCTGTGTCTATGGGGAAAGTGATGAATCAAACCCTAAGTTTGGAATGGAGAGTAAGCTTCTACCGTCAGTCAAGATCATGCAGCAAACTGCTTGGAAATACCCATAGCTAGATAAAGATAGCTTATTTTCCAATATTTTATAGGCAAATATGACTATAAATTGGTTTCAACATTTCATAATAAACTACAAGTGCTTTATGAATAAATTTCCAGCTCATACAGAACATTAAGGAAACAATAATCAAAGACATTTTCTTGGGTAACAGGTACTCAGCCATATTAATTTATATATATGTGTACACACATATATATTTTTTTTTAAACTGTCCTGTCTGTTAGGGGTAAAGGGGAAATGCTGGGGAAAGGGGTTAGGTCAGCCCATAGAAGTACATGACAAAAATCCCCATGCATTGCTTACCCTGCATATTTTCTATCAGAAGACATATGCTGGAATAAAAAACATTTTTAAATAAAACCACCATCTGCCACTGGATTTTCTGAGGGAAATCCCACAGCTGCAAAGTGCTATGGGGAGGTTGTAAATTGACCTCTAAACATTCTTATTTGGCCAAACAAATTCAGAAAAATTGGAATGGTTCACTGGTTAGAAGAGTAGTCTGCTAACCAGGAAAATCATCGTTCAAATTTTGCTAATTCTCCTTGTGACCTTTCAAGAGTCTTTTCCTCAGGTCCAAACTTAGAACTAGATATACTAAAGTACCATATATATTACCGTGTTATTTCAATTTATTGTTAATCAGGCCTATTTATTAATTAAGCACATAGCATACGTCATTGTGCAATAACACATGCTAGTAACCTTAAAACTCTGCAGACAGGAAAATACCTAATATAGCTCACTTTGACCTACTAATGAAGGTCTAAGCCAAATATAGATTCAATAAAGGATTTTGCAAATAGAAAAATGTAAGTCTCAAAAAATCTTAAAGCCCTCCATTAAAAAGGCAGCCAAAAGTCATATGTCAGCGCCGTTAAATAGAGAGGGGAACACATCCACGCATTAACTGTAAAGCTCCCTTTTAATCATTTTATTAGAATTAAATAAAAACTTTTTGTTGCTTTCATCTTAATGTTAACCCCCCGTTTTATGTAAACGACGGCCAATGTACCTGGTCAAGTGTTCTATTGTTTTGATGTAAACCGCGCTGATGACAAATAGCGCGGTATATAAGAAATGTTAAATAAATAAAATAAATAAATAAATCTTCATGCAAAGTTTCCTAAAAACCTGAAGCAGAGTACCGGATGATCGGACTCAAAATGTGTCACGTTGTTGAATGGGGGCTTCCTGTTTTCTTCAGGCCTGCGCTCTTTGAGATAAGTGCATTGATCTTATAATATTGAAAAATAAAAGAAAAAAAGTTTTACTTTGATTCTAATAAAAATGATTAAAAGGGAGATATGCAGTACTGAGTGGATGTGTTTCCCTCTCTATTTAACAGCTCCGATATTCTTATATGACCTTTAGCTGCCTTGTTACTGGAGGGCTTTGTGAACTTTGGAGCATTGTTCGGACCTTTCTGGTCCTTTTGGGACTTTTCTGTTCAAAAAATCTTAAGGCAGAAATGGAAGCACACATATTTATCCCAAGCCGAAGAAAGATAAAAGGCCCCAATATTGAGGCGGAGCCTAGCGGAGAAGCGGGATGGCCGCATAAGCGCTCAGCTCCTGCAGACCCTTTGAAATACCCCTGGTTTCATCGCTAACCGCCTACCTTTTTGGGGCGATTTATCATCAGGTCGCAGCCGTAGTGGCATACCTGGCTGATGGCGTCGGGAAAACAATCTAAATTGGACTTTGCCTCGAGCGGGAACACGGGCTCTAAACGAGCCAAGCAAGATCCTCCTTCCCCTATCAAGATGGCGGCGGGGCGAGATGCCGACGACGGGAGAAACGAAATTTTGGCTGAATTGCGGGCGGTGAGAGCAATGATCTCAGCCAATGGTGACACCCTACTGCAAATGCAGGCGGACATGCAGGAATTTAAGGAGAGAACGCAGGGGTTAGCAGCGAGAGTTGAACAGATTGATGGTGTGGTGAACGGGCACGAGGACCGTCTGCAAAAGTTATCTAGGGCCTTGAAAAAGGTGAGCCTGCTCGAGACGAATCTGGAGGATTTATCTAATCGATCCCGCAGGAATAATGTTAGATCGTTGGGGGTCCCTGAAGGAGCGGAGGGGACGGACACTATCAGTTTTCTTGAAAGAGTCCTGCCTAGTATTTTGAAAATAAATTTCAGCAAACCGCTGGAGGTGGAGCGGGCACATAGAATTCCTATGCATACAGGGGGACACAGCCCGAGGCCCAGGCCTATAATTTTTTGCCTGTTGTGGCATCAGCAAGCTATGCGCATTATGTCCGCGGCGCGAGCATTGTCGCCGGTGACATTTGAAGGGCATAGAGTCTCCTTTTTTCCTGAGCTGTGCAAGGTAACAATGGATAAACGAAAGAAGTTTTTGGATTTGCGACCACGCCTTCAACAGCTCCAGGCGAAATATGGCCTTTTCTATCCAGCGTGTTTTAAAGTGACTCTGGACAATCAAACAAAATCCTTCGAGGATCCGGAGGGGCTATTGCTGTTTATAGAAGAACAGGAAGCTCTGAAGATGCATACGGACAGCGGCTCCTAACTCCTTTGATGTGGAAGAACTTTCTCTTTTATTTGCATTCTCGCAAGTATTAAGCTCTGTCTCAAGTAGAGCGATGTGTATTGTGTGGGTATTGCAGGAGGGTACTACTATTGTTCTTGCTGTGTCCAGTTGGCATCTGGGGTTCTAAGGGGAGGGGAAATTGTTTTTCATAGTCTCTATTAACAGTCATGCCAGGATGTAGTTCTATGCTGTACCATATAGGCTCTCTGTTAATCATATCATCTCACTGTATGGTGAATACTGTCTATGGGCGGGTACAGTTTTTAGGGTTTTGCTCTTGCTGTTGTGCTGCCTTGTTCTGCATCTCACGCTGTCTCACCCATTGATGCTGTTCCTCATAGGGGGAGATAGGTGGAGGCGCTGCAGACAAACGAGGTGTCTACTTGTCCCTCGGGGTGACATGCCGGTTCAAAAGCTGATCATGACCATGGAGAGGTTTGTATATTATTTTTTGTATTTTGATGTCAGTACCTCCCCTTAAAGTTCTATCTCTGAATGTGAAGGGCATCCAGCACCCCGCGAAACGGAGGAAGATATTGGCTTACGCTCAGAAGCAAAAAGCGGACATTGTTCTCCTTCAAGAGACCCACTTGTCCTCCAGGGAATCTCTGAAACTGGGCTCGAGCCACTATAAGCTGCTTGCTTACTCCCCTGCTCTGGGGAAGAAGAACGGGGTTGCAGTGTTAGCCAGAGGAAGGATCCCACTTCAGGTGATGGCTACGAGGGCAGATAAGGAGGGGCGCTGGGTCAAAGCACATGTATCTCTGGGAGCCAGACACTTGATTATCATCAATATCTATGCCCCCAATGGTGATCAACCTGCGTTTTTCCATTCCCTTGCAGAAGTGATACAGGAAGAAGCTTCTCATCCTTTCATCCTCGGGGGTGATTTCAATCTGGTGCTGGACCCCTTGCTAGACTGCAACCCTAGTCGGGTCAGAAGCGGAAGAGCACAGATAGCGCTCCGGTCACTCATGCAGGAGCTTGGGCTTGTGGACGTCTGGAGAGTCCTGTTCCCCAGTGAGAGGGATTATACCTTCTTTTCTTGTCCACATGGCTCATACTCCAGGATAGATTTTTTTTTGATCTCCAGATCACTGATTTCAGAAGCCCGCGGAGCCATCATTCTTAGCACCCACATATCCGATCATGCGGCAATAACATTAGAGCTTACCCAGGAAGGAGACTCACTTAGACCACAGTTTTGGTCCTTCAACAGAGCCCTGCTCGGTGATGTGGTTTTTCAGGATACCATAAGACAAGCTATTGAGGAATACTTTAGCCATAATAGACAGGGAGACTCTTCAAATTGGGCCTGGTGGGAAGCCTTTAAAGCATCCATTAGGGCGCGAATAACCAGCTTCAGTATTGTTAAGGCCAAGGCGGCCCAGTCCACACTTCAAGATCTTGACAGACAAATCAAGACGGGTGAACGATTACTTCAGAGAAGTCCTAATGTTACCGTTCTGAATCGGATACAAAAGCTGAGATATCAATATAACATGATAATAAGTACAGAGGTGGAGCAGAGCATGTTCACGAGTCAGGCTCGATATTATACGGAACAGAATAAAGCGGGCAAGTTGTTGGCTGCTGGCCTCAAAGCCCGTCGCAATAAGGCGCATGTCACGAGTATTTTAGATGCGCAGAAGAATACTTTGACTACTAACTGTGAGATTGCAGCCGCCTTTCGGTCATTCTATGAACAACTCTACAGTTCCGAAGTACTGTTTGATGTTAAGACTTGTGAAGATCTTTTGGCCAAGGTTGATCGGCCTCGCCTCCAGGAGCCTCAGCAGTCTGTCCTAAGGGAGCCCTTGTCTATAGGGGAGCTACGGGAGGCATTGGCTACCATGAAGATTGGCAAGGCAGCAGGCCCTGACGGGCTGCCGGTTGAATTCTACCGAACGTTTGCTGATGTACTACTCCCGCAGGTATTAAATTATTACCGCAAATTTTTATCAGCAGAGCAGAAGACCGGTGCCTTTGCAGAAGCAACTATCGTAGTGCTTGAAAAACCAGGGAGAGACCCAACGGCTGTTGGGAATTATAGGCCCATCTCCCTTCTTAACGCCGATTACAAGTTGTTCTCCTGTATGTTGGCCAGGCGGCTGAACAGTGTGCTCCCTGGGTTGATTCATCCTGATCAATGTGGCTTCGTCTCCGGACGATCGACAGCTGACAATGGCCGCTTGCTATGTGATGTGCTGGAACGGACTTACATTGCTGAAGACCCAGTGCTAGGTCTCTCCATTGACGCGGAAAAGGCCTTTGATAGGCTAGAGTGGCCCTTCCTCTATCATGTACTGGAGTGGTTCGGATTGCCCAAAGAGTTTGTTGCCATGGTCCGGATCCTGTATGATAATCCCACTGCACGAATATTGGTCAATGGTATCCTTTCTCAGCCCTTTCCCTTACGTCGAGGCACAAGGCAGGGCTGTGCCCTCTCACCACTTCTGTTTAATCTCGCCTTGGAACCGCTGGCTCTGCTGATACGCCAATCGGAAGAGATTCGTGGAGTACAGATTGCTGATCTGCATGTTAAATTGTCAGCCTATGCAGACGACCTGTTGGTCTTCCTTCGGCCGGACTCAGTGCCAGCGCTTTTGCATTTGATTTCTCAATACTCGCAGTTATCAGGCTATAAAGTGAACTGGACGAAAACCGTGGCATTCCCGATGAACAAGTGGGCGGTACCTTCTTTGGTTGATGGCTTTCCCTTTCGATGGGACTCAGGGGTGATAAAATACCTCGGAGTGCTGTATTCCGCGTCCATAGAGGACACTATGCGGGTAAACGCTGAGAAGCTGCTGGATATAGCCCGCTCTTACACCCTATCGTGGTCCCCGCTTCATCTCACCTGGTGGGGACGGATGGAGGCCATCAAAATGTCGCTGGTTCCTAAGCTAAATTATATTCTGAGTATGCTCCCCTTTTTGCTCCCGTCTGCAACGTACAAAACTCTTGATCGTATCCTGAGCGTCTTCCTCTGGGCTGGGAAAACTCCCAGAATTGCATTAAAGAAGCTGAAGGCTGCCAAGGCAGCTGCTGGAGTTTACTTTCCGGATTTCCTCTGGTACCATAAAGCCTTCCTGTTGAAACAGGGATCGTTATGGGCTCTGGGTGGAACTGTGGAGCCTAGACCCACATGGCTTAAGCTGGAAGAACGTCTGGTCGCCCCCTGCCCAATTGAACTTCTTATGGGAATGGTGCACCCAGAGAACTCTGGTGTTGGGAGAGTGGTAATCTCTACTCAACTAGTTTTTCGATCCTTCCTCCCTATTATTGCACAGCGCAATCCTCCCTCAAGATCGGTACCTATTTGGTTTAACCCGGAGCTGAAGATCAACGGGAAGGTCTGCAATTGGGTGCAATGGCAACAGCGAGGGGTGTGGACCATAGGGCAGTTGATGGACGGGTCAACATGGAAACCCTTCAGCACTATACAGCAAGAATTTGACCTGCCGGCTAGTTGTTATTTCCAATGGCTGCAACTACGGCATTGCATCGGTAAGTTGCTCTCACCCAAGGCAGGCATAGGTTGTCCCTGGGGCCTGAGAAGTGTTATTGAAGAAGTCAGTGCTGAGAGAGGAGCAGCCTCGCGTTTTTATGCTCTGTTTGTGGATCACTTTGCCCCAGTCAATGCCGGATTGCGACGTATCTGGGAAGAAGAGGCACAGATTGCCTTGTCGCCGGTAGATTGGGAGAAATTTTGGGGCCTTTCAATACGAGCGTCGAAATCTGCGGCCCTTACTCAATCTATGTTCTTTTTGGCACACCGGGCATATCTTACCCCTAATATTTTGAGTAAATGGAATAAGAGTGAGAGTGGGGCATGTTGGGCCTGTCATGGGGAGGTGGGCACGTTGAGACATATGCTGATGGATTGCCCTCACATTCAGAGTTTCTGGTCGAGAGTTTGGGATCAGATTCAACGAATACTACAGTTTAAGGCTGCCTTGTCTTGGCAAATTATTGCCTTTAGGAACATGACGCAGATTCAGGAGCTGGATAAAGGCAATTATTTCCTTCTTAATTTCATGATAATGGTGGCACTGAAACTCCTGCTAGCTCGATGGAAGAATCCCACCAAACCCACCTATCAGGAATGGTGGAATCAACTGTGTCTGTATGCCAAGTACGAGAAAGCCACTGATAAAAGTTGGTGTCTAAGGGGTAGGATGCCAAACCTCTCCAAATGGTCGGCGTTAGATCAGTTTGCTTATGTACTTTGATTTAATAGCATATGCTGCTTATATGTTCACTGTTGTAACTCAGCTATGTCAGTTTTAGACCTCGGGTAGTTTTCTTTTCTTTTCTTTTCTGTCGTCTGCAGCGCCTCGGGGGGGGTAGGAGGGTGGGAGTTGTTTCTGGTTGTTCTGACTATGATGTATGATTTTTTCTTTCAATGGGGGGAAATATTAATTATTTTGTTACTCAAGGTTGTGAAAATATTGGGTATAGTCTGCGGGCACACTGTGCTGCTTGTATATTACCTGTGCTGTATTTTGTTTGGCTTGTAGCATTGTCTGCGCGTTATATGCTCCTTCTCTGGTGTGTTGTGGTATACTCAATAAAAAATATTAATAAAAAAAAAAAAAGGCCCCAATATTTTAAAGGCATTTACATGGTTTATAGCCTTGTAAACTGTGTAAATGCCGCTATTCGGGACACAGTTAGTGCCTCTAAATATCCTTTCTCTTCTTCCTTACATAACCCAATGCTAATTGCTTAGCATTGGGGCATGTCAAAGGCGTTCCAGGGAGGAGCGGAGGCAGTGACAATTGATAACACATCCCTCGCACAACTAAGTTTTATCCTCACTGCATGTACAACACACACACTTTACCTGATTGCTTGCTGTGATACCACCTTGATTATTAAGATAAGGCGGTTTAGAAATACTGTTAAATAAAAATAAAATAAATAAAATAAATAACTGGGCAGCAGCGATATTGCATGCTACCTGGTTAGTGATCTGCGCCTAAAATATAGGCAAAAGCTTGTCTATCTTTAAGCACAGGAGCTAATTGGGCAGCATGCAATATTGCTGCTGCCAAGTTATCAACTGCGGCTGAGAGGCAGTTCGACGATCCCAGATATTCAATGTCAAGGCTGCATATGACTCCGGCATTGAATATCAGGAGTTAGAGGTCAGTGCTCAATATCGGGCCCAATAGTGCTTACAGATCATTAGTTCATCTTCTTATAACTAAGAAAACAGGGCCCGATATTCAGCACCAGTTGCTAGGTGCAAGTACAGCGCTTAGCTGTCGGTGCTGAACTTTAAACCTGGATATTCAATTCCGGGGTCATATGACTATCTGGGGGTTGCCGCACAGCTTCCACAGCCGCAGAAGTTACGTGGATAGCGGTGATATTGCACTGTTGCCCAGTTAGCTCCTATGTGTAAAACTAGACCGCTTTTTGCTGCACCTAGCTTTACCCGCAGGTTGCTAAACGGGTAGTGGTGCAATATCGCCACTGCCCGATTAGCGACTGTCGTCATCCCTGGAATGCCCATGATGTGCCCCAATGCTAAGAGGTTAGCATCAGGGCATATAGCAGCATTAGTTGGAGATACTCAGCAGCACTAACCGTGTTAGTGCCATTGAATAACCCATTCAGCGGTATTTACATGGTTTACAGGCCTTTCAACATGTGGGCCACAATCTTTAAAAAATACCTTAAGCTATAATATTTGATAGCATGAGTTCAATAGGCACTTTCTTTAAAAGAAAATGATAAAAAGTATTTTAGTTCAAAGAATAATACAATTTCTAAAAAGATGACTTCTAAAAAGGGCGAGGGAGCAAATCATATGGTTGCTACAGTAGTGAAGATAAAATCATATCATATATCAAGTCACAATTCCTTGTTGTATAAATAATGGGGGTCTTTCATTAACAGCATGTGCTAATTCTGTTAATACACTTTATCTACCGAAGGGAGCATTTTAGGCACACATCACACTTATGCAATTGGCCCTGTGGTAGTTAACATGTTTTAATGGTGTTAGTGCATGCTAACAGTTACCAAATAACCCCCAATGGTTATTTTGATAACATTTCAAGATGGACTCAAGAAAGAAAACGATTTCCAGTTACAGCAATGGCATAAGTTATTTTTCCACTTATTGTACAAAATTTCAAAAAATCTCTCACATTAACTCTGTTATGTATTTGTAGCATAAGTTCTGTTGCCAAAATACCTAAAAATCAGATTGCCTTTTACATTGTCAAGTTCCTTTTCTACAGAGTACAACTCCATGGTATTCTCTTTTGTTCCATACGAGTTATTATAAAATAATATCTAACTCAATGTATCACTTTTAGTACCTTTCAGGGTGTAAAAAATAATAAAAAGTGGAGACATAATAAAGATCATAAAGGATGATCTTTCTGTGAACTTTTTGTAGGTGATAGACAGAGGAATACAATGTGAATATTGGTGGAATGATGTGAAGTTTCGAACATCATGGTTAAAACAATGTGCTGCCTTATTATATAGAAGCATCACTGGACTAATGAACACTTGAGAAGGACAGAAGAGATACTGCTTTAAAACATAAAAACTAATAGTATTGTTTAATCAACTGAAGTGAATTTTGCCCTTTTTAAAAAAAAAAATGCTTCATTAATGCAATTAATTAAGGGGGTCTATGCATTAAGATGTAATGGGGCATGTTTACTTAAGTGTGCTCACCGTTAGCAGGGGATTTGCCATGTGCTAAGCACACCATGCTGTTAGCATAGGGCCCCATGGTAAAAATCCTGCACTAATTGGGTGGCGTGCAATTGGGTGGGAACTGGAGCAGGAAGGAGGGTAATATGGTCACTGAGAGAATCACAGCTAGCACGGCATTTATGGGTGCATGCTAACCATAAATGATGCTATTAGTGTGGGTGCATATAATGCTACCTTGAGAGGTGGCTGTAAGTACATCTGCATGCTGGGTAACATGGTACTGTGTTACCAGTCTGCTATTGACAAGAGGATGGCCACACATACCCCAAAGGTTATCATGGGCCTTTGCACTAGTTTTGTGCCACAAATGTATGTTACTGGCATACTCTAGTAAACATGCCCCCCAACTGGACAGTGAGGATTTCCACATGGTTTTACAGGTTCTTGCTTTTCCACACCTCAACTACTGTACCTCAATTGTATGCAATGCAATGTGTGCCTTTGAGTCAGTCCTGACTCCTGGTGACCCAGAAGCTCCTGGGTTTTCTTGACAGTGTGACTTGAAGTAGATTGCCAGGCCTTTCTTCTGAGGCAATGGAGGGTTAAGAGACTTGCCAAGGCCACAAGGAGTACTAGTGGGAATTGAACCCTGGTTGCTTTGTTACCAAGCCAGTGTCCTAGCCACTAGGCTACTCCTCCACTCCCTCAAGCTTATAAGGGATACTAAAATACACACACCACTTCTTGCAGAGGGCACAGAACACTGCAATTGGCATCTTTATAGCACATCCAAGATGGAGCATATACAGTAACACCAGTGCTAAAACAAGTAGCGGTTGATTAGTAAGACATGTTTTATGTGCACATTGCCATGTAAAGCTGTGAAGTTTGCTTTGAAATCTGCATCAATTGTTTTATTTAGGAGACGATTAAAAACGTAGTTGTTATTTTCTTCTTAACACTGTTTTATTGTTTTGGGGGGGGGGGTGTATTTTATTTTTTTGTTTTTATTTGAAATACTGTAATCCGCATTGATCTGACTTGTTTGGGAGTGATGTTGTATAGAAATTGGTTAAATAAATAAATAAACTGCACTGGCTCCCTACTGACCATCTTCAAAGCATATCACAATCTATCCTCTGACTACTTCCAATCAATATTACACAATGTACCAGATAACAGAGCGAGAAGACTCAACACACAGAGCATCTTTACTATCCCCTCACTAAAAGTGAAAAGCAACCAAATTATATCTAACCGTGCCTTCTCACTGCATGCACCGAGCATCTGGAATGTGCTTCCTCAAAACATTTGAGCCATTCCCGACTTCATGAAATTTCGCAAGAAACTCAAGATGCATCTCTTCCTTGAGTACTTCAGAGGAGACAACTAACACATTCCATTCTACTACATAAGCACTAACTTCAGAATCCTAAGACTTTTATAGCATGCCTGACAGTTAATACTCCACCCGCTATTCTCATGTTATACCATGTTCTTTAGCCCCTGGACATTAACTGTACTTGATGTTGACTTGATGTTCTATGTAAAGCTTAAGTTCAAGGTTCAAGTTTTCTGTAAACGGATTTGACTGTAAGATAAAGTGATCTATAGAAACAGCTAAATAAATAAATAAATAAATTGTGTAGTTAAGGCCATTACTATGTGCTATTGCATATTAATGTAGAAGACCCCACTAGAAGTAAAGATGACATGATAAAAAACATATCCATTCTCCTAAGTAAACAGACACTTAAGATTCTTAAAAAAATAGCTTTATAGCTACTTGACATTTTTTGCTTAATTTTGATTGTTTTTCTAGAGCTATTTTTTATCTGCTACATATTTTTTCTAGTTGTTATACACGTTGGGAAAGCCATACTTCCTGTTTTGAAAATTTAAAATGTTCCTAGGGTCTGCTCCATGCATGGGACCCAGGTTAGACTCCTGGAATGAGGCCTTGCTCCTCAAACTGGCCAGAAGTGAATATGCTGGAGATTAAGCCTTCATGCAACAATGGCAACTACCATCATGTTCAGAGCATGCTTGTACCAGGTTTGTAAGGAGCCATGCTCCATGCCTCCAAAGTAGACAACTCTTATTTCAATATCTAGATTGATAAATATAAAATGGGAAATGAGAAGTCGCTGTCAATTAAGGAGTTTGATTCCCTACATAAGAACATAAGATATGCCATACTGGGTCAGACCAAGGTCCATCAAGCCCAGTATCCTGTTTCCAACAGTGGCCAATCTAGGTCATATGTACCTAGCAGTTTCCCCAAAAGACACAGGTTCCGCAATGCTTGTATTGGGTCAAGCATTGATATCCTGGGTCCCTTCTTAATAATGGTTTATGGACCTTTCCTCCAGGAACTTGTCCAAACCTTTTTTAAACCCAGCTACACTAAGAGCTTTTACTACATCCTCCAGCAACAAATTCCAGAGTTTGATTACACGTTGTGTGAAAAATATTTTCTTTTATTAGTTTTAAATAGTTTACCCTGTAGCTTCATTGCATGTCCCCTAGTCTTTCTATATTCTGATAACGTAAACAATCGATCTACATTTACCTGTTCCACTCCATTCATTAATTTATAGACTTCTATCATATCTCCCCTCAGCCGTCTCTTTTCAAGGTTAAAGAGCCCTAACCTTTTTAGCCTTTCTTCATAGGAGTATCCTTCCATCCCCTTTACCATTTTGGTGGCTCTTCTCTGAACCTTTTCTAATAACGCTATATCCTTTTTAAGATACGGCGACCAGAATTGCACAAAATATTCAAGGTGCGGTCTCACCATGGAACGATATAGAGGCATTATAATATCTTTTGTTTTATTTTCCATTCCTTTCCTTATCATACCTAGCATTCTATTTGCTCTCTTGGCTGCCACTGCACACTGGGCCGAGGGTTTTAACATGCTATCCACAATGACGCCTAAATCTTTTTCCTGGATGGTGGTTCCTAATGTGGAACCTTGCATAGTGTAACCATAGTTTGGGTTGTTCTTCCCGAGGTGCATAACTTTGCACTTGTCCACTAAATTTCATCTTCCATTTTGATGCCCAGTCTTCCAATTTATCAAGATCCTCTTGCAATTTTCCACAATCCTCTTGGGTTTTAACAACTTTAAATAGTTTTGTGTCATCTGTAAATTTGATAACCTCACTCGTTATTCCACTATCCAGGTCATTTATGAATATGTCAAAAAGCAGCGGACCCAGCACAGATCCCTGGGGTACACCACTATTCACTTTTCTCCATTTGGAAAATTAGCCATTTAGCCCAACCCTCTGCTTTCTATCTTTTAACCAGTTCTTGATCAACAGTAGAACACTGCCTCCTATCCCATGACTTTTTAGTTTTGCCAAAAGTCTCTGATGAGGGACCTTGTCAAAGGCTTTCTGAAAGTCCAGATACACTATATCAACCGACTCACCTTTATCCACCTGTTTATTCACACTTTCAAAAAAACTTAATAGATTAGTAAGACATGATCTTCCTTGTCTAAAGCCATGTTGGCTGTCTCCCATTAGCCATGACTATCTACATGCTGAGTAATTTTATTCTTTATGATGGTTTCTACCATTTTTCCTGGTACTGACGTGAGGTTCACCGGTCTGTAGTTTCCCGGATCACCCCTGGAACCCTTTTTTAAAAATTGGCGTTACATTGGCGATCCTCCAATCTTCAGGTATTACAGATGATTTTAATGAAAATTCACAGATTACTAATAGCAGGTCTGCAATCTCATATTTCAGTTCTTTCAAAACCCTTGGATGTATACCATCCGGCCCAGGTGATTTGCTACTCTTCAGTTTATCTAATAGTTGTAATACATCTTCCCGATGTATCGATATTTCCTTCAATTCTTCCGCACCTTTAAATACCACTTCAGTCATGGGTAACAACCCTACATCTTCCTCAGTAAAGACCTAAGAAAAGAATTCATTCAGTCTCTCCGCTATCGCCTTGTCGCCTCTTAGTGCCCCTTTAACTCCTCTATCATCTAATGGACCAACTGACTCTCTCACAGGTTTTTTGCTACGAATGTACTTGAAAAAATCTTTATTTCGCGTTTTTGCTTCCGCAGCAAGCTTCTTCTCAAATTCTCCCTTTGCCTGCTTTATCAAAATGCCTTGCATTTTGACTTGCCAGTGCTTGTGCTGTTTCCAGGTTTCATCGTTTGGCTCTTTTTACCATTTCCTGAAAGATGATTTTTTTGGCAACAACAGTCTCTCTGACCTCCCCTTTAAACCATGCTGGCAGTTTTTTGGACTTCCTTCCACTTTTCTTAAAGCGTGGAATACAGGTCGTCTGGGCTTCCAAGATAGTATTTTTCAACAACATCCAAGCTTGATGTAAGTCTTTAACCTTTGCAACTGCTCCTTTTAGTTTTTTCTTAACTATTTTCCTCATTTTTTCATAGTCTCCCTTTCGAAAGTTAAAAGGTAGTACTGTGGATTTCCTTACTATCCCTCCTCCACTAATTAAATCAAAGGCGATCATGCTATGATCACCATTGCCAAGTGTCCCCAACACCTTTATCTCTTGCACTAGATCTGGTGTTCCACTAAGGACTAGGTCTAATATGGCTTCCCCTCTGGTCGGTTCATGAACCAGCTGCTCCAAGAAGCAGTCATTTATGTCATCTAGGAACTTTATCTCCTTAGCATGTCCTGCCGTGACACTGACCCAGTCGATACCGGGGTAATTGAAATCACCCATTATTATTACTGCGCTATAACGTTTGTTAGCTTCCTTGATTTCTTTGAGCATTTCATCATCCATTTGTTCATTCTGGCCAGGCGGTCGATACTACACCCCCACTGCCATCGCCTTCCCCTTTTTACATGGAATTTCAATTCATAGAGATTCTACAGCAAATTTTGTTTCCTGCAAAACTTTAATCCTTTCTGACTCAACATAGAGCGCAAACCCTCCACCAATTTGATCAGCTCTATCATTACTATATAGTTTGTATCCAGGTATCACAGTGTCCCACTGGTTGTCCTCCTTCCACCATGTTCCATTCATATCTAACCTCTCATTTAGTGCTATATATTCTAACTCTCCGATCTTATTTTTTAGACTTCTAGCATTTGCATACAAGCATTTTAGAGACTGCATCCTATTCATATTAGTTTGGCTGTTGGTAGACATGCGTAATTTGGGATCTTTAGGGCTAGCTTGAGCTATTAAAGATGCAAAAGAAGTAGTAGGAGTGATAGAAAAAAATAAAAATAAATACAATCTGCTTCCCTGAATTAGCTTTTTTCTGTTTATAGAATGTTCACCCCCTTTACATTTAAACAACTGTTCAAATGCTGGCATTTCTAAATTTGAATATTTAAGTATATTTCCTTTTTTTTGTTTTATTATACATAACTACTCAATCAAGTCTTCTAAATCCCACATAATGCCGGAGTTGAATGAGTTGATAGATTTTACATGAAATTGACTGGAACATAAAAATGTTTAATTTTAACTGAAGTCAATTTTGCACCCTAATATGCAAATCTGGAAATTATTCTCATTAAAGCTGAAATAGATTCTCTACTTTTGCCATGTTTAAACACGAGACCTCAAAAAAGTCAAAAATTATTTTAAAAAATGTATTTTTTCTAAAAAATAGTAAAGGTATAGCAACATAGTTACTTTTAATTGGTCCTATAGTAGTCTGTTTCAAAAACAAATAAGGATTTCATTACTTATCTTTCCAATTCATGCTTAAGATATAGTACAATTCAGGCAGATCCCTATCACAGAGATGGCTTACAGTCAAAATTGGTACCTTAAGCAATGGAAAGTGAAAAGATTTGCCTCAAGTGACATGAAGGTAGATTTTAGATAGGATGTGCAGAGGGTAATAGAGAAGTCTGGATCTGGATGTAGAAAATCCCCACTGGATTTGGCAGAATGGCCCCTAGAGGTCATAAGCACCATTTTGGAACACAAAGCTGAAGGTGCAGGAGCAACTGCAGATAGTTCCTGCTCCTATTAGACACCAGGGAGCATCAAACCTCAGAAGGAGCTGAGTAGGGGGAACTGGGGAAATCAGAGAGAAGTCTCTTTCCAGGATAGATCAGATGGTAGCTTGCTGATGCTGGGTAGAATGGATGTTTTTTATTTGGGGGGGGGGGGAGGGGGGACAAGGGATTACCCATTGAAAAGGTCAGAGGGATCACCTGTCATGGGGATTCAGGGGATCAAATTGCAGTTGGAGAGATTGGGGAGGGGGGGAGACTTCTGCTTTACACCTACTCCTTCAAAAAGGTGCTTGGGGATCCCTGCCAGCTTCCGCAGGAGTGAAGTCACATGCAGAGCACAGCCGTGTATGATCAACACAGCTCAACATACCTAGGACTGGCCCTGCAGATCAGCTCAGGTAGCAGGAGCTTTTTTGGGGCAGGGGTAGCAATGCTCCCTCACCCCCCCCCCCCCACACACACACAAACTATACCCATGTAGAAAATTAAATGTCTTCATCACCATGTGTAAATAGACCTTTTCTGAATTTACAGATAAAACATCTCATTGAACTCTGAATATTATAAGACCATACAATTGTTCAAATGGGAGCAGATTCCCTTGAAAGAATGGTCCTTGATTTGGTAAAATCTTAAATTATGACTAAAAGATCTATTATGATTATCTACTACCATCCTAAAGTAGTATAGCAAACTGTTGACAAGGATGCCAAAAAGACAGAGACATACAGAACCTGGTTTTAGAAACAGACAGTTCTGCACATCCCCACAATGCCCACATCCATCTCTGAATACCCTGAAGGAGGCATGTCTGGGGACATTTCTGGGTGCAGTTAGGAAGGCACAAGCAGGCATACATCAAAAACATATTTCACATAGCCACTGGAACCTGCTGGGAATGGTATCCAAACATCCCCGATATATCTTACTATAAACCATGAATAGGTAAGGGACTTTGCTGTCTATGCTGACTGCAGTCTCTGCTTGTGACTGGAGTAGCTTGTAATAGAGATTGGCCTGCTTATTGTCCATGTCCACCAAGTAGTTTCTTTATTGATCCCTCCTTTGCTCTCTCCGCTGTGCATTCCCTTCCCCCTGTCATAGTTCCCAGATCCAACCACTGTCCATTAGCAAAGCAGTAGTACACAACCCCACTTCATGACACCAAATCCCATTCACTCCCTCCCACGCCTAGCATCTATGTGTTCCGCTATGCTGCCCCTACCGATGCCCATGCTATGCTACTATAAGAACATAAGATATGCCATACTGGGTCAGACTAAGGTCCATCAAGCCCAGTATCCTGTTTCCAACAGTGGCCAATCTAGGTCATACGTACCTAGCAGTTTCCCCAAAAGACACAGGTTCCACAATGCTTGTATTGGGTCAAGCAGTGATATCCTGGGTCCCTTTTAGTAATGATTTATGGACCTTTCCTCCAGGAACTTGTCCAAACCTTTTTTAAACCCAGCTACAGTAACAGCTTTTACTACATCCTCCGGTAACAGAGTTCGATTACACATTGAGTGAAAAAATATTTTCTCTTATTAGTCTTAAATAGGTTACCCTGTAGCTTCATTGCATGTCCCCTAGTCTTTTTATATTCTGATGATGTAAACAATCAATCTACGTTTATCCGTTCCACTCCATTCATTAATTTATAGACCTCTATCATATCTCCCCTCAGCCGTCTCTTTTTCCAGATTAAAGAGCCCTAACCCTTTTAGCCTTTCTTCATAGGGGTATCCTTCCATCCCCTTTACCATTTTGGTGGCTTTTCTCTGAACCTTTTCTAATAACACTATGGGGCATGTTTACTAAAAACCGCTAATTTGCGCGCCGCAAAATAGCGCACTAAAAGCGGTACTTAAGAGCACTTAAATGGCCCGTAAACGTGCGGGTCACCACCGCACGCGTGCGCGTCACACGAACGCGCCCCGCACAAGTACGGGCCCGCAAATGTCCGATAGAGGCGTGGAAAGGCTAACGGAGGGCGGAGGAAGGCTCCGGAGGGGCGGAGAGATGGGGCGTATGGGCAGGGAAGGGGAGGGGAGAGGCGCCCCGCACATTATCGGGGCTGAATTCGCAAGTAAAAAATAGCGCGAGTGAAACACTCGCGGTACAGGCCATGTAAAGGGAAGGGAAACCATTTTCGTCAGCAATGTACACCTAAACCGGGGAAACCTTAAAAACGTGAGCAGTGTGATACATGTGCACAGCACAAAAGTGCAATTACAAATATCAAATGACCACCACAGAAATAGTACAAAGAGGAGGTCAGCTGGGGAACAGTGATAGTAAAGGGCAAAACCAAAAAACACACCCAGGAAAGCACCAAAAATATAAATTAATTATGGAACGGTCTACGGAGCGGAGACCTTTCCCAACACACATTTCCTTGTTACGTACGTTCCCTGTGAGTGGTGTTTATGGTTGCCCATCAATAGCAAGGTTGCCCAGTTTGTTTATATATCAACCCCCGTCTGCGGTGGTCAGTTCCGGGGTTTAGTTGCACGTTTGTCACCAGACAGGGTGAATGAGCCCACAGTAAAAATGTGCAGAGCAGGGTTTGCGACTCCATCCTGCCAGGTTAACTATCTCCAGGGACTGCACTGTCTCTGTGGACACACTGTGGTGCAGCGGACAGAGCCACTACCACTAGGACCATAAGGCATAGGATCAAATCCCAGCTGGGGCCCATGCCAGCCCAGTTCCTATGTTTTACCCACCACTAAACAAAGATAGCACAGACACCCCTGTATTGCAGGGAACATAAGCATGGTGCAAACACCCATATTTTGCCCTACCCCGCACACACCCCATAACAATGGGCATTACCCACAGCCCAGTCCCCCACATACAGTCCCGGAGTGCCACAATGCAATCAGGGCATATGCATTCCCTGAGAGTAGGAATGCCATCATGTTGGCGGACGAGTACAGGTGGTGGAGGGGGCAGTGGCTGCTAGCCACAGAAGACAGTGGCCTAGCCATGTGCAGGCTGGCACCGTCCACTGCAACAGACAGGCCCTGTCGGATGTACAGTCATGGACTGCCCAGGGAATCAAGCACATCTGTGGCAACACAGTGGCGCACTGCACACAGACAGTGTGTGCAAGAACAGAAGGTCACAGGTTCAAAGCCCTGCCAATCCTCTCCACATATCTTTACCCACAACTAATCCATGATAGTAAGGACAAACCATTATTGCTGGAGACATACGCATTGCTCATACGCCAATTTTACACCCCACTGATCACAGACACCATGATGAGGGGCATTACCTAGAGCAGAGTCTCACAAATGCAGTCCCAGAGGACCACACACCATTCAGGTTCAATGCTGCCGCCCATACAAATGCCAGTGCTGTATATCTCTGCACCACCCCCATGGCATGTAGATGTAGCTAATGCATATTCATGAGGGACAGCAGGAAAACGCAAACAGTGTGTTGCAACCCTAGGCTGGATTTGGGAACCTCAGCCGTAAAGCAGCAGCCAACAGGGGCAGACACACCCACACCCACACCCACAGGCCCCAATGGCCAATGCCCCCTGGAGAGGCAGGACATCGGGCCTTGTGTGCATCTCACAATACTAGCATGTGAATACCTTAGCAATGTCACTCTACACCTGGGTATACGGTACACAGCTTCCAAACACTTGCTCTGAGTACTGGCAGATAGATATCCCTACGTCACGCACATTCTGCTCCTTGAGCTCCATCATGACAATCTGTCTGTTGACTGCAGTGGGTGCATCAGGTCTGGTCTCTGATAGCGTTTACCACCCTGGGGAGTGACTCAAAACAGTATTGCTACCATATCCATGCCTGTACTGTGCCCAGGACTGGTGTGGTGGCTAATGCTGACAAACGCCTCTACAGTAGCACAATGCTGGCATACGTGTGGGAGTGTGTGTCTGTCTATACAGTGTGTGTTGGCTGCAAACACCTTCCACAGCCCACACTGCCAGCACTGTTGCCAGTATTGGCCTGCCAATGTGCATAAAGAGCAGCAAGGTACCATGGGTATAGCTCTGACAGGGCGGGTTGGCCAGGATGCATCTGCACAGGGCAGAGGGCACTGACTGGGATAGTGTAGTGGTTGCCCACCACCTACACATACATGGTGGCCTCTGTATGTGCTGCTGGGGTTGCACTCCACCCTGACTGTGCAGTGAAGACAACATGGCTAGGCACCCCCATAGTGAATGATAGTATGTCTCCCATGTGATATATATGGGTTTTGTGTCGGGGCCCAGTCAATGACTTAACTGCTGGTGTGCACTGCCATCCCAGTTCTGGGTGCATGCATTTCCAACAGGACTAACTAGCAGACATATGTCAGCTGGTGTGTGTCCTGATGGAGCGCCGTGCAGTGGCTGATGGCTTGCTGTAGGCGAAGATCAGATAGTGGTGGGGTGCAACTTAGCATATCAAGGCCTAATGTCTGTCAGATATTGTGTTATGGATGTGTATGGAGTTGCTGTGACAGCACTGTAGGATGTCTCTCCCACAGCAGGACTGGGGTTGATGGTCCACCCTACTGCTACCATTGCAGGGAGGTAGCATGATGATAAGAGACCCTGCTTTCCAACCTGAGGGGGAGAAATTGTGGTAAAGAGCCCACCTAGGTCTCACATAAGGGGTGCCCCTGACTCTGCCCGACAGAGATATCCAAGGTGTCTCTGCAGAAACAACCTATCTCACAGAGTAATAGTGCTGTGAAGCTCTGGCATGGCCTCATTCTGCCACGGAGGTTGTGGTGGACCTGGTCCTGGGTGCCTCCACGCACACTCAGGGTGAGCACAGTACCCGCACAATGTGACGGTGTGTAGCTACTCTGTGCCAGTACAACACCCACTCAGTACACCCTACCAGGCCGAGGTGCTGTGTGGGTGCACATGGACACTCCCTCCTACCAAGCTGTGGAGATGCCGGGGTGCATTCCCGATCCTGTGTCTATCTGTGGACAGTTGATTTGCATGTGCAGTGCATCATGGGTATGGGTGGACTAACCCTATCCTGGCTACCACAACAGACTGTCTGTGTGGTGACATGCAGGCTCTCTGCAGCCAGCCAGGGGCTTGCTGGCAGCTATAGAGCTGTAGGCCAATGGGTACCTCATTGCCTGTGAAGTCAGAGGTCATGAGTTCAAACCCACAGTGGTGTAATTTTGTAGGGCGGTGCATAGGTATTTAACATTTAATGTGCAGATGTTGCTGGCAGCAAATCAACCCACAGCGTACTATACCCACATGGTGCCCTTGAGTGTGGTTGATAGGGCACACAATAGGCCATCTTTTAGTTTAGGTCCATATGAGGTGCACTAGTCTCTATCCGGAGACACAACATATATCGTGCCCTATAGGGGACATGCAAGGGTGCCTTGGCGGACAGTGCACTCTAACATGTGCCTCATGAGCTGCCTCATGTCAACATGATGTGCGAGTGCGTTTGGTAGCTGTGCTAAATAAAGGAAAACTAAAAGCCACCCTACAGCACTACTCACCAAAAACATACTGCCTCAGCCAGCCCTGTGCACTGAGCACTGTGAGGGATCGAACCCCTGATCCGTGCACCATTGGTCAGTGTACCCACCATTGTGCTGTGTCCCTGTTACTGTGCTGACACATCAGTACGCCGCCTCATGGCCATCTGCGCGCGGCCCTAAGCTGCTCACAATGAACAGTTTGCCGCACACTGACGCCCCAAAAAACAGTGTGCCGCTTCATGCCGCCAAGAATGAATAGTGCGCCGCCTGCTGCTGCTCAAAATTAACACTGCTCCGCCCTATGCCGTGCAAAAGTAAGATGCCCCCTAAAACACCTCTACCTATTAAAGGTGATGCCTCAGTCAGGCGTTTACGTTGTGCACAAAGGGGGTTTGAACACATGGCCCCTGCACCATTGGTCGGTGTCCCCACCATTGTACCACAGCTCTGTTGATATTGTGGTAGGCGACGGCCTATGATCCATGCTAATTGAACTAAGCAGACAGGCCTAAGCAGCTTGACCTGAAACTGAAGCCTGTAGTTAGGCCCAGAGGAATGAAAACCCCCCTGAATGATGACACCATAGAATTGAAACTTAACTCAGTTTAACTGAACATAGCTAAGCAGAAACGAAACTTAGAAAATATAGAAAAACAAGTTTAATTGGTACTGATAAGGTGTGCTATGCTTCTATGGAATTAATTAACTCTGCAAAAAGCAAGGTTACAGTGCCCTGCTTCCCATATGTTTTAACAAGCTAAGCGACCTTGGAGGAGAGATGTAACAAGTTAGAGACACTGACCATTGTAATTGGGACTAGAAGGGGGGCAACCAGGTGCTGAGCCCAGACCAGGGTCCCGATTGGGTAGCCATATCAGTACCGGGACCAATAGATGGGTGAGAGGGGTTACTTGGACCAATGAAAGGTTTGCCTATGTCTAGAATGGAGAAGAACGCTATAAAAGTTGTGTTGCTAGAAACCATTGCGCAGCCATTTTGAAATTGCTTATTGCTTGAGCCATGTGCACATTAAACTGGCTTTGATCCTTGAAACGACTCCTGGTTTTATTTATTGCATGCTTATCTGCTGCTACATTTCGTGTGTGTCCAACATGCGCCACGTGGCCTTCCGGGCCGCAAATGTGGACCCCGGCCATTAGCGCCTGGCGCACCAGTCAGGTCGCGTTCGACCCCATGTTTTATTTCCACGGCCTGAACCCCACACTCCGTATATGGCACAGGCACACCAACGCGGCCCCGCACAATCTCAGGGTGCACTAAACATACTCCATTGGTGCCATGTGTGACTGCTGAGATCAATGCACATACATATCTCCAACACCCTAACCCTTGGGTGTGCAAGTTGCGTGCATTTCCAATGTATAACATAACATCCACGCAGCCATGAGGAACGCAATAGCAACACAATGTCTGGACCGCAGCCATGCGGAGTGCATGTGCGCGAGCCTCAATGCGCAAATGCGGAGGTTGCGTCGTCAGCGTCGTCACGTCCAGAAGGGCAGAAAACAAAATGGCTGCCAGAATGCGCAAACCTGCATTCAGCCACTGCGAACTTTGCCACCTGGCCGCATTGGTTGGGCCAAAGATGGAGAAGCTGTTCCCAGGGGCCGCCAGGGGAATAGACACAGAAAAGGTCCAGAGGGCCTGGGAGAGAATCAAAAGGCGTTTCAATCGTGTGGCAGACAATCAAAGGGAGGTGAGTGCATTGCCACAGGTCATAATTACCATAGACACAGACAGGGTTGTTTGCAGCTGTCAATGGTGCTGTGTGTAGGTATTCCAGATCAGTAAAGTGTAGCTGGGGGACCCACATGCCAAGGTCTATATGTAATGAAAACAACTAAACCTTCTAAATTGAGCTTATACTAAATAGTGAAACCACCAAACATTCAAAAGAAAGGTCTATATGTAGCACATATGAGTGTTTTGCCATCTACCCAGGTGTTTAGGGACGTAGTCACAAAGGGCATGATGCCATCCTGGAGTCCTTGCTGCTGCTGTGCTACAAAACACTGTAACACACCTAGCCCATAGATCTGCCTGGGATGGGTCCAGAGACATCATGTGCAACTGGCCGTGTCCTGCATCCTCAGGGCTGCACACATTGGCCACCCTCAGGGGTTGTGAAACGTGCATCACATGGTCTGGCAGCCACCCTGGAGCTATGGGGTGTGTGCCAATGTTGGTCAGGGCAAAACCCCTATCACCAGGACCCTTGAGAGCCCATCAGAGTGGGTCCACCATCACCCTGGAGATATGGGGATGTCTACTAATGTTGTTTAACCCATCATCCCTGTCCCCAGGGGTATAGAGAACCCTTCAAAGTACACTCTCACCCACCCTGGAGTTATGGGGATGTCTACTAATGTTGTTTAACCCATCATCCCTGTCCCCAGGGGTACAGAGAACCCTTCAAAGTACACTCTCACCCACCCTGGAGTTATGGGGATGTCTACTAATGTTGTTTAAACCCATCATCCCTGTCCCCAGGGGTACAGAGAAGCCTTCAAAGTACACTCTCACCCACCCTGGAGATATGGGGATGTCTACTAATGTTGTTTAACCCATCATCCCTGTCCCCAGGGGTACAGAGAACCCTTCAAAGTACACTCTCACCCACCCTGGAGTTATGGGGATGTCTACTAATGTTGTTTAACCCATCATCCCTGTCCCCAGGGGTACAGAGAAGCCTTCAAAGTGGGCCCTCTGTCATCCTGGAGATATGGGGATGTCTACTAATGTTGTTTAACCCATCATCCCTATCCCCAGGAGTACAGAGAAGCCTTCAAATTGGGCTCTCTGTCATCCTGGAGATATGGGGATGTCTACTAATGTTGTTTAACCCATCATCCCTATCCCCAGGGGTACAGAGAAGCCTTCAAAGTACACTCTCACCCACCCTGGAGTTATGGGGATGTCTACTAATGTTGTTTAACCCATCATCCCTGTCCCCAGGGTACAGAGAAGCCTTCAAAGTACACTCTCACCCACCCTGGAGATATGGGGATGTCTACTAATGTTGTTTAACCCATCATCCCTGTCCCCAGGAGTACAGAGAAGCCTTCAAAGTGGGCCCTCTGTCATCCTGGAGATATGGGATGTCTACTAGTGTTGTTTAACCCATCATCCCTATCCCCAGGAGTACAGAGAAGCCTTGAAAGTGGGCCCTCTGTCATCCTGGAGATATGGGGATGTCTACTAATGTTGTTTAAACCCATCATCCCTGTCCCCAGGGGTACAGAGAACCCTTCAAAGTACACTCTCACCCACCCTGGAGTTATGGGGATGTCTACTAATGTTGTTTAACCCATCATCCCTGTCCCCAGGGGTACAGAGAAGCCTTCAAAGTGGGCCCTCGGTCATCCTGGAGATATGGGGATGTCTACTAATGTTGTTTAAACCCATCATCCCTATCCCCATGAGTACAGAGACGCCTTCAAAGTGGGCCCTCTGTCATCCTGGAGATATGGGGATGTCTACTAATGTTGTTTAACCCATCATCCCTATCCCCAGGGGTACAAAGAAGCCTTCAAAGTACACTCTCACCCACCCTGGAGATATGGGGATGTCTACTAATGTTGTTTAACCCATCATCCCTGTCCCCAGGAGTACAGAGAAGCCTTCAAAGTGGGCCCTCTGTCATCCTGGAGATATGGGGATGTCTACTAATGTTGTTTAACCCATCATCCCTGTCCCCAGGAGTACAGAGAACCCTTCAAAGTACACTCTCACCCACCCTGGAGTTATGGGGATGTCTACTAATGTTGTTTAACCCATCATCCCTGTCCCCAGGGGTAGAGAGAAGCCTTCAAAGTGGGCCCTCTGTCATCCTGGAGATATGGGGATGTCTACTAATGTTGTTTAACCCATCATCCCTATCCCCAGGAGTACAGAGAAGCCTTCAAAGTGGGCCCTCTGTCATCCTGGAGATATGGGGATGTCTACTAATGTTGTTTAACCCATCATCCCTATCCCCAGGGGTACAGAGAAGCCTTCAAAGTACACTCTCACCCACCCTGGAGTTATGGGGATGTCTACTAATGTTGTTTAACCCATCATCCCTGTCCCCAGGGGTACAGAGAAGCCTTCAAAGTACACTCTCACCCACCCTGGAGATATGGGGATGTCTACTAATGTTGTTTAACCCATCATCCCTGTCCCCAGGAGTACAGAGAAGCCTTCAAAGTGGGCCCTCTGTCATCCTGGAGATATGGGGATGTCTACTAATGTTGTTTAACCCATCATCCCTATCCCCAGGAGTACAGAGAAGCCTTCAAAGTGGGCCCTCTGTCATCCTGGAGATATGGGGATTTCTACTAATGTTGTTTAACCCATCATCCCTGTCCCCAGGGGTACAGAGAACCCTTCAAAGTACACTCTCACCCACCCTGGAGTTATGGGGATGTCTACTAATGTTGTTTAACCCATCATCCCTGTCCCCAGGGGTACAGAGAAGCCTTCAAAGTACACTCTCACCCACCCTGGAGATATGGGGATGTCTACTAATGTTGTTTAACCCATCATCCCTGTCCCCAGGAGTACAGAGAAGCCTTCAAAGTGGGCCCTCTGTCATCCTGGAGATATGGGGATGTCTACTAATGTTGTTTAACCCATCATCCCTGTCCCCAGGAGTACAGAGAACTCTTCAAAGTACACTCTCAACCACCCTGGAGTTATGGGGATGTCTACTAATGTTGTTTAACCCATCATCCCTGTCCCCAGGAGTACAGAGAAGCCTTCAAAGTGGGCCCTCTGTCATCCTGGAGATATGGGGATGTCTACTAATGTTGTTTAACCCATCATCCCTGTCCCCAGGGGTACAGAGAACCCTTCAAAGTACAATCTCACCCACCCTGGAGTTATGGGGATGTCTACTAATGTTGTTTAACCCATCATCCCTGTCCCCAGGGGTACAGAGAAGCCTTCAAAGTACACTCTCACCCACCCTGGAGATATGGGGATGTCTACTAATGTTGTTTAACCCATCATCCCTGTCCCCAGGAGTACAGAGAAGCCTTCAAAGTGGGCCCTCTGTCATCCTGGAGATATGGGGATGTCTACTAATGTTGTTTAACCCATCATCCCTGTCCCCAGGAGTACAGAGAAGCCTACAAAGTGGGCCCTCTGTCATCCTGGAGATATGGGGATGTCTACTAATGTTGTTTAACCCATCATCCCTGTCCCCAGGGGTACAGAGAACCCTTCAAAGTACACTCTCACCCACCCTGGAGTTATGGGGATGTCTACTAATGTTGTTTAACCCATCATCCCTGTCCCCAGGGGTACAGAGAAGCCTTCAAAGTACACTCTCACCCACCCTGGAGATATGGGGATGTCTACTAATGTTGTTTAACCCATCATCCCTGTCCCCAGGGTACAGAGAACCCTTCAAAGTACACTCTCACCCACCCTGGAGTTATGGGGATGTCTACTAATGTTGTTTAACCCATCATCCCTGTCCCCAGGAGTACAGAGAAGCCTTCAAAGTGGGCCCTCTGTCATCCTGGAGATATGGGGATGTCTACTAATGTTGTTTAACCCATCATCCCTATCCCCAGGGGTACAGAGAACCCTTCAAAGTGGGCCCTCTATCACACTGTGGATATGGGGCTGTTTGCCAATGTGGTTTAAACCATCCCCCCTATCACCAGGTGTACACGGAGCCCAGCTGGGTCGGGCAGCAAGCACCATGGGGATATGGTGCAGTATGCCTATGCTGTTGGAACCTGTCCCTCCATCACCAGGGGACCTGATAGCTGCCTAATTATTCCTGGGCAACACCCTGTTCTCAGTTTGTATCTTGCTGATGTGGTGCTGTAGGACACACCAGACCTAGGGGGGTGGGAAAGCAGACTGTGACGGAGGGTATGTCAGTCGGATATGTTTCTAGGCTATGGTGGGTAGGTTGCACATCTCACACAGTCCTTGGGGTGCACGACAGTCGGCCTGTGAGAACGACAGCTGACGAGCACTCACATAGTGATGATCTCACACCTCCCACAGCCATTTCAACTCATGTGGAGACACACACAGGGGTGCAATATTTGATCAGGCGCAGTCCAACAGGTATCCCATCCATACCGGACTCTGAATAGCACTGCACTGTGTTGACCAGGGAACCATGGATGGTCAAATAACACCTCCACAGGCCCCACAACCAAAGTGATCCTCTCCCATGCTAGCACAACTAGGGTGCCCCCACCAGTGGGGACCATGTTCCACACCTCCACGTCCAACACAAACATACATACATGTATCAGCTGATAACTCTTAAAAAAAGTGATTTGACAACACATACACAACATTGCCCCAAGGGTATTTGACACCCAAGCACACACTCCCAGTCCCTCTCACACTCTCCCACCCCCTATACCCACCCCTTTGTATCCCTCTCTCACCCACCATTGCAAACAAGTCGTGCCTAGGGAGATGATATGGGGTGGGGGGTGGGGAAGCCTGTAGGTGCTGGGCAATGCTGCTGGCTGGTGTCCCATATGATGATGCCTGCAGACCCCCGACAGGCTCCGTGGGTCCCGCCCTCACACTCATAGGTAGGCCTATGCACACATTTCCCAGGGATCACCTGTCACAAGTGTGTGACTGTGCAGGAAATACAGAACACACAGCAGGGCACAGGGAGCAGGGTGACAGTGGCCAACCATGAATATGGGTATGTTAACTATCCACCTGTGCAGAAGGGTAGGTAATGACCCCAAACAATGTTTGTTTATCAACAGGTGGAGGATCTGAGGAAGAAGGCGCGTGAACTACGGCAGTTCCATGGAGACTTCCTGGCGCGCTATAGCAGGGGGTCACAGACACCCAATGATGGTGAGACTGGACAGGCATGACTCTCAGTTTATAATGTCACATTGGCCCACCAACGTGTGTGTTTAATGCATCTGTAGATGTGTAACGTAACACTCATGTACGTTTTGATATGTCTGTTAACTTTCACAGGGGGAGAGGAAAGCAGCGGCGAGGGCCACACATCGGCCTACTCACTCCGGCGGCCCACCACCCACCGTGCAAGGGAGGTGGAGGTGGTGGTGGTGGAAAGCGAGACGGAGGTGGAAGAGGGATCCCAGATCGAGCTGGCGGAGGAGGAGATGGAGGAGGAGCAGAGATGGGGGAGGGGGAGGAGGAGAGGGTGTCGGATCAATTGCCGGTGGTGGGGGGTGACGAGATGGGAGAGGAGGAGAGGCCCCCACAGGCACACCCAGAGGGTGATGCTGCTGGCAGGAGGGCGGCTGCGGGTGAGGGGGGCAATGTGCAACCTGTGTGTGGGGGGGTGCTGGGTTGGGCAGAGAGGGTGGCTGAGAGTGTTTTGGGGAGAGGACAGGGTTGGGGGGGGTGCGGAGGAACACAGCACAGCACAGGGCTACGTGGGCCCCCGTCAGACACTGCAGGTGGAAGCTGGGGATAGGCGTCGTCACACAAACATGTCATCCATGGCCCACGGCATATTGCATGCACATGCCAGCACACAGACCACTGGCACCATTTGCCTATGTGCTGGCAGGTGCATGCATGATGTGCTGGGGGCAATTGATGATGTGCGGCGTGACATACACCTAGTCTTTCATGCACTGCAGTGTCTGACGGGGGCTGTCCGGCAGGTGTCCGCCGATGTTGCGCAGCTGCAATGTCGGCGGGCATCTGCCGAAGGGCGTCACAGGCACCTCTGAGAACACCTGTGATGTGCACATGTGCCCTGTGCTGTGCTGTGTTCCACGCACAAAATGGGGATGTTTGTGTGGTGGCATGTTGCCAATGTTTAAATGTTCTATAATAAACATTTGTTTTTGTTATGTGGAAACATGGTCATGTGTCTCCCTCAACCACCCACCATGGATGAATGCCTGGGATATGTCTGTGCATCTGGACAGGCTGTGGAGGCTGACATGGCTGGCAGACATGGACTGCTTACACATGCCGTCATGGGGCGTAAACGTGTGCAGTGGCTAAGGGCCAGGGAAGCCGCATGGGATGTTGAAGTGTGAGGGGGCTCCCAGAAACAGCCATGCTGTTGGGTGGATTGAACTGCTAACAAATGTGTCAGCGGAGGGAGGAAGCCAACATAAGCATGCTACGCATGTCTGCCTGTGCCACATGCATGCCTTGGGGGGGGGGGGCAGACATGTTCCCACTGTTGTCTTTGATATAGGCTATGACCACAAATATGGAACCAGGTATGCTGGCAGAGGGGGGGAGGGGGGTGATGCCGCTGACGACAGACCATGAGGTATGGGAACAGTACACCTGAGACAACATGGGTCAGTGTGTGTGAGGAGGACCCCTACAGCCAAGGGGCTGTGACTATGGACTGTGTAGGTGACACATAGCATGTCGTGCCGTCTGTTCTGCAACACCTGGTGGAGCAGCTAATGCGACAGCAAGGGTCTGCTGATCAGTGACACGACATGCATGTGGACACCACATAGGGGACCAAAGGGACACAAATTGCAATGACACGTATCATGTATGTTGTTCAAAACATTTATTTACACACCTAGGAACCACGGCGTGGCCTGCCCTTTCTGGCACGTCGCAAAACCCTACCCCCTTGTGCTGCACCCTCCCCCTCATCTTGTGCTTGTGGAGGTGGTGGCGGTGGTGGTGGCGGTGGTTGTGCATAACTCTGCAGTATGGCATGTATCCCCTCCAGGGCCACACACATTCTTTCAAGTGGCATGTCCCTGATATCCTTCCGCAAGTGGCAAATCTCCAGCGTGTTGGCATCGATAGACTGGCGCACAGCTGCCAATTCACGACAGATGCCTGTTGGGGGGAAGCAAGGGTGGTGTGTGATATACCTCCCAAGAAACACAACAAGATGACTCATATAACACATGATTGTCATTGTGACTGTACAAACTATAGTATGCACGCGGATATGGTTATGAACACGCAATGTCAGAAAGGTGTATGTCAATGCCACACACAGCACATGGTTGATCTATGTGATGTGGGTGGCACACACAGGGATACACAGGTTGCCCACACACCCCCACGTGCTGCAGATATTGGAATAGGCCTGTGGACACATAGCACACACATGTCCATTGTGCAGTGTGGCGGAGCGTGTTCGATGGACAGCAAACACACCTGTGGATATGTCGTGATGCAGAGAGATAGAATGTGCACAGCCAACCCATGTGGGACCACATTTGGGGGGATACACACAGCATGGACAGGGTACAGGTGTAGCGCCATTGACTATGAGGGATGGGGTTGGCGCAGCAGGATCACATCCCGTACATGGGCAGGTCAACCAATGCCACATGTGTCTGACGGCAGAGGGGTCCACATACACCCAGTGGTTAAGGACCTGGGGTCAGATAACAGTGCATGTACACCTTGGTACACATGTGGAGGCTGCACAACGAGCATGGAGAGGACCAGATGGTGCAGCACAGGGTGACACTACGCAAAATGGCGACTACAGGGTCATGCTGAGCATGCAACAGCATGTGGTGAGCCCTCGGGAGGAGTGAGTCACAGAGATAGGGGGGGGCCCTCCCTTAATGTGTTTGGCAGCAGGGGTGCCACCTGTGAGCTGTCTAGTCCATCAGGACCCAGCATGGGGCACCAGATAACCTGTGTGATCCGGGGGGTTCATCACAAACCATGCATTGTGCACCTCAGTGTCACATATACATGAACGGGACATGTTGCGAGCCCTGTCTGTATGTCCACCAGCCTAACGTAATTGTGGACATACATGCTGCCTCCAGGGACCTGTAAGCCTCCCAAACCATGGGTACAGGATCCTAGACCGTGTCCTGTCTGTACATCGTGCTATATGTGTGTCTGATGTCATTCCAACTGAAAATGTCATGTGGTAGGAGTGGTCTACACCTGGTGATGCAGACCATAGGGGATGGGGTCTGTGTGACGGTGCATGACATACATGTATGTTTATTTATTTGTTTTTTTAAATTATTTTAAAACTTTTATATACCGCGCTATTTGTTATCAGTGCGGTTTACATACAACAAGGGTGCACAGTCAGAAGCCTGTTCTGTGCTTACATTGTAACAGGAGTTTAAACTTGGAACATACATTGTAACAGGAGCATAAACCTGGAGCAACAGGGGAACTATAAACATATGTACAAAATATAATTAGATTTGGATTGTATATACAGGAGGTCTAAGGCGGGTTCAAGATACTTGTGACAGGGTGCGGTTTGTAGACATTGGCAGATGGGTGAGATGAGGTGGGGTGGATGCATGAGCAAAGTGAAGTAGGAAGATGTGGTGTTTACTTGCCTTACGGAACTGCATAAGGCCTTTGATGGATCTAATTTCAGGTGGAAGTTCGTACCAACATTTTGGGGCATAGAAGGCGAATGTTCTTTTCTTGGGTCTAGGTATGTCATCTCTGATTCCCCATGGCCCATGTGACAGTTAACATGAGTAGTTACTGGGCCACGGCTGGGCTACAGTGATGAAGCTCAGTTGTGCAAGTGCTATGCTATTCGTGGGGTATTGTCACACAACATGATGCAGCTGAAACTGCATACCTAGTAGGTCTGCATCCGTAGGTGTACACTCACCCTAGGCTCAATGTTCCCTCTAATTGTCTGTAGGCTGTGTGCGCATAACATATCAGCTGTGCAGCTTTTGAAGCAAGGTTCAATTCTTGTGCGCCACATAACGACACTCGGAGTTATATACTTTAAGATTTGACTACACGTCAGAATACAGTATGTACACCACCACATTGATTTTAATTAAATGAAATGAAAATGGACAATTACTAAATGAAGCGGAATATGTCTAGTAATTACAATCACAACTTTTAACTTTTAAGACGACTATGTTGTTTTCTATCAGAATCAGAACCATAATTTTTGTGCGCTCTGCTGTAAAGTATGTGCGCTCACTCGGCGAGGTGTGTGCGCGTGCACACGCGCACAGCTTAGAGGGAACAGTGCCTAGGCTGTTATGGTGTGTGTCACATTAACATCCGCTAACATACGTCGTAACATTGCTTGTTGGGCAAATGTATCCCATCTACTGGAGACACACATGTGACAGCTTTGGACGGTATTTTGTCACATCCAGCACAGACACACCCCACACAGAGAGTAGTGGGTTGTGCGTTGTGCCTGTCACGTTCCGTTTTTACCAGTGGTCCCTCTCAGCTGTGCACATGTGTGTGCGCACACGACTTGCCGAGCAATCACACTACTGTATGACATAGCCCACGGAGAGAAGGTATGTGAGTCAGCTCAACAGCAACAACTACGTGCTCAGATGTATAGATGTGTGTGTAGGTATGGTTTGCACAGGTTCTACCATAGTTTGTACTGCATGCAATGTGCTGCACATACTGCATCCGGACATGTACTCCACAGGTAGGTTGTGTACACCCCATTGCCTCTCTGTGGTGTGTAACACATTAACATTAATGCCATGGGATGCACAGCTGATATCTAATGGGCACACAGCATACAGAACATTGGGGGTGACATTGCTTCTCACCCACCTTCTGCATCCTGCCGTGAGGATGTTGCATGGGCTCTGAGCTCCCCCATGAGGTCATCCTCGACCACATCATCCTGCTGTGGTGGTAGGCTGGTACCTGTTCGACTAGACACCATTGGTGGGTAGGTGCTCATCTGTGACTGCAGGGGACTCTCCCCGGAACATGGCCGTGCCACCGACATTACAGGCTCCGCCTCCTCCTCCTCCCCCTCCAGGATGTGAGGGACGGCCACATCATCCCCCTCCTCCGCACCCTCCTCGTCCACCGCACCCTCCTCCGCATGTGTCAGCATGGTGCTGTAGTCACCTGTATTGTGGGCAAACACAGATAGCACACATATGTTTACGCACTACAGCTATGTACACGTGTGTGCTGCAGACAACACATACCTGATGGTGTGGGGACCCAGCATGTGTGCTGCATACAGGGCCCCCTACACACCCCCATACCTGTCTGTAGCCAACATGTACCTGCCCAGGGGAACAGGTGTGTGTTTTAGGTCCGCACACCTAGTTTGTTTCCCATGCCTCAGCTACAGCTATAATTGTGCAGTGATCCCCCATGCCGTCTGTCACCCCATCTGGCCAACATCTGTCCACTCACGGCTGCTCCTTTCTCACACTTCCACCTGTATTTTCTACCCCCTGTTTGATTGTGCATGCCATTGAGCAGGCCATATGTCCCTGGGACATACTGTGAGCATACTGCTACATGTGTCTGGCAGTGACCTACTGTGCATCGAGCAGCTAATGTAAAGCATCTTGTGCCCATTGACAGGCACATGTATCAATGTGCGTATGGTATGTCACATAAACATGCACCCCTCACAGGCCAATGCTATATTACAGGGGATGAGGAGCACTGTTGGGGGGGGGGGTAGGTAAGGGCCTGGTACACGTGGAGATGTTTGTGACAGGTCAGGGGACTGAGGGGATGAGGGACACATGTTGAATGTGTCCCTGCAGCATGGCAGGCAAACAGTGTGACGCCAGACAATACAAAGACGTGTGGAGCTCTGAGGGACAGACACATATTATCTTTAGAGACATATGTCATTGTCCCAACACAGGCCATGTTTCCGTGACTTCCACAGGGGCAGAGGGTCGACAACACATCTGCCGTTATCGCATCCGCAACCGTGTATTACTACACCTTGCCAATGCATTGTCATATGCCGGCGACAGGGAAGGTCCCCATACAGTATGCTGTTCTTGGGGACTGCTGTAATGCCAGGCGTACATACAATGCTGTGGAGACCGCTTTTACCGTCATTCACTGTGCTATCCACATCCTCTACAACAACGTCACATATGTCCACATCTTTTCTACCTTGCTCAGATGTACGTGTGCGGTGAAGGAGGGTGATAGCACAGTTATAGATTTAACGCATTATGTGCTCTGCATTGCCTCTACGCCTGCCATATCTTCAGTCTCTAACTGCTCCATGATGTAGGTGAACCGTTCCGTTCGACCGCTGTTAAAGGTATGTGGCCAGGGTGTAGGTGTACATGTATGAATGAGGTGGAGGAGCACTTGTCAGGGGCACGTACTGCCCTTGCGGCTGCCAGCACAACCAAGCATATGTTGGGTACGTGGCATTTGTGTTTGCCACAACTATGTATTTGTCCTACAGGTCTCCCAGAGTCTTTGTATTGGCTTGATGTTACCTTTGGGGTGCGCGTGTGTGTTTGTGTTGGACAGGAGTGTGCAGGGGTACAGCACAGACCTCTGACACCAGCATGGGTACATGATGGGGCTTGGTAGTGATTTATGGGGGTGCATGTGCAAATGTCTGCCATCTACACAATGGCTATTTCACCAAGGTATGGAGAGGTGAAATATATGCGTAGCATACGTACCTGCATGCGGATCTGCTGTATCCAGGGCCACAGGAAGGCCATATGTGTATATTGTCCCAAGCCTGTCTGCAAGCTGCTGCTCTAGGGGCGTGAGCATGGATGGTAGGGGGCCCCCTCCACCTGTGCCACTGGCATGCTGTCGTTCTGCACACAGGTGCTGGCGCACCCCTCTTTTGATATCAGAATACCTCTTCTTTAGACAGTCAATGTCTTGCAGAGGGCCTCCTACCTCGGCAACTGCTCTGCGTATCTCCTCCCACACCGCATTACGGCCTGCTGTACTTGTGCGGCTGCTCTGCCTCCCAAACAGAGCCTCATAGTTCTCGAGGACCGTAGCGAGGAGGTTGTGGTTCTCAGAATCTGAGAACCGTGTGGCCCTCCTCCTCTGGGTCTCAGGTACAGGGGCCCTTTTCCTCTTCCCAGTGTGGCGGCTGGGTGCAGCCTGGCCCTGTGTTGATGGCCCTGCTTCTGGCTCAGCCGCCATAGCCCCTGCCTCCTGCGCAACTGGTTGCCGCACCTCCTGCACTCCCTCACCCTCCCTTTCCCTCATCCTTTCTCTGTCACTCTCTCTATCACTCCCTCTATCCCTCTCTCTCTCCCTCTCTCTCTCCCTCTCTCCCACCCTCCCTCTATCCCTCTCAATGTCCCTCTCTCTCTCCCTCACTCTCACCCTCACCGTGCCACTTCCACTCTCCCTATGGCTCTCACTCTCCCCCTGCCGCTCCATCGCCCTCCTCTCCCCACTCCCTGGCCACACGCAACCTCACCTCACCTCACCCCTTCTCCCTCTCCTACGCCACACACGTCACAGACAAAACAGATATGAGCACAATACTACAAACACAACACAATAAACTGAACAGTACACACCACAATACAGAGACAATTGACGACAATCCACTACACTGACACCTGCTCCAATACCTCCTGCTCTCACACTTCGCTATCCTACCTCTCACTCCTCACTCATCCCTCAACGTGCAACAGGCGCGCAGGGTGATTTATACGTTTTAGACGGTTACCTACATTGCGCATGTGCAACTGTGCGACGGCGATGCTTGTGCGCGGCGCGTATGTGACATTGCGCATGGGCGTGCGTTGGTGGATGTGTGTGTGCGCGATACGCATGTGCAGCTGTTAGCGCATGTGCATTTGAGTGCGTGTGACGTCACGCACAGGTGACGCATACGCACAGGCGACGCATACGCCCATGCGTAACGAGTTGCACATGCGCGCCGCCCACAGACAGACGCCCATGTGTAAGGGGTTGCACATGCGCGCCGCCCACAGACAGACGCCCATGCGTAAGGGTTTGCACATGCGCGCAACACACACACAGACGCAAATTAGGGCATTGCTGCACATGCGCGCCGCGCACGGCCATAACCGCGCATGTGCAAGGTACGTACAACATTACCTGGATAAATATGATTGCAGATTGGGTCCACATTGAGGGTTGTTTCGTAGGCGCGGTGTATGTTGGTTGTGAGTTACAGGGAGAGAAAGGCAGCTGTAGTGTATTGGATTCTGTGTGTCTGTATGGTATTGTTCTGTATTTCTCCGTTTACTGTGCTGTATTGTGTGGATCTAGTCTTGTGTGGTGTCTGCTGTAGTTGTGCTGTACGTTGCATTGTATTGTGCTGTTTTGTGTGTCTCCTTTCATGTGTGGGTTGTAAGGTGTCCAGTGTTTAGGCAGGTGTGGGTGTGTTTTTGTGTGTGTGTTTGTGTGTGTCTGTAGTTCATGGCGGCTGTTTATGTTGCTGCATGTGCCCTGAGACGTGGGCGGATGCTGCGGTTGCAGGACAGGGGAGATGGTGCCCATGGGGCTGAGGCACAGGGCATGGGTGTAGACCCGCAGCAACTCAGACCTGCAGCTGTGGGGGTGGTCCACACAGGTGCGGTGCGTGGACGACGCAGACGGCGTGATGAGGTGCAGGCTCGGCAGCCTCGCCTCTACAGGCCCAGAGCCCAGCTCCAGGGCATGCGTGAGGACCTGGTCATCTCCCTGTACCGACTGAGCACAAGGGCTATTCGGGAGCTCTATGAGGATCTGCGACCTGACCTCGAGCCCCTGACTGATCGGTCACATGCCATACCAGGTTTAGTCAAGCTCCTTGCTGCCTTACATTTCTTTGCCTCTGGCTGTTTCCAGTCATCTGTGGCTGCAGTGGGTGGCATGAGCCGCCCCACCTTCTCACGCTGTCTCCACCAAGTACTGCGTGCCATGGTCAGCCGGGTGGGGAATTACATAGCCGTTCCTCACATTGGGCAACAGTGGGGGACCGTGAACCAGGCCTTTGATGCGTTAGCTGGGATACCACACGTGATGGGAGCTATTGATTGCACACATGTTGCCCTGGTCCCGCCTAGAGACAGGGAGGTGGTGTTCCGCAACCGCAAACACTACCATTCCCTGAATGTTCAGGTTGTATGTGATGCTAATCTGCATATTCTGAATGTGGTCCCGCGGTTTGCAGGGTCCACCCATGACTCCTATATCCTGCATCACTCAGCACTGTTCAGGCAATTTGAGGAGGGACAATATGGGGACTGTATATTGCTGGGTGAGTATTTCCATCTAACCTATTATGTGCTGCATATATGTATTGGTTTATGTAACATCTGTTATATAGGGCGCTGTTTGCCAGCTTTGCATTTGAAAACGTACCTCACGTTCAAAAGACATATGACTGTTATGTGTTTACATTGTTACAGGAGTGTATATGTGGATTAACAGGGGACCTAATTTGAATTGAGACATCAGGATTGTGATACGGTTTGATCATACCCTGCTCATGTTGTTCTGGAAACTAAGCTCAGGTGCAGATGTGTGTCCTGTTGGTGGATTGGTACTAGTGTGTGTGTGTGACATCTGCCCACATGAGGGGGGGGGAAGGTTGCTGCCCATCACACACACCTGTGATGGCGGCTCATTTTCTGGTCCTTTTGTTATTTCATGTAACGTTTATGTTCTGGACAATCCATACACCTAACCCTTGTCATGTGTGTGTGAGGTCCACACACTCACTCAGTACTGGGTTGTCACCCCGGAGGTCGCGTATATACTGGGGGGGGGGGCTACATATGATGGGTTTCCCTGACCTTAGCAACTGCGAGTACAGTTTTGCATATGGATGGTCATGCATTTGGCCTGTTTCACCACAGGAGAGATACCTTTGGCCACTGCAGATGTGTGGGACATAGGCGACGTTGTATGTGCTGATCCTAATGTTGTTGAGCATTGTGGACAGGTGACAGCAGGGGCAAGGGACTACATGGGTGAATACAGAGAGGTATTGGTCGCACATACCCAGGTAGGTACTCTGCCTCTGTCCATGTGATTGGTGCAAGCTCATGTGGGCTACGGTGTGCACCTCTGTGGTCCACAGTTTAAAAAGGCTCTGAACATGATGGAGACAGTGCAGAGGGTGGCTACTGAAAGGATAGGTGATTAGCAGGAACCAGCATATGGAGTCAATATGCTCATTTTTGAGATGTGGACCTTGGAGGACAGGGGGTATAGCGGTGATATGGTTGTGACCTTGTCAGACCTCCCTGGCATACATGGTCTGGGTGCGAGGCTCCATCGGATTACATCACAGTTTTGGGTTGTGTACATTGCTGACATATACTTTGAACAGGTGATATGTGTATTGGTGGTATAGTCTAACGTTGGAGGTGGTCGAGATGAGGACAGGAACTGCAGTACAATACGCATGTGCCACACATAGAGGATTTCTATAGGTACAACTGGGACTGGTTTTTTTATGGCAGTATGTACAGGCTCCATAGGCCATGTTTACCATTTATATCAACATATGTATATGTTTCACAAATGCATAGTTGGTGTGTCATATATGTCTGTCAGGATGTGTTCTGCATTTGTTTCGCACGTCCATACCTGTGTAAATGAGAGGTAACATGCACTCATGCATTGACATGCAACATTTCTTTCTGCAGGTGATGCAGGGTATGGGTGTCGCCCCTGGCTGCTGACCCCTGTGCGTCATCCACGGACACATGCAGAGCGGAGGTACAATGAGGCCCACGCCTCCAGCCGCTCTGTCATAGAGCGCACCTTTGGCATGTTGAAAAGTCGCTTCAGGTGTCTGGATAGGACAGGCGGGGCCTTACAATATAGACCTATGACTGTGGCAGAGATTATCATTGCCTGTTGCATCCTGCACAACATTGCTCTCAGGCACAATATTCCTGCAGAGATTAATGAGGATCTGGATGATGATCCACCATGCCCCCCTGTACGTGCCAGTGGTGACACAAGAGGGCACAGCGGTCAGGTGGAGGTTGATTGCAGAGATCTTCTCTGGTACGTATTGCATATATTCCCACATAAATGTGCTGTTCTGTGTGTGTGATGGTCATAAAGGTTTTTGTGTCGGAACATATCACCTTCAGGTGCAACACTGCATTGTCATTCAACTTAACATCCCACGGTCACATATAGCCATGCGTGTGTGACCAACAATGTGGCCGCGGCACAACAGCAGCTGTTGGTGTATTATGTGTGTGGGTGTTGCTACACCTTTCAGATACTTTGTGGGTCACATTCCCAGTTAGTTGGTGGTGGTGATAGCAGTTGCTGTGAAAAGAAGAGTTCGTTGGTTTCATGGTCGGGATGGAGCACGGTGGCAGGCATATGTTGCGGTAGTCACAGTGGGAGGGATGACCCTGTTTGTGGACAGTTCCCCTGCGGGGTATTTGTTTATATTGTACACCTTTTGTCCACTTGTGTGGGTGTTATGCTTGTGTGAGCTGGCTATGTATGTATGTTGGCTAGGTGTGGTGACACATGTCATACATAGCACAGAGAACATGCTTATGACTGCTTTCCAATGATGTTATTAATTATGTGCGACGGTTGTTAATGCAACCCCACAGTGTGCCCTGATGTATACCTTATCACGTAGCCTTGACATGGATGTGTGGCAGGAGGGGGACCTGCGCTGTGTGCAGCCAGGAGGCCATATCATTGATAGATGCTGTATTGTGGAGTGGCCAGTCAGTGCATTGTTGCATATGTACACACATACAGAGGTGATGGACGTCAGATCAGCAAAGGGTGGGTTACAGTAGCCAAGTGGTACGCTGCATGTGTGTGTGTATTCAGTTTAGAGGTTGTCCATGAGGAACATGGCATGTGTAGCCGATGCTATCTCAACATATGCCACATTGCTGGATGTGTCATCAGACTCTGGGATTTGTATGCAGAGGATATGGTAAGGGCTGTTATTGTAGCTGACTTTGAATGGAGGTTTGGACATGTTCCTGCAGGACAGGTTAATAGACCACTATAGAAGAAGGTACCCCGGATATTCGGTGCTTGACACAGTACAGGTATTGTGGGACCTGTGTCTTTTGGGGATACAGCTAGGTACGTATGACCTAGATTGGCCACTGTTGGATACAGGATACTGTGATGTCTGCTGCTCGGAAAAACCCAGTATGACGTATGGCATATCTTACATGCTGTGGATGTGTGTAGGGCAGGAAAGCACAGTCCACATCAGCAAGTACCTTACGGATCTTGCAAGGGATGTTACGTCCACATACACACAGACACCTAGATGACAGTTATTTGGTTATGGTGCACATATAGGCCATCCATGGTTTGACATTCGCACTCTCACACAGTGGGATGACATGCAGCCATTATGGTCAGGTCACAGGCAGACATGGGGGTGTGGTTTTACAGACGTGGCGCTGACATTGCCATCTATTTGAGCGCATCATCAGCACACAGCTGTCAATAATATTTGGGGTGTGCGAGGTACACTGCAGGATATGTCTTTGGCCAATGGATACAGGAGGTGTTACTGCATATCTCCATGTGTTACAGCAATGTACAGTGGGGTAACATAGAACAGTGGAAGGGCAGTACACACGGAGAGGGGGTATTGGTGGCAACATGGGGGAGACAGCCTGATATTGTGACCTTGGGATGGGCCATAGACATGGGGGAGCAAACACCTATCTTGACCAGTGTGTACAACAACAGAGTGGTAAGGGAGATGACAGGGGGATTGGGGTTACCTTTATATAGCAACGGACACTTCCGTGCTGCCTCTCCCATGTCACAGTTCCGTACAGTGTGATAGTGCACAGCCAGTCCATAGGTCATGTTGTGGGGTGTGACAGCTGGGGGACAGAGAGGTGCAGTGTGTGTTTCACACCTTGGACATGAAATATGTTTGTTTCTCTTGTGTTTTCCACTGCACAGGACATACTTTGTGAGGAAGCTGTTTCTGTGGTGCAGTGCCACCTGACTGGACAGCAGCCACGATGCTGCGGTCCGGGGTAGTTGGATCTACAGCTACATTGTGCCTGCAGTCATGGGCCCAACATGTCGTATGGTATGTGTCATACTGTGCAGATGTTGTGGTGGTTTTATTTCCTTAGGCCTCCCTTACCCATATACCCATTTTGTTTGATGTAAACCGCGCTGATGTCAAATAGTGCGGTATATAAGAAATGTAAATAAAATAAATAAATAAATAAATATCTTGCTGTTGTCAGACATATCCCTATGTGTTTGTGTACAGTATGTCTTCTGCAAAACTGTTTATGGCATTTGTACGACATAGCTACATGTGTATGTGTTTTCGTCTGACTTACAGGAAAATGCACTTGCTGCCTCCCCAACACTGTTATCTCAGCCATCACCGGGGTATCAGGGCAGGTCACTGCGCCTTTATGTCCACAAGTTGCCAGTTGTGCACATACATGCCATGTATCACAGCTGTCCCGCAGACCGACGCATACTGTGTGGGTGCATGTTTATGCGTTGACTGTGTGCTGATGCAGTGTCCAGTCATGGTACATTATCATGTGCTGTGAGGGGTGGGAGCACCTGGGGGGCAGTGGTGACTGTGCTACCTCTACCGTAGTGCTGTTTACATTGTCAACATTCTCAACATGTGGTGTGCGTTGTGAGCATAACTGTGTATTGTGTTCTGAGGGACCACTGTTGAGCAACCTTTTTTTATTTCAGGTATCGGCATGATGTGGACATGCATCAACAGTGACTTGACATGGTGATTCTACCTGTTTGGCTGACATTGTCTCCCTTCACTGTGACCTGATGTGGCTGTGGAGTCGCTCAAGGGATCGATGACGTACACATAATGCACACACAGGGTATGTTGGACCTTTGTTATTTGGGGGTACATGTGGTTGTACCTGTTGATGAGTTACTGTTTGTCTCATGTACATGTCATGGTGCCTGTCTATGCACACGAACAGATGCATATAGTGTGTAGCAGTGTGACATGGATATGGACATGCCCATATCCATGTGACACCCATTCTGCATTGACATTTGATGTGTCAACAATATGCATATTATTTCATGTTCATATTATGTCATGTTTGCCTTTTCATCCGTTTCATCTGTATTTTCACAGGTGCGACTCTCTGCAATTTGTGTTGTTTGTACAAGGTGTCCAACACGACCATACGTATCCTCTCCTGACACAGGACAGAAGGCATCCCGGACACATTTCCTACAGTGCATCTGGCGTCGCCATCACACACCTTTTGGGGAACAGACCACCATGGAATTGTTTCTGGGGAATGGTGCCATTGGATGTTTGACTTATGCGAGTGGAACACATGCCTGTGATGGACAGTATTGCTTTTGGACCGCTGCTTTGGCCATGACGGACCTGTACACCACACTGTTTCTGCCATTCTGGGGCTGGGGGTCCTGCGCATTGCAGGGGACACAGATGAACTTTCACGGACTGTGGCATATTGGAATGTGACACTTGGCTATGCAAGCCCAGGGTTGCATGGAGACGTTTGACCTCACCTGTTGGATTACAGCTACACCTTGCTTTTTGGACGCTGGGTGTAGCAGGGACTGACATTGTCAGTGTATGTTGTACATTCCTCCCCAGTTGTGTAGTTGTTGTGGGTTGGCCATGTGTGTGACATGGCACCCAGGATACGGTCATCTGTTAGTTTCAACACGAGCATACAGCCATGTTAGTGGCATGGGGGTGACGATGGAGCGGTCATATTATCTATGTCCACCTGCCCTCCACCTGAACATGATACCGTTTTTCCCACACCAACCATTTCATGCCCAACAACATCATTGATTGATGTTTGCAATGGGCAAGGGTGTTTACATGTATGAGTGGCATCACTGTATCATGTTGGTATACGGATGGTGCTTGTGGTTCTGACTGCTTATGTTTGTGAACCACAGCATGTGGACCTATGGCTTTTGTGTAGTTCACTGTAGGATGTTTGGCCATCATGTCCATCTTAACATGCTGGTCATTGTGTTTGCTTACTGCACAGACGTGACACTCTGCATGTATGTACACACCTTACATTGCACATCTGTACGGTCCTGTTTATCCGCCGCGGTAATGACACTCTCATTGCGCCATTATATTTGGTGTGTGGCATTGTGGGTGTCCATTGCCCTCCTTCAATTGTGCATTCCATGTACCGTGTTATATGTGTCCACACACTGTCTAACCAACAAACACTGGAAGGGGCACTCCTGCATGGTGTTATCTCTGGAGCTTTCTGCAGGTTGTTTTTGTTTGTATTCGCTCTGGGTTCATGTGCCTCTGCGACCTGTTAGCATATGCTCATTGTGCTGGTGATGATTGCTGTGATCTACATTATCGCATTTCTGATTCCTAGATCAGGCATTAGGTGAGAGGTTGCACATTACGTTCAGGAGTTATTTTCACTTGACAACATATGATGTTTTCATTTGTGAGCCTCCTGTGTTGCCTGATGGCTATGTTGCGAGGGACAGGTGATGTGTTTTGGGTCCTCATCCAGCAACGCCTACGGTTTTCATGCACTCATATGTGCGTGACACATTTGAGGGATGCAGCAGCAGGTGGGGGGTGGGGACCTGATGGCCAGTGCATAGCGTGCACCTGTTGCACATTATATCTCGTGCCCTTCACTTACAGTCAATGAAGTGACCTTTCTGTGGGATGTGGGTTGGTGCCATGCTAAATGTGTTTCTGTCTCTCACCAGGGCTGCACTCACCTTGATATTATGATAACACGGTCTACAGTGTCTGTGAGGGGTGACCCAAATAAAGATATGTATTTGACACACATCTGTCTCCTTTGCTCCTTGATCATGGTGACACACATGCAATGCAATGTGTGCCTTCGAGTCGGTCCTGACCTGACTCCCTGTAACCGTGAAACTCCAGGGTGTTCTGGTCAATGTCAGTTTTCTGGTCATTCGTCCACGGTAATGGGGGGTTACGTGACATGCCCAAGGCCACAAGGAGTGCTAGTGTGAATCGGGCCCTGGTTACTTGATGTCCACAACAGGTTTATGACCAGTAGGCTACTCCTCCACTCTTTGAGCACTTGTGCACTTCTATAGACTGGTTGCTGGTCATGTCCATGGCCCACCTGTGCTCACATCCTTGTAGAGTGACAGGTGTGTATATGTCACCCATTTGCAACATCAGTGGGTTTGACAGGTTCCCACATAAAACCTCCCTTTGGACTATTTGTTCTGCCTTGTACTCAGTGTGCTGTATGTGGTAGTGGTTAGAGGCATGTGTTTTAACACAGTAGTGTGCAGGTTTGATCCCCACATGTGGTTGTTCTGTTGTTTTTCTGTTGTGCTACCTGGACCATTTGGTACCGGCAGGTTCATCAACTCTACACACACCCTTCCCTCTCTTCACTGTACAGCAAGGTGTGTACTCTGTGCTGTTTAGCCATCAGATGTTATCAGTCACATATGTCTCTTTCTTTATGGTGTTTACATGGCAGTGCACCTGGGGGTTTGGCTGTGGTTCAGCTGGTGTGTGGTACACCTGTTTTCATGTTGTGTTCTCTCCTGTCCTGTCCCAGATTGGTACCCATCTCCAGCGAGCATCGTCTGATGCCCTCAGGATTTGGTTTCCTTCCTCTTTCGCATGCTGTATGCACTGCATAACATTTCATTGTGTGTGTGTGCATGTGTCCCTGGTCCCACATACAGACTAGGTTCTGATCTGTACTCAGATGACCTGCATGTCCATTTGGTCATGATTACTGTTGGGGGTTTGCCTGTCCTGGCAGCCAGCATGCGTCTTGTGTGATGGGCTTCAGTATTTCTGTATGCAGCCTCTGCTAATGCACTGATGTTGGTGGTGTGGCCTACCAGTTGTTGCCTTGGCATTTGTGGTGGTGGTCATAGGTTTGATTCCTCTCTGTTCTCTTTGATGTGTATGCTTGTCCTGCATAGGTGGTTTCGATTTGTATGACAGTCATATATGTGCAGATTTGTGCTGCGAGAACATTGTACCCTCATCTGAGATGGGAATCATCCTTCTGCCCATCTTATGTCTCCCAGCTTTTTGGCCATCGTATCCTGACGTGCATGCTGCTACACCACGTGCTGCACTCCTACACATTCCTGCATTTCATCTCTCCCTGGTTGCCTCTCGTGTGTGTGCTCTGCATAACACTGCTACTCCACTGTCATCCTGACATTTCATTTATCCTGCCATTTCAGCCTCCTTCGCTGCACACATCTTCCCATCCTCTGTCAAACACTGACATTATAGCATGGTACATTACCATCACTCTGTGCATAGCTACAGATGGCCCCGATCACATAACCAAACAGTCACAGCACATATTTAACCACAGCTGTCTCCTTCTTACTAGCATCCTTGCTAATTTGTGTAAATAGTTTGGGTATGTTATCTTGTTCACCAATCATATATTCCATGTACTTAGTTTTCCCATGTTATTCCAGGTATATGTTCCTGTTATATGTAACAACAACCAGCCTGTTGTTCGGGTCTTTCTTTTGTTCTCTGTAAACCACGCTCCTACCACATAGTGACATGGACATAAATAAACATAACTAAATAACTGGATATATATGTGTGTCCATTTCTCTAGCAGCCACATGGCCTGGGGCTGAGTTGTGTAGTACAGCAGCTTTGATCTACATCCTTCTATTACCTCTGCATTGTCTTTCCTTTCAGCTCTGTGCAGTGTTTGGGTTACATGTGCGTTTGGCACATACCTCTGTTGCCCCTCACATTGTGGGATGTTACTGCTCCTAGCAAATGTTTTTGGGTTCACCTATACATCCTTGGGGCATCTTATGTCACACCTTCGTTTCAGGCAGCTTATGAGATACCAACTATGGTGCCCTGGGAGTTGCCACCCTTTCCACATGGCCGCTGGGTAACATTATAACTCGCCTTTGCTGACATGGTTGTTTCTGATGTTCGTTCTGTTGCACCGTGGAGGGTGCATTAATGTATGGCACTAGGAAGGCCTTCTTTTTAGATGGCAACACAGATTGCTGTTCAGTTGCATGCAGGGAACATACGTACCTCAGCCAACCTTATTCACTGCTGATGTTAACCCATGACCCCTGCACCATCAGTCAATCTCCTGACCATTGTGCTGCACTGCTGTTCCTTCTTGCATGTGTGCACACCTACGTAGGATTTCCATGCGTTACAATGCACAGTGCTGCCAGCACAAACAGTGCTCGTACCTTGCCCTGCCTCATACGGCACCCTATAAAGCGGCCTATAGGCAACATTGTAGGGTGCCTTGGTGGACAGTGCACTTTATAATGTACCCTCTAGGGCACCTTATGCAGCACCTTATATTACAGTGCTTTGAGAGTGCATTTGCTAACAGCAGTCACTACAATAAAAGCTTAACATGCCTCCTTCAGCTATATTCATCATGACAGATAATGGCTCAGCAAGCCTTACTCATTGGACACTGTGGGGGATCGAACCCCTGATGCATGCATCATTGGTGAGTGTCTTCCCCATTGTGCTGTGGCTCTGTTCACATGCTTCCACATCAGCGCGCCACCTTAGCCTCACACTATTCAAGTGCCTCGTAAGACATTAGCGCGCCGCCTATTGCTGCCCATTATTTCTATGCCTCCTAAAATTATGCCTCAGTGGGGCTGGTTAACTGGGCACTGTGGGGGATCGAACCCCTGATGCATGCATCATTGGTGAGTGTCTTCACCATTGTGCTGTGGCTCTGTTCAAATGCTGCCACATCAGCGCGCCGCCTTAGCCTCACACTATTCAAGTGCCTCGTAAGACATTAGCGCGCCGCCTATTGCTGCCCATTATTTCTATGCCTCCTAAAATTATGCCTCAGTGAGGCTGGTTAACTGGGCACTGTGGGGGATTGAACCCCTGATGCATGCATCATTGGTGTGTGTCTTCACCATTCTGCCGTGGCTCTCTTCCTGTGTTTGTCTGTTGGCGCACTGCCTTCGGCCTTCCAAATTTGCAGCGCACCGCCTTCTGCCGCTCAAACCGCAAGGACTTAACAGCACATCGCCTAATGCACACAATTTGCAGCGCAAAGCATTCTGAGCCCAATATTAACAGTGCGGCGCACTCTGCCGCCCAGATATGAACAGTGTGCCGCCTGTTGCTGCAAAAGGTTAGCAGGGTTCCCCTTTCTGCTGTACAGGATTCATATGCCTTCTAGTGCACCTTTAACCATTAATGTTATTGCCTCAAGCTGGCGTTTTTGTGGTGCACAATGGGGAATTGAACCCATGGCCCCTGCACCATTGGTTAGTATCTTCACCGTTGTGCTACGGCACTGTTCCTATATGTGCCCAGCAGCGCCCCACTTAGCCTTTCCACGCGCTAATGTGGACCCGCAAATGTGCGCGCCGCGCACAGGTACGGTCATTTTTATTCCTTTTTTCTGCCTGAACCGCCCACTCCTTATATGGCACAGGCACACTAACGGGGCCCCGCACAATTTCGGTGTTTCGTAAACATGCCCCTAGATCTTTTTTAAGATATAGCGACCAGAATTGCACACAATATTCAAGGTGCAGTCGTACCATGGAACGATAGAGAGGCATTATAATATCCTTTGTTTTATTTTCCATTTCTTTCCTTATGATACCTAGCATTCTATTTGCTCTTTTTGCCACCGTTGCACACTGGGCGGAGGGTTTTAACATGTTATCCACAATGACGCCTAAATCTTTTTCCTGGGTAGTGGTTCCCAATATGGAACCTTGCATCGTGTAACCATAGTTTGGGTTGTTCTTTGCTAGAGGCATAACTTTGTACTTGTCTGCCATTTGGATGCCCAGCTTTCCAATTTATCAAGATCCCTTGGGTACACCACTATTCACCTTTTTCCTTTGGGAAAATTGGCCATTTAGCCCAACCCTCTGCTTTCTGTCTTTTAACCAGTTCCTGATCCACAATAGTACACTGCCTCCTATCCCATGACTTTTTAGTTTTGCCAAAAGTCTCTGATGAGGGACCTTGTGAAAGGCTTTCTGAAAGTCCAGATACACTATATCAACTGACTCACCTTTGTCTGCCTGTTTATTCACACTTTCAAAAAAACATAACAGATTAGTAAGACAAGATCTTCCTTGTCTAAAGCCATGTTGGCTGTTTCCCATTAAGCCATGACTATCTACATGATGAGTAATTTTGTTCTTTATAATGGTTTCTACCATTTTTCCTGGCACTAACGTCAGGCTCACCGGTCTGTAGTTTCCTGGATCACTCCCTTTGTCCAGCATGTCCCCATCTCCTCTTTGTCAAGCACTTGTTCCCCTGTCTCCCCTTTGTGCAGCACACCCCCTGTCTCCCACTTGTCCAGCATGTTCCTGTCTCCCCCTTTGTCCAGCATGTCCCCTGTCTCCCCCATTTCCAGCACTTGTCCCCCTGTCTTCCCCTTTGTCCAGAATGTCCCTGTCTCCCCCCTTTGTCCATCACTTTCCCCCTTTCTCTTTCTTTGTCCAGCATGTCCCCTGTCTCCCCTTTGTCCAGCATCACGTCCCCTGTCTCCCCCTTTGTCCAGCATGTCCCCTGTCTCCCCCTTTGTCCAGAACTTATACCCCTGTCTCCTCCTTTGTCCAGCATCACGTCCCTCGTCTCCCCCTTTATCCAGCATGTCCCGTCTCCTCCTTTGTCCAGCACTTGTCCCCCTGTCTCCCCCTTTGTCCAGCATGTCCCCATCTCCCCCTTTGTCCAGCACTTGTCCCCCTATCTCCTCCTTTGTCCAGCATCACATCCCCTGTCTCCCCCTTTATCCAGCATGTCCCGTCTCCTCCTTTGTCCAGCACTTGTCCCCCTGTCTCCCCCTTTGTCCAGCATGTCCCCATCTCCCCCTTTGTCCAGCACTTGTCCCCCTCTCTCCCCCTTTGTCCAGCATCACGTCCCCTGTCTCCTCCTTTGTCCAGCATGTCCCTTCTCCCCCTTTGTCCAGCACTTGTCCCCCTGTCTCCACCTTTTTCCAGCATGTCCCCATATCCCCCTTTGTCCAGCACTTGTCCCCCTATCTCCCCCTTTGTCCAGCATCACGTCCCCGTCTCCTCCTTTGTCCAGCATGTCCCGTCTCCCCCTTTGTCCAGCACTTGTCCCCCATCTCCCCCTTTGTCCAGCATCATGTCCCCTGTCTCCCCCTTTGTCCCCCCGACACTCTCCGTTGTCTCTCCTTGTTGTCCTCCTGCTGTCCCTATTCCCTCCACCTGCACCTCTCATCTGGTGGCAGCAGGGGCACTCCGGCTGTTTTAATTTTAGATTTTCGCCACCTCTGCCCTGCCTCTGCCTTCCCGCCATGTTTTTTTCCTCAAGAAATGCTTGCAGGAAAAAAAAAAAAAGCAGCAGGAAGGCAGAGGCAGGGCAGCGGTGGCAAAATCTAAAATTAAAACAACCGGAGTGCCGCCACCGCCACCTAGGGTTGCCAACCGGCCGGTTTTCAGCCGGCCTGGCCGTTTTTTCCATGGCCAGGCCGGCTGACGGCGCAGAGGTAAAACCGGCCCTTGAAAAGCCGGTTTTTTGCTCTGGCCGCAAGATCGGAAGCAGCCAGAGCAAAAAACCGGCTTTTCTTACGATCCGAAGAAGTCCGCGGAGTTAAAAAAAAAACAGCCCGCACACCGGAAGGCTTCAGAGGGAGCCGGGGAAGCCCGCGCGAGGCCCCGGCTCCCTCTGTACAACTGCCAGCATGAAGATCCTTTTCCTTCACGCTGGCGGCTGTTTCTGTGAAGCCGCGATTGCTGGGAAAGGTTAAAGGCATGCCCTTTAACCTTTCCCAGCATTCGCGGCTTCACAGAAACAACCGCCAGCGTGAAGGAAAAGGATCTTCATGCTGGCAGTTGTACAGAGGGAGACGGGGCTTCTCCGGCTCCCTCTGAAGCCCCTCAGACAGCCGTGGTGCTGGTCGGGGGGGGGGGGAGAGGCCAAGGACTGCAAGGGCTGTGATGGGGGGGGGGGGCTAGGACTACAAATGTGCGGGGGGGGAGACCTGGACTGTAAAAGGGCTATGGGGGGGTACTTGGACTGGAAATGTTGCTGTGATGGGTGGGGGGGGCCTGGACTGGAAATGGGCTATGAGGGGGTGAAGGTGGACTGGAAAATGGATATGGGGGGGGGACTTGGACTGGAAATGTTGCTGTGATGGGGGGGGACCAGGACTGGAAATGGGCTGTGAGGAGGGGAACTTGGACTGGAAAAGGGTTATGGGGGGGGGGGACTTGGACTGGAAATGTTGTTGTGATGGGGGGGGGGGACCTGGACTAGAAATGGGCTATGGTGGAGGGAGGGGGAACTTGGACTTGAAATAGGCTGTGATTAGGGGGACTAGGACTGCAAATGGGCTGTGATGGTGGGGGGGGCCTAGGACTGGAAATAGGCTGTGATGGGGGGGGGGGCTAGGGCTAGAAAGAGGCTGTGATGGGGGACTTGGACTGGAAATGGGCTGTGATTGGGGGGGGACTAGGACTGGAAATGGCCTGTGATGTGAGGGCTAGCACTGGAAATGGGCTGATGAAGAGCTGGAATAGGACTGGAAATGGGCTGATGGGGGCTACAATAGGTCTGGAAATGGGCTGATGTGGGGCATGGGAGAATGGGACTAGAAGGGAGTGGATGCTGGGTGGGTCTAGAACTATAAGGGAACTGATTTTGGGGGAGGACTAGAATGGATGGGGAATGAGAATGGAAGGGGAAAAGATATTTTGTGTGGAAGAAAAGTCTATGATGGGCCGGGTATTGGGAGAGTAAGAGGGGCTTGAGAATGGAAGGGTAAAATTTAAATGGATGATAAAGGAATAAGGAAAGAATTGGGGGAAAGAGCAAAAGGGAAACAATCAGTATGTTAAAGCAGAAATAGAGAGAGAATGGAAAACATCTAAAAGAGAAGAAAGGACAAATGGATAGCTCGCAGAAGACAAGAAGAAACCAGAAGAGAGTGACTGGAGCAATTGAAACTGAAAAATGAAATGCCCAAACAGAAGGTAGAAAAATACTTTTTATTTTGAATTTATTAACTGGAATATGTCTGGTCTGGGAAGTGTGTATTGCTAACATCTTTGCGTTTTTGTTTAGTGCAAGAAGAAATTACTTTATAGTTTTATTTCTCCAGTATTGTACATTTCATGTTTGGCTTTTGGGGTTCCCAGTTTAATTATTATCTGACCAAGGAAGTTAGCCTACACGTATCCTCGGTAATTTTTGTGGGTGGGGCTGGGGGCGGGGCGGGACTAGGGGCGGAGAATGGGTGGAGCATGGCGAGCCAGAGGTGTCGGGTTTTTCTCGGTGAAAAAGTTAGCAACCATACCGCCACCGCACAAATCAGCCTGATCACTTGCAGTTGCAAGCGAACAGGCTGATTTGTCCGATGCCAGCAGCACTCCGGCTCTGTTTTAATTTTAGATTTTGCAGCCTCTGGCCTGCCTCTGCCTTCCCATGCAGGAAATCAGAGGCAGGCCGGAGGCTGCAAAATCTAAAATTAAAATAGATCCGAAGTGCCGCCCCCCGTCGGAGTGCCGCCTAAGGCGATCGTCTCAGGCGGCCTAATGGAAGAACCCCCCCTGTTACTACTACTAATAATAATAATTTGTATAGTGCTAGAAGGTGTACAAAGAAATGTACAGAGATATGTAAGAGATAATTCCTGCTCATTGGAGCCTACAGTCTAGTCAAGAGAGACAGACAGGCAGACAACACAATAGCTAGGGACTAGGATATGTTGAAGGGAATATTCAGGGCTTAGGGATCTCCCCTCTCACCCTGACAGGGGGAGCAGTGCCACAAAGCTGGCTGTAAGAAGGCAGACAAGGTCGCCCCACAGATAGCAGATGTATACAGATCAACATATCCTAGATGGAACAGGTGTAGCTGCTGCATAAAATGCCAGTACCTAGATAGGTGGGACTCAGATGCCATAGTCAGAAGGCCCTACTTCAACTACAGCAACTACTGCTGATCATTTGTATAGCATTACAAAGTGTATGCAGCACTGCACAGATACACGTAACAGATGGTCCCTGCTCAGTGGTGCTTGCAATCTAGTCGGGAGAGACAACACAGCAGCTGTGAACAGGATATATCCAGGGGTAATGATCAGGAAACATGAGGGAGCTTAGGCGTATTGATCCAACAGTGGCACCGATGAGGTGAGTGCTCAGCCTGGAATTGAGAGGGGCCAAGGACAAAGCATGATATACAGACTCAGGTAGTTTGTTCCAGGAATATGAGGCAGCAAGGTGAAAGGAACAAAGCCTAGATTTGGCAGAGAGGCAATCTGACAGACAAGCAGTGTCCATGGGAAGAGGTGTAGGGAGAGATGAGGGGAATGTTAGTGCAGAGCAGCAGAATAAGTGCACTAATAGGCCAGAGGTACAAAAAGGGCATACATTTATTGCTCAGCAATATTATGCAGCCTTTGGGGACCTGCAGCCTTTGGGATTTTGTGGACTTGGTGAAGGTTCATTCCTAGCAATTTAAGGTGTGTTTCTAGAGATGATCAGGGCAGGAATCACTGGGGCCGATTCCTAATTCCACATACCATTTGATGCAAGATATGTTCTGACATAAATGTTCACATTTACAATCTGGTATACCATATTGGGTTGCACTGGGCTTACCTAGCACTTCTCAGGGCATGAGGGATCTGATATATGGTCTAGGTTGCAGCAGCTGTCATTTCTCATTGCTATTTATGTCTAGTGTGCATCTGTGAACTGCTGTCTGTCATGAGCTGCTTAGGAGATGCATATTTTCCCTGAGGAGCATAGCATCCGCGGGGACGTGTAATGTTTCAGAATACGGTAGGCGTAAGGATGTCCAAAACATTTCCCCATGTCCGAGGCATGGGGCTGGCTGAATAGCCCTTGCATGTGCCACCAAACCCGTCTATCTCCCTAATTCCAGATCCGCAGGCACATCCAGACTCGCAGATGTGAAATTAGGTTCAAGGGTGGCCCATTCTTGTTTAAGACATGTCCACAGGCTAGACATGCAGGTTATGGAATTGGGCTCCACGTCTCTTATTTATTTATAACTCCAAACTCTCAAAAGAGTGGAGGAGTGGCCTAGTGGTTGGGGCAAGGTACTTCAGGCCAGAAGGTCAGGGGTTCAAATCCCACTAGAGGACAGCAACCTTGGGCTGGAAGGACTGGGGTTTCTCATCCCACAGGTGCTCCTTGTGGTCTTGGGCAAGCCACTTAACCCTCCATTGCCCATGTTCCCTGTAAAATAGTTATCTCCAAGTTATAATGCCCTGTTCAATGTAAACTGCACTGATGCAGAATAGCACAGTAATAAGAGAATGTAAATAAATAAAAGGAAAATTTTCAGCCTGAGTACACAAGTAGCCCCTAGGCTGTGGCAGCAACCACCCTATCAGTGTTTTATTTCACACTGACCCTCCCATACTGCCAACAACAAATAAAACAAAAACATCAAATAACCAACAGTCAGTCTTTCTTTCCCACATAAGAGTTATAAAAGAATCCCAAAGAAATAAGTGGGAGTTTTCCTTTAACTTATCTGCATCTCGCCATCCTCTGGTAAGTCTGACAAACTGTTATCATCTAGTGAGTTCTGTTCCATAGCCTCTATTTCCATGAGCTCTGCTGAGCCCTCAGTTTCCAGCTCCCAAGGCTGTTTCCATAGACTCCACTGGATCTTCTGCAGTTCCTCTCTCCTCCTCTCCTTTAGCCTCTCTGTGAATATTTGTACTTCCTGTTTCCTGTCCCTCCCAAACTCTTCCCTCTTGACATGTTTTCTGTTCTGCAGAGTTTTAAAGAGCCTTCCCCCAGGACAGAATTTCCACTACCCAGGATTGTTGTCTTCTGCATTGGCACTCAGGTCTTTGGAACCCCCTTTTTCTCTGGGGTTCCCTTTATATCCCGTAGGTATTCCTTACAATATATATTTAACCTCTTATTCTTTTCCAAGTAAAATGATAATTTGGAGTTATTGGCTTTTGGACATCCTCCAATTGAGCTGAATCATAAAAGATATAATGTTTTCTTTGAAATGTCACAAGGCACTTACAAGGAAATTTCAGACAAATGTTGCCCCTCAGACTAAAATACAAAACTTTAACCCTAGAAACACAGAAACATGACAGCAGAAAGAGACCATATGGCTTATCTAGTCTGCCCTTCCACATCAACTTCTCTTGTCTTTTTTTTCCTTTAGAGATCTTCTGTGTCTGTCCCCTGCTTTCTTGAATTCAGATAGAGGCACATTTCAAATGAGATGTCCAAGTACAATCTGGGATGTCAAAGCCAGAACGTCTGAAAAGAAAGGCAGGCCTGTGAAAGTTCAGGCACACTTCCAGAAATGCAGACATGCTCAATATGCATGTATATCAAATGTATATATAGATGTCCCATGGTATCAACCCCCTGCAACCCTGCCACCCAACTCCAGGCTAGGCTGCCGGGGCCCGATCAGGTGGCGGGGACCCACCTTGTGCTGCCTGTTGCTACGGGGGGAGGGCTGATGGGCAGGATCAAAGGGGTGCCCTGTTCTTATTCCACTTCAAAGGTGGAATAACAGGGCATCCCCCCCCCCCCCCAGCGATCCCCTGACGTACAGGGCTGTCACTGGAAATGGACCTGTATGTCTGGGGGTCAGTCCACCCACTATCTTCTCCATGTCACCCCCATTCCCTGCAGCACACACAGCGGTTCTGTACGTGCAGTGGGGCCAGGAGGTGGAATAGGTTGAGGGCAGTAGCAAGGCAGGATGTTCCGTTGGGATGTCCAGCCCTGCTATTCACCTTCTGGATCGGGCCCATAATGGTTCGAGTAGTGGTTTAAGAGATGGGTGCCAGGGTTCAAATCCCAGTGTGGGAATTAATAATCTAAAGCTAGTCATTTAGTTCTCCATTACTTACCCGAAGTTTATTCATGCCTGTAGCAGGAATAAACATACACGTACCTGCAGACGGCTCCGCTGCTTCTGGATCGAACAAGGAGGTATAACTCCATTGCCCCTCCCCAGCCACACCCCTGTGCCTACTTGAACATCCCCGTACTGGAGACATTTTGGAACAACATTTCTAGAGTGGTTATGGAGACATGGCCATGATTTTGACGTCCACATGCATGTCTGCAGATGTCCAAACCATGACTAAACTCATACTGTCCTCGCCTCCACTGGGAGACTATTCCACGCATCTAACACGCTTTCCATAAAAAAATATTTCCACATATTACTCCTGAGTCTATTCCCTTTCACCTTATGTCCTCTTGTTGCACAGCTTACCTTCAATTGAAAGAGGCTCTTCTCTTGTGCATTTATGACACAGAGGTATTTAAATGTCTCTATCATATCTCCCCTATCTCGCCTTTCCTCTAACGTATACATATTAAGATCTTTAAGTCTGTCCCTGTATATGGTTTATAACAAAGACCACTGACCATTTTAGTAGCTACTCTTTGCACTGACTCTATCCTGTTTATATCCTTTTGAAGGTGCGGTCTCCAGAATTGCACACAATACTCCAAATGAGGTCGCATCAGAAACTCTGCTGGCCATTTCACTCCCCATGCACTCAAGCATCCTTCTGGCTTTCACCATCACCTTTTCTACCTGTTTAGTCACTTTAAGATCATCAGAAACGATCACGCCCTCGTCCCGTTCTTTTTTCGTGCATAATAGAAAAGCTTTATGTCTGAGTTGACCTGGAGAGATCAGAAAACACTTCATTTCTCTTCTGAAAATATAATTTCAATACAGCATTTGTATGAACCTCAGAGAAAAAAAGTGACTAATAAAGTGATTTGTGAAGAATTAAATCTTGAGAAGACTTAAGAAAAGCTGAATGATCTAAAGAGTGATGACATTTGGTCTAGCCCTTCATCCCCATTCAACTTTGGTTTAATGCCTTTAGACAAATAACACTGGTCAACAAATTTTTACAAAAGTCATGTTACTGAAATAAAAATGGTCATTTCTTATCAATTTTTATATGCTGAACACGAATATGACAGTGGAATTGCAAAGTTGGCTCTAGTTTTTTGTAATCTACAAGAATTCATGTTTACATCACAAAATGCATGTCAATAGTAAATATTATAGGCCTTCGGTTAATACCTGTAAAAAACCAAGTCATAGACTACTTCTTAGATACTTTTGCCTGTCTCTTGTACAGCTGTTCGGGAGCTTCTCTGGGAAGTGTCCAGCAGTAGTCAGCCAGCATTGTGGTGGACCATTTTCCCTGGTATGTTTGCTCCATCACTGCGATATCCTGGTGAAAACTTTTGTCCTGTTCATCACTAACCATACCACAGTTGTCAAGAAAGAAATCGAGATGGGAATCAAGGAAATGGATCTTTAGAGACTTATTGCAGCCAGGTTTCTGATACTGCATCAGCATGTCTTCTACTAGTTCCTTGTAGTTTTCTGCCCTAACATTCCCGAGAAAGTTTGTTGACACTAGGCAAAAAGCATTCCATGCTTGTTTCGCATCACCCTGCAACAAGTTGTTGAACCGGTCATCTTTGAAGAGCTCTCGAATCTGAGGACCCCCAAAAACTCCCTCTTTAACCTTTGCTTCGCTGAGTCAAGGAAATTTTTCATGCAGGTATCGGAAAGCTGGCGAAGTGTGGTCCATGGCTTTCATGAAGTTTTTCATCAAACCTAGTTTGATGTGAAGGGGTGGTAGCAGGATTTTGTGAGCCTCACCCAGAGCTGGGTGCTGAATATTCTTCTCTCCAACTGTTACATTTTGTCTGCAATTCCATTCCTTCTGCAAATAGTGCCAATCCCTTGCATGGCTATCCCACTCACATAAGAAACACATGTATTTTATATATCCCTGCTGCAGTCCCATTAAAAGGGCAGCTACCTTCAGGTCACCACAGAGGTGCCAGCTGTACTTGTTATAGTTAATGGAAGTCAGTAGATGCTTTAAGTTATCGTATGTCTCCTTCATGTGGATGGCATGCGCTACTAGAATAGATGGAAGACGGTTTCCATTGTTCAAAAGCACAGCCTTCAGACTCAGTTTCGAAGAGTCTATAAATAGTCTCCAGTCTTGTGGGTCATGGGTGATTTTTAAGGCATTCATGAGGCTTTCAATATCAGAACAGAATACCAGATTACTTCCCTTTCTGAAGAAAGGCTCCAACTGCTGGTGGCTCTTTCAATATGAAGTAATGTTGGAGTCTTGATCCTAGCAATTCTGCCTTGTTCTTGGATAAGTCCAAATCACGAACCAGGTCATTTAGTTCTTCCTGTGTTATTCTGTGTGGAGTTGATAATGCATCCCAGTGAAAATCTGTGTCACTGCATGCTGACGGACCAGGAGAAGAACAGGTCGACTCACCCTTGTCCTCATCAGATGAATCAAGAGAATATTCTGATGGAGGTTCTGGAATAGGAAGTCCCTCACTATGTGGAACAGGTCTTAATGCAGACGGAATGTTTGGGTAGACTATGCTTGACTTCTTTTGCTTCGTTATTCCGCTGGAAAGAGGAGGAACCAAGCGGAAGTAACAGTCATTTATGTGGTTGCTTGGCTCTCTCCACACCATGGGGACTGCAAACGGCATTGATAGCCTTTTGCAATTCAACCACTGTGAAAGCTGTGTTGTACATATAGCACAGCATATATGCAGGGCCCAAGGCTTGCCTTGGTCACCAATCTTGCATTCGAAGTAAAGATGATATGCCTTCTTCAGTTGAGAAGTGATACTCTTCTTCTGGTTGGCAAATGTCACTTCTCCATATGTGCAGCAGAAATTGTCAATGGTATTAATGCACTTTCGCAGCATTACTGTTCTGTATTGTACCTAAATGGCTAAAATTGTATGATTAATAAAAGTTACATGTAACAGTAACTTAAACTGTCTCGCACACAGTCTGAAATATTTTAATTGCTCAACCTTTCCAACTGCGTATAGTACACTGCTGATGTCAGATGGCTTCAGCAGCCGTCTGGCAGTAGTATATTGCATTGCATCAGAAAATGATGCAATCAACTCTGGATGATGTCTGCATGCTGGTATTATGCAATGTGATGCAATATTACATCATTCAAGGCTTATTTGGGATGTTGTTGATGTCCTACTGGATAAATTTACACGGTGAAACGTCAAAAATGAACTACATGCAATATCTTCAAAACGAGAGCCAATACATTTTTTTAATGTTATATTTGTGTTCAGCTCACCAAGATACTACAGATTATGGCCTTTTAAAATCAGTAACGATTTCAATGTTGACCAGTGTAATGTATGTTTGAAACTTTCAGTGTATCTACAATTGGATAGGACAATACTTCCTTTAAATACTTGGAATAAAATAAGTGAAGAAAGATAGTGAGTGTAAGGGAAATTCAAACATCATAAATGTTTGACCTTAGAAGCATTTCCTGATGGACTGAAAGAATATCCTTAACAGATCAATTCTTCTTGAATTGTTGATCCTGGAGACTCATCCTTTACAAGACAGTCTTTATTAGTCAATTCAATGTCATGATCAGAAAATTTTGCCACATACTCCTTCAGAAATTCCGAAAATTGTTGCAAGTTACCATTAAGAGAAGATATCTTTGTACATGTTCAGTGTAAACAATCAATTTGCATTTACCTGTTCCACTCCATTCAAGATTTTATAGTCCTATATCCAGCTCCAATTAACTTGGTGATGCCTAGGTGCTTTTTTTTGTCTAGCTGTCACCACTGAATATGCCACCATTAGATTTTAAACACTCTGGGAACCGGAAAATTCTTACAGTTCCAGAACATACCTTGCATTGAACTTCCACGAAAGGTGTGAACTAAATCTAATTCCCCCTCTATGGCATTAGAAAACATACACACTGTTGTACACATATACATAACAGACAGTCCCTGCTTAATGAAGCTGCAATCATTTCAAGACAGTCAAACAGAACAATAGGGGACTAGGGTAAAACTAAGACACATGTGTGGTAAACAGGAGAATAAGAGGGTCAGGATCCAAAAACAGCCTTGAAGAAATAAACTTTTAGCCTGGATTTGAACAGTACCAGAAATGAAGCATTCCATACCTACTAAGGTTGTCTGAGGCGTTCAGACATGCAAATCACAGACATCCTCAGAGCCATTTTAGAATGCCCGAAGACAAATGTGTCAGCATGATCATATCCAAGTCAGCTATGGGCGTGCATGGAGGCATGGCCTGCATGGGTTGGCAAAGATACACGTGTGCAGTTGATTTCAGACCAGTGCTGCATATCTGAAATCACCATCAGGGACATCAATGGTTATATCTGCTCCAGGGCACGGACAGGATTAATAAAGGTGCTTGTTTCAACAATGTAACAACAGTACAACGAAGAGGGAAATGCCCATTCACTCCTCTGATACTTTTCACCCCTGCAAAGATGCCCGCCACTATGTAGAACAATGCTGCCTAACTGGCAGTCTGTAGGACACATCTGACTTGCCAGAGGTGTTTAGCCAGCCCTTGAGTGATGGACTGGTTAAACTAAGACTCAACAAATACAGGCTTTAGCCATAGTGAGGAAGTTCAGCTGATTTTGCTGTTTCAAGTCTCGGAAGTATGTTTGTTAGCTGGGTTAATAGCACATGATAATTGTAACAAGATCCTGTTATTCAATAAAGCCTAGTTACAAATAGTGCATGCTAACCACTAGTCCAGCTTACTAAACATGACCTTTAATGATCGTGGTAAATCACCTCTAGAGTTTTGTCTAGAGGCAATTAATACGATTGTGGCAATAAATAAATAAAATAAAGTCAGTAACATTAACTGCCAAAGGTACACTCATCAGAGAAAGAAAACATTTTCTTCATTTGTTCTTGATATTCTGTGCTGTTGTTTGTTCCTTTCTTTTGGGGTTCAGAGGAAACAAGGGAGGAAAAGGACGGGCTGATCACATTAGCAGCAGCAGCAGCTATGGTACCAAAAGTGGGGAAGAACAGAACAAGAGGACAATGGCAGGAATAGTCCGAAACACTAATGTTAATAAAGAAACACTTTTTTGTTGTTGTTTTTTAAATTATTTTTTGGGACAAAAAGAACAAGATTGCCGATCATGCCAGGCAGCAGCAACTAGAGAGCACAAGCAACAAAGCACCCAAAACAAGCTAAGAGGCCAAGTGCTGGAAGGACCAATCGTGATACAGTGGCAGATGCTAGAGGGGTACCTCTGAAGGGCTGGGGAGGGGGATCGACCTTTGGCCACCCGACTAGCTAGATGGGATGGTAGCCTTGTCCAGAAGGTGCATTGATTCCCCTGGACAGTTCCCGTTGGGGATTAGGAGCTGTCTAGGGGAGGGCCGTGCTGAAGGGGGGGACGGGGGGACATCCACATTATTTGTGAGATTGTCAGTGCAGTGGATGTTTAGATCCGTGGCAACAACAATGATCTGGGGGGGGGGGGGGAAGAGTGTTCAAACGGACTTTTGGCGGATGAGCAGCAGAGATAAGGGAATAAGCTCATGAGATCTCTGTGCTGCTTATCTCTGCCTTTCTCCCCATTGATTTATCGCAGAGGCCCGTGATATCTGCAATAATTACAAAACCTCTGTGATATCTGCAGGGGGACATCTGTGATAACTACAAAAGGCTGCTGCTTACAGTTTGTATATTTTCCAGATCCCTGATTTAACAGGATAAACTGACTCTATCATATGATATCATAATGGGAAAAACCCTTATTTTCTGGACTTTCAAACTGTATTATTCAACTTTGAACTGGAATGAGATGTTGTTGCATAAATTCTTGGTAGCAAAATTAATTACATGGGGTTCTAATTCACTGCCAACCAAATTGTGATCCCGAGAGGAGTCATTTTTACTGGAGCTGGATCAAATCAGACACTTTTATCAAGAATAGAGATGGCAGAGCGGGTCCTTTAATTTCATATATACAACAAATGGTGAAACAAGCCAATGCTATGCAATCAGAAGAAGCAGAAAAGTACAAACCAAAATTCTGGAAAGAATCAGAAATTCAAAGGGAGACAAATTCCAGGGTTAGATTAGGTAAAACACAGGAATGAAACAGAATACTTTTTCCCTCATATGTTAATTCAATGGTGATGGAAAGAGTTTGTTGGCAATTATAGCACCTTCTCATCTGTGCTTATCACCTGCATTTTCTAAGAATGGGAGCTACAGAATGAAAATAAAGTGCAGGTGCAGGAGGTAGAACCATAGTGATAATTAGCTAGATGCATCAGGATGCTGAGTTGTTATTTTGTATTATGTAAATGTTTTGCACTTTTTTTCCTGATTGGTTACAGAGATTCGAAAAGTTCATTGTGACGGCAGGGGACCTTCTTGTCAAAAACCTAATATAGGACAACTTTACAAGTCACGGATGGCTTCGGACTGTCATAGCATACTCATACTGTTTGTTTGCCAGTGATAAAACAAATAGGAAAATGTCAAGTGCTGCACTTCCAGCAACTAAGTGCACCAGATGTTACATTCGAATAGGGCAGTTTTGACCCAAGGCATTACGTGTTCAGAATTAGGGTCCTATGAATAAGATTACCTGATAAGAGCTGAAAAACACTACAAAGAATATAGGTCTGGGGGCAGTTTCTCCAAATGGGTTAGTTTTGTGCATACCATGCCAGTCATGGACCTCACATCTAAGCCAGGGTATGCAGTGTATGTAGGAATGACAATATTTTGTAAATTTTTTAGACACACGCTATTCGTAATACTTAAGCGGGCTATTGAAACACTGTATATTCTTGATGTTCTCTAAGGCTCCCACAGCTAGTGTGATAAACTATGCAATTTTGCTGGTCATGCTACATCTTTGTTGGTGGTATGGTGGCGGAAACGTTGGTTCAGTTATGAAGATGCAACATGACCTGGAAAACTGCATAGTATAGTCATGATAGTAGCAAAAAATTGGTTCTTAATTATTTGGGACCAATTCAGCCAAATTCAAGACTTAGAAACATTTCTAATTTCACCAACCTTTTACAGCTATATTGTATGTAAAAACTAACAAACATAAAACAAACAATAAAAACATTACTTGGATGCCATGAATTTCCTACAAAGTCCCTTGAATATCATTTGTGAATGTATTTAGGCTGGCTTTGACTCCAATTTGCATAATACAGTATTCTTCTTTTGATGACTTAGATCATTTCCATTATCCCACTTTAGGTGCGTTTACTGAAATGATGACACACAGTTTAAGACAGTGTCTCTCTTTCTCTGTCTTTTCATCCATCCAGAAGCTAAAAGGTGATGGAGAAGCCTGTCCCCACCAGCTGAAGATCATGAAGGAGCAGGATCAGTTTTAGGATGCAGAATAGATCACTAATACACTGCCAGCAAAGATTGCTCTGGACATTGCAGTGCTCTTGAAGTGCCATGAAGGCACCCATCCCTCTCCCAAGCTATATGGACAGTGGTGATGATTATATTATGTTTTGGGATTCTATTCCACAGAGATCCTTTGATAAATCGCACTCCCCAAGGGAATATTTATTTATTAACAGCTTTTATATACCGTGCTATTTATTATCAGTGCGGTTTACATATAACAAAGATTGCACAGACAACTGATCTGTGTTATTATATATTATTCCATTAAAACTTGACTATTCACGTCTGAGGCATGATTATTGAAAATGCAGGAATTCCAAGCAGAGAGACTGTGGAGGAAAACTAGAAGCCTGGTTGACCTGACAATTGGTAAAGAGCATTTGCACACTTAAAAATCCCTGCTGAGCAAATTAAAGAATGACCACTACTCATAACTGATTCAATTTCATTTGAAGGTATCTTTTACAAAGGCAATCTGGGGCGCCCAAGCCAGAACATCTGAAAAAAAGCCAGGCACATCAAAGTCCGGGCATGATTTCATAAAGGTGGATATGTCTGATATGGAGGTCTGTAGGGGGCATCTACAAAGATGTCCCTGGAATAGTACCCAAGACCAGGGATGTCTAAGAAACAACAGCAGTGGTACAAACCTAAAATACCCATTATCATTTGCACAAAAAAATAACATGTCAATTGTGGAGGGTACTGAGGATAATGGAGTGCCATCTTCTTTACAATCTTCTGATGCTTTTGGGCCTAAATAAGCAGGTCTAAAGCTGCACAAGGTTGCAGATGTCTCTGCGATTTCTGAAATCTATCGAGGATGTCCATGTCCATCGCCTCTCCCTCTCCATGCCTCCACCACACCTAGTGCCTCATTGGACATCTTCAAACACAGAACTGTATTTTCACCCCTTCTGTATATAAATCCATCAAAGGATGTAATGATTTGCATTTAAATTGCATCTAAGTATCCTACGTTTTTCATTCTATGTAAATGGAAAGTTGTAGTCCGATGTAAACCACTTTGATTTATTGACTAAGCAGTATAGAAAAACATTTAAATAAATAAACAAACAAACATGATTTGTCGAATAGCTCTGGGGACGTCTTTGTGATATGGAAGTCTGCATGCACATTTCCAGAAATTCAAATCAGGAATAAGGTTTCTTAAATGGCTGCCTTAGTCTCTATTTTGATTTCTTCTCTACATGTTGCAATTAGTGATATACTTTTCCAAGTCTTTATACGTACTTTCTTCTGCCGTTATCTTAATAAAGCGAATGATATTTAAAATGATACTGTATGTGTAGATCTTAGCCTGACGCGGAGCTTTCTGAAGACAATCTGCATTAGTCTATCCAGACTCCAGAGCTCACAATCTCTTTGAATAATGGTCAGAAGACTGAGAGAAGCAGTTTAACCGTGGAAGAGAGAGAACATCGTCGACCAGCCAAAGGTACTTATGAAGGGAGATGCTCTATCACACATGGTCAGGGATCTGTGAAGTCTGAGCCACTGAGCTTCAAATATTCATGAAAGTGACTGAATAGAGAAAAAGGAACTCATCAAATGATATACCTTGTAATTATCTGGTTTGAGAGAGAAACAGAACAGAGTGCCTTCCAGCGGAAGGACTGGGGTAACAAAGATACTCCAATTTGATTAAAAGAAATTACTTTGTAACATAGTTCATAAATAATGTTTATCCATGTTATAAAGTATTTTGTTTATCAGTGACACTAAAGTTTTAAGTTGGCTCAGGTCACAAACCTCCGGCCTGTACTCTGGATGGGTGAATGAGAGTTTGTCAAGTGCCAAAATAATTAGTACTGGTTGCCAATGAGAGATAATTCCTCCCCTCAAGTCTGAACCCTGATATTTTCAGACCAAGAGTGCAGAGAAAATCTGGCTAATAATTCTCAAATCTGGTATGTTTCCCTTGTCTGCCTGGACCACACAGAAAGGGGAAGTTACATCTGCTTTAGACTTTATCTGGCATCAATGCTTCCCCAGGATTTCCCCTTTATCTATTGTTTTTGCTTCTTCTGGGCCTTGTGGCCTTAGTAGTGCTTTGCAGGTATTTAATCCCCTTTCTCTTCTAAGTTTGGAAACAATGATCAAAACTATATCCAACTGCACATCAAGAACAGGGCTGCTACATGCTTTCCTTGTGAAAGACCCTTTACTGCATCTTCTCAATATGATAAATTCCAGAATTACCCAGGGGTTAATTCCAAGACTTGCAATGAGATGTTTGTCTTTCTCTCTCTCTCTTAAGAAACTTTCTCTGGTCCCTTCGGTTTTGGCAAGCTTTCCTTTTATTTCTAAGCTGTCATTTTTTGGAGAGGTAACTGAAAAGGCTGATTCAATTGATCAACTACTTAGACAAAATGAATGTTTTGCACCCTAGTCAATCAGGTTACAGGTCTGCATACACTGCAGAAATGGCTTTACTGGTTATGGTTAATGGGATTTATATCTGGATGGATGAAAGATAGGATAGCATTCTTGTCCTCTTTGATATAAGCTCTGCTTTTGATCTGGTGGACAGCTTGCTGCTTCTTCTAAGATGAATAGATTAGTATCACTGGTATGGTTCCACTTCTATCTTGATCATCATTGTTTCAAGCCACAATGTGAGTCTTATCCTTTGACCTGTGGTGTCCCTCAGGGATCCATTGTTGCCCCTATAGACAGCAGAAAGAGGTAGGCCAATATTTTGCCCAATATAGAATCAACATCTAGAGAGCTTGGGGAAGAAATGGAAATTGGGTTGTTTGGCCCCACCAAAGAAAATGAGGTTCCGCTGCCTCTTGTTGCCCCAATTCTGTTCAATATCTTTTTGTCCACACTAGACACTAGGGGGGTGCACAGACCAAAAATTTTCATTTCATTTTTGTTTTTATCTGAAACTGTACATTTTAATTTTTAAAATTTTTGATTCAGGGGAAAATATTGTAAATAGCGTGTACTATTAAAAGAGAGTGCACACTTTTCATTCATACTCTTAAGCAAATAGCACGCACATGCAAGTTGAGAGTGCCCACTATTTGAAGAGAGTGTTCATTATTCAGAGGAAGTATACGTTATTCAAAAAGAGTGCACGCTCTGTTTGAATAATGTGCACTCTTAAGCAAAAAGAGTGAGCATGCATGGACATGTCAGAAGTTGTTTGAGAGATGTCCTGCCTGCTTGAGAGTGTCCTGCCTGCCTGTCTCTCTCTGAGAGTTCTCTGCCTGTGTCTGTATCTGCCTGCTTGACAAGGTGCCTGCTCACAGTGTCCCACTGCCCAGTGGACCCTGTTGCTGCTTGCAAATTTCAGTAGCTTATTTCTGGGGTAGTAAATAATGCTTAGTAACAGAAATGCCAAAAGTGAACCATCCTAAAGAGGAGGTCTGGTGCAAGAATAGGGTTATTAGGTGGGTAGGAGACAACTTGGCATTCTTTGTGAAACTTAAACCTTTATCCCCCTTCACAATTAGCTTTTTAACCCCTAGGACAGCCCCCCCCCCCCCCCCCGATTTGATGATTAAACTTAAATGCAATCATCTAAACACTAACCCTCCCAGAACAATTCTATAGAAAACACATTTTTCGACATCACACTTTGAAGCATTAAACTTTATTTTATTAATACATTGTGACAAGCAGGGGCACCGCCGGGCATGGCGAGTCTACTCTCTCTCAACCTCCAGGTCTTGCACTCTAGGAAACCGACCAGGTTGGATGTCTCTTCCCGGCTTCATTCCATTCCAGTTTTTGCAAACACCTCACAAAGAGTATTCAATAAAACAGAAAAATCAACAAACAACTTACGTAGGAGTCCTCTCCCCTCCTTGCAGAGACCCAAAGGCCCTCAGGCTGCTTCCCTTCAGTAGGTCTTGCTTTCACCCTACAGCTTCTCAGCCACAGTACATGGCAAGCCTTCAACTACTCAGAGATACCATGCATCACAAGTCCCAGCACAGCTCTATGCAGCCTTGGGTCAAAATTAAAAGTGATAATCTGGTTTGGGTTTTCAGTCTGTAGCACTAAACTGTTAGTAGCTTTAACACTGCCTATTGTCCTTCAGCTCAAGTTTCAAAACATCTTCATGAGACATTTCCAAGGTGAAGGTGCTCTGTCATCCACCATTCCAGTTGCTTTCCACCAGCCCTCCCCAAACAGTGTTCTTCCCCTACTGACTGACAATGGCTGCTGGACATCTCAGTTCCTCACATGGAATGACAGGATCCTGCAGTGGTCAGGAACCAACTCCCAGGAAAAAGATTTAGGCGTCATCATGGATAATACATTGGATCCCTCTGCACAGTGTGCAGCGGTGGCCAAGAAAGCAAATAGAATGCTAGGAATCATAAGGAAAGGAATGGAGAATAAAACAAAGGTTATTAGAATGCCTCTGTATCGTTCTATGGTGCAACCGCACCTTGAATATTGTGTGCAATTCTAGTTGCCTTATCTTAAAAAGGATATAGCGGAATTAGAAAAGGTACAGAGAAGAGCCACCAAAATGGTAAAGTGGATGGGAGGATACCCCTATGAAGAGAGGCTAAAAAGGTTAGGGCTCTTCAACCTGGAAAAGAGACAGCTGAGGGGAGATATGATAGAGGTCTATAAATTAATGAACAGAGTGGAACTGGTAAACGTAGATCGATAGTTTACGTCATCAGAATATAGAAAGACTAGGGGACATGCAATGAAGCTACAGGGTAAACTATTTTAAAGTAATAAGAGAAAATATTTTTTCACTCAACGTGTAATCAAACTTTGGAATTTGTTACCGGAGGAAGTAGTGAAAGTTGTTAGTGTAGCTGGTTTAAAGAAGATTTGGACAAGTTCCTGGAGGAAAGGTCCATAAACCATTATTAAAGGGGACCCAGGATATGAATGTTTGACCCAATACAAACATTGTGGAACCTGTGTCTTTTGGCAAAACTGCTAGATGCTTGTGACCTAGATTGGCACTGTTGGAAACAGGATAGTGTGCTTGATGGACCTTGGTCTGACCCAGTATGGCATATCTTATGTTCTTATGTCATTCCATGTCCATGGCAGTTTCCTCCTCTTCTGGTAACCACTCCATCTCCTCCCTGTTGCTTCCTAGTTCCTTTGGCAGTTTCACTTCCTAGAAAGGGAAAGGATTGACAACCCCCCTTCTCTGGACTCTAGTGAATACTTTGTGGGGGGTCCAGGGAAACTCCACCTCCTCCTTACTGAGATCGTGGCATTCCCTGTTCCCGTTTTTCCTGGCTGAATCTACAGGGCTACCCTGCCTGCAGCCCTTCAGGTGACCTGCACCTATTTCCAGATGCTCTGGTTGCCTCATTATATTTCCTCTGCTCTTCTTCCACCACAATGTGTTATTAGGGAGGTTTCAAAAAGAAACTTATACGAGTAAATGGACTATATAGATATGCAAATTGCCGATTCTTCCTGCAGGTACATAAAGACGTGCACTGTTGGCTCTTGTGAGTTTGTGTCCCTGTTAGTGCCAGGAACTATTGCTTTGCTTTGAATGTAGAGGCACTTTGCTGCCCCCCCCCCCCCCTCACAAAGCTATTTCCTTAGGCAATTGACTAGATTGCCTGTTGATTAGATCGGCCTTGCTTAAGAGTGAAATTTACCGTCCTGGTGGTACATTCAGGGTATAAATCTAGAAAAATTAAAATATAGTATTGCTTTTCAAATGAAAGAAAGCTGCACAATATCATGGGGGTAATCAAAAGAGTTTAGCTGGTTAACACACCTGCTAACTGGTTAAATAACAGTTAGTAAAATGTTCATTGGCACTAAAGCATTATCATTTAGCATCAGGGCATTCTGGGGTCAGAGCAAATGCTGCACCAGGAGTTAGCTGGTCAGAAGAAATTTTGAGATACTGGTCAGTTAACCCTAACCAGCTAAAGTTTGGCCAAAAAAAAAGCTGGCCTAACTTTAGCAAGATTATGGCTGTTTTATGGCCAGCAGCTAAATATGTTCTACACATTTTCAAAGATTGTTTGCTTCAGAAATTAAATGTGCTATTTCTTAATGAATTTGATAAGCTCAATTCAAATATGATAGTGAAATTGGTCAATTAGCTCCTGTTTCTATGATATGTTGAAGAATGTACATTTTACCACTATGTAATGTATGGTAAAAATTGAGCCTAAATCATTAGATGTAAATCAAAATCTTATTACAAATGAAACTTTGCACAATAACAAGCATGTTTTTATAAAATAAAGTTCATAAACTTACTTAGAAGAGGAGTAATTATGTCTGCAATTTAACTTTCATTAAGAACATTTGTAAGTACATTCCAGCAATTTTTGTTCTCATTCAGTGGCTTCACGACTCTTCCTGATCTGTTTCTTGTACTGAAGCAATGGAATATCCCTTGTCACTATCCAGCAGTAGTCTGCAAGCTTTGATGGACTCCATTTACCCTGATACCTCTTTTCCATGGCTGCAATGTCTTGGTGAAATCGTTCTCAATGTTCATCACTTACTGCTCTGTAATTTTGTGGGAAAAAAATCTAGATGAGAGTGTAGAAAATGAATCTTTAAGGACATGTTGCAGCCAAGGTTTTTGTATGCCTTGAGAAGATCTTGAACAATCTCTTGGTAATTATTTGCTTTGTTGTTTCCAAGAAAATGTTGTGTAACTGATTCAAATTCTATCCATGCAGGCTTTTCCTTTCCATGCAATAAACGAAGAAATTTGTCATCTTGAAGAAGTGCACGAATCTGAGGGCCAACAAAAACTCCTTCCTTAACTTTGGCATCACTCATTCTAGGAAATTTACCACTAAGATACCTGAAAGCAGGTTTAGTTTTATCCATCGCCTTGACAAAGTTTTTCATTAGTCCCAACTTGATGTGAAAGGAAGGCATCAAAATTTTGTTGCTGTCTACAAGTGCTGGAAACAGAACATTTTTGCTTCCAGAATCCAGTGACTGACGGAGTGGCCAGTCCCTTTTGACAAAATGACAATCTCTAGCATGACTATCCCATTCACACAGGAAGCAGCAGTACTTGGTGTATCCACCCTGAAGACCAAGCAAGAGGGCAACCACTTTGAAGTCACCACAGATTGACCATAGATGTTGATCATAGTTTATACATTTCAAAAGTTGTTTCATATTGTCATAAGTCTCTTTCATAAAAGCTGCATGGCCAATAGGAACTGATGGTAGCAAGTTGCCATTATGCAGAAATACAGCTTTAAGACTTGCTTTGGATGAATCAAAGAAGAGCCTCCAATCATCTGCATTGTAATTGATATTGAGAGCTGCCATTAAACCTTTTACATTGTTGCATGCAGCAAGATCACCTTCTTTGAAAAAGAATGACACCAAGGGGCTTGTTTACAAAGCCGCGGTAGTGGTTCGCGATCGCGATCGCAGCCGCGGCCCCATTGAAATCAATGGGGCCGCGGCTCCGATTACGATCGCAAACCGCTACCGCGGCTTTGTAAACAAGCCCCCAAGTCTTTCTGACAGTCCCGGAAAAAATAAATGTGAACGTCACCAGCCAGAAGATTCCACTGCTGTAGTCTGGAACCCAGAAGCTCAGCTTTATTCTTCGGGAGATCCAAATCCCTGACAAGGTCATTCAATTCACTCATTAGCAGTGGCCAGAAGAAACTCTGGGTCATGTGAGGTTGACGGTTCATGACTACAAACTTCTTCCTCTTCCTCACTTGATTCTAATGATAATGCTTGGGAATAAGAACATAAGAACATAAGATATGCCATACTGGGTCAGACCAAGGTCCATCAAGCCCAGTATTCTGTTTCCAACAGTGGCCAATCTAGGTCATATGTACCTAGCAGTTTCCCCAAGGGACACAGGTTCCACAATGCTTGTATTGGTTCAAGCATTGATATCCTGGGTCCCTTCTTAATAATGGTTTATGGACCTTTCCTCCAGGAACTTGTCCAAACCTTTTTTAAACCCAGCTACACTAACAGCCTTTACTACATTCTCTGGTAACAAATTCCAGAGTTTGATAACACGTTGAGTGAAAAAATATTTACTTTTATTAGTCTTAAATAGTTTACCCTGTAGCTTCATTGCATGTCCCCTAGTCTTTCTATATTCTGATAAGGTAAACAATCGATCTACGTTTACCCGTTCCACTCCGTTCATTAATTTATAGACTTCTATCATATCTCCCCTCAGCCGTCTCTTTTCCAGGTTAAAGAGCCCTAACCTTTTTAGCCTTTCTTCATAGGAGTATCCTTCCATCCCCTTTACCATTTTGGTGGCTCTTCTCTGAACCTTTTCTAAAATCGCTATATCCTTTTTAAGATACGGCGACCAGAATTGCACACAATATTCAAGGTGCGGTCTCACCATGGAACGATATAGAGGCATTATAATATCTTTTGTTTTATTTTCCATTCCTTTCCTTATCATACCTAGCATTCTATTTGCTCTCTTGGCCGCCGCTGCACACTGGGCCGAGGGTTTTAACATGGTATCCACAATGACGCCTAAATCTTTTTCCTGGGTGGTGGTTCCTAATGTGGAACCTTGCATCGTGTAACCATAGTTTGGGTTGTTCTTCCCTAGGTGCATAACCTTGCACTTGTCCACATTAAATTTCATCTGCCATTTTGATGCCCGGTCTTCCAATTTATCAAGATCCTCTTGCAATGTTCCACAATCCTCTTGGGTTTTAACAACTTTAAATAGTTTTGTGTCATCTGCAAATTTGATAACCTCACTCGTTATTCCACTTTCCAGGTCATTTATGAATATGTCAAAAAGCAGCGGACCCAGCACAGATCCCTGGGGTACACCACTATTCACCTTTCTCCATTGGGAAAATTGGCCATTTAGCCCTACCCTCTGCTTTCTATCTTTTAACCAGTTTCTGATCCACAGTAGTACACTGCCTCCTATCTTTATCTTTATTTAAAACTTATTATACCGCCAGAACCTAGAGGCATACAGCGGTGTACAATAAAAAATAAAGGAGGCTACTGTCAGAAATAGAAAAGAATTCCAATTCATTTACAGGAAAGGATAGCAAAGAAGAGAGAAATAAAAAGAGAAGTTAAAAGAAAAGTAGAAACGGGTTGGGGAGGAACAGTCAGCTGCCAACAGTAGAAGAAAGGAGGGAAGGGAGGTCAAAAGCCGTGCAAAAAAGGTGAGTCTTAAGTGAAGCTTTTTTTTTTTTTTTTTTTTTTTTTTTTAAACTTTATTTAAAGATTTTCAAAATACAGAAACCAAAGAAATAGGACCAAACAATACATGTACATATCAGACAAACAAAACAACCTACTAAAGCTAATACAGACAGGTGCACTACCAATTTGACTAACTGGAACATCAAGGTTCACAAGGAAAAAAGGAAAGGGGGGGGGAAGATCGTGAATGCCACTTCTCCTGTATAAGATCTACTTTGCCGTCAACTCAAGTTCGGGGTGTCCCACTTTCTAAGCAATTCTCTAAATGTGGGGTTCTGTTGCACGTAGGCCGTTTCACAAGATCGATGATAGCAGACTAAATTCCACCAGTATGCACAACTCAGTGTGTTGAATGATTTCCAGTGACTCAAAATGGCTTTCAGAGCCAAGCTCAGCAGCAGATCAAACATGGCAAAGAGTTCCTTTTGTAAATTCGGCACCTCCGCCAGCGACTTATAGATGACTATCCGATAGGATAGGGGTGAGGCGACCCCACAAATCTTCTGTATTCGTTCCCAGACCCTTTGCCAGTATTCCGATAGCAGAGGACAGTAGTAGAGCATGTGCGCCAGGGTTCCCACGCCAGATGCACAGGACCAGCATCGGTCATTTTCCTGTGTTTGCCATTTTGAGACCTTGACAGGGGTTAAATAGGCACGGTGTGCCAGGAAATAAAGCATCTGTGTAAGCGAGGCAGATCTTGAAAGCCGCACTTGGGATCCCCAGAAGAATGACCATTGATCCGAGATTGCCAGGGGACCTACCTCAGCTTCCCACACTAACTGTGCGCCTCTGGGGTAGCGTCCACCCGCAGCCCTGAAGAGATCCACGTACTTTGAGATCTGTCCTGCTCCCGCCTTTGATTCCAGCAACCACTGGTAGGAGGGACGTCCACTAATTACATGCAGCGGTGTCACGCCTGCCTTACACAGGCAATGTCGCAATTGCCCCCATTGAAAGAGGCACGTGTAGGGAAGCTGGAATTCTCGTTGCAGCTCAGCAAAGGTTTTATAGCCTTGACCACTAAATAAGTGGCCCAGTGTATGAACTCCCTTCTTTATCCATAATTGCCACGCAAAGCTTGTACCTCCTATTTTAAACCGTTGATTGAACCACAGCGGGGTAACATCTGTGTAGATCTGCGTGTCTTCTAAAAGTGGGAGCAACATGTTGAAAGCCTGTTGGGTGGCTTGTAAAAGCTCTTTACCCTTGTGGTCAAAGCGTATAGATGCACCAATGCATTGTCGGAGCGGGAGAGGGTCACTCATTGCTGCCTCTACACGGAGCCAAATGGGAGCTCCGAGGACGTCTGGGTCTTCTGCCCACCAGGAGCCTTGGCGTAAGATGGCTGCAGTGTGGTACCAGTAGAAATCCGGGAAGTGGACCCCTCCCTGCTTCTTAGGGAGCTTTAGTTTCCAAGCTGCTATACGCGGCACTTTCTTCTCCCAGAGGAAAGCCAGTAATTTCTTCTCCACCTCCTGATAAAATTTCTTGTCAAAGAGTATTGGGATCATGCTTAGCATGTAGTTAAGCCTGGGGACAATTACCATTTTGATAGTTTCCAGGCGACCCCACCAGGACAGATGAAGGGGTGACCATCTCTGCGTACTGTCTTGCAGGATCTCGTTGCATCGGGTCTTGGTACGGGAGATCGTATCTGACAAAGTGGTTCCGTATGTGACCCCCAAATATTTAAACGATAGTTTTTCGATCTGGAAGGGGTATCGCCTAAGCATATCTTCTGTAACTGTTGTGGTAAGCGGTATACTTGTCGTCTTGTCCATGTTTAATTTATATCCCGAAATGCCAGCGTAATCTGAAATAACTCGTAGGGCGGCATCCATCGAATTCACATTGAGGAAGAGTAATAGATCATCTGCATAGGCTGAGACTTTACAATGATATCCTTCCAGCGGTATGCCCTCTATATTGGTCATTTGCCGGACCTTAAGAAGCAGGGGTTCCAGGGCCAGATTAAACAGCAGGGGGGATAGGGGGCAACCTTGCCTAGTACCCCTAGTAAGTGTGAATTCTTGCGAAGTAGTGCCATTCGCCGCTATCCGTGCTGCTGGTTGGGCGTATAGCAATTGAACATTCTGAAGGAAACTACCAGGCACCCCCATCCAGCGCATAGTTTGGAAGAGATACGAGAATTCTACTCTGTCGAATGCTTTCTCCGCATCTAACGCAAGACCGACTATAGGCTGGTCTGTCTCCTGCGCTTTCCGGAGAACATGGGCAAAGAGTCGTCCATTATCCACCGTGGATCGTCCTGGCATAAACCCACATTGATCAGGATGGATTAATACGTCTAAGACCTTAGACAGCCGGTTCGCAAGAATCTTAGCATATATTTTGTAATCTGTATTCAATAAGGAGATGGGTCTATAATTTCCCACATTTTCCGGATCCCTACCCGGCTTGGGGTGTATCACTATTGTCGCCGTAGCCAGGGCACCAACATCTGGGTACTCCGCCTGCATTCCTTCGTAATAGAACAGTATCTCCGGGATTAGCAGATCAGAGAAGGCTTCATAGAATTCTACTGGCAATCCGTCAGGGCCACTAGCTTTGCCCTTAGCAAGTTGCTTAAGAGCAGCATGTGCCTCCTTGAGAGTAATCGGCATCTCCAACAGCTGCTGTTGTTGTGGCGTGAGCTGAGGTCCCGTAATTGTAGAGACGAAGTCCAGAAACGCCGACTCATCGCAAACAACCTCCGATTGGTAGAGCTGAGAGTAGAAGTTTTCGCATATTGCCAGAATCGCGTTGTCTGAAGTTTGCAGTACCCCAGTTAAATCTTTCAAACCGGCAATACGCGTCACATCCCGCTTGGCTTTTAGGGTATTCGCAAGCAATGAGCTGGCTCGATTACTATCATGGTAGCATCTCCCCTGCTGTAGTTTAAAGGATTCCAGGACTTCTGCTTGCAAGAGAGCGCTATACTGGATCCGGAGCTTCTGCAATCGCAGGAGGACTGTCGGATCTCCCCGTCGGGCCAGTAGTCGCTCACCAATTCGGATTTCAGCCTCTAATTCTGTCCGTCGCTTCGCGTCTTCCTTACGCTTACGAATTTTGTAGGCCGTCATGTGCCCCCGGGCACAGGCCTTAAAGGCCTCCCACCAGGCCCATGTGGAGGTATCCCCAAGTTGATTTTCTGCAAAGTAATCAGAAATATTTTTCTTCATGGTAGCACGGAATACTTCGTCTGCTAACCAGGCCTTCTCAAAGTAAAATCGCCCCGGCGGCTTCCTATCAGCACTCACCGTGAGATCCAATACTACCGCAGAGTGGTCTGAGACTGTACATGGGAGCATACTGGCACCTGTCACCTTAGGCAGCAGCGTCTTAGACGTGAGAAAGTAGTCGATGCGGGTTTGTGAGTTATGGGGTAGCGAGTAGAAAGAATATTCCTTACCATCGGGATAGAGGAGTCTCCAGGGGTCCAATAGCCCGACCGAGTCCCGCAAATTCTGAAGCATCTGCGAGGCCTGAGGTTTATGCTGTGGCTTATATGGAGTTCTATCCAGCAGGGGATCAGGTATGAGATTAAAGTCGCCCCCTAAGACAATGCGCGATGAGCTGGTGCACAGGAGCTCTTGAAGAATCTGAGAAAAATACTGCGGATCATCGGTGTTAGGCCCATACACCGTCATGAAAGTGTATGATTCCCTGTGTAATTGAGCTGTAACTCTGGCCCAACGGCCAACTGGGTCTGCTTTAACCTCTTTAACTTCTAGTGGGAGGGATTTCTTTACCAGTATAATTACTCCACCCTTCTTCCGGAGGGCAGGGGCAGATATGGCATTCCGATATATCTTGTCCGTCACTTTGTAAGATTCAGAAGGGGACAAACGAGTCTCTTGCAGGTAGACTATGTCCGCCTTCTGATGATTACAATAATTCAAAATCTTCTTTCTCTTAAGGGGGTTCGAAATGCCCTTGACATTTAGGGATAACACCCGAACTTGGCAACTAGCCATATTCGATCTTACTGGAATATACATATATGGCAATCACGATCTTTTGTCCCCGGAACAGGATATCAACAGGAAGTAGTGTTATAACCTTGCAACTTAGTAGTGCAGCACTGCAAACTATCATAACTTGCATGGCAAGTCTCTACCGCCCTTCCGGCCCACCCATCTCCCTCTCAACATTAAAGAGAATAGAGATACAACATTGGAAACATAATGACAGATTTGGCAAAGCTTGTCTAAGTTACTACTTCCCAAATGCCATCAATAACGGTTCTATACAATACAGTATTGCATAACTGAGTATACTGTGACTAGGCATTACTCAAAATAACCTGCACAGCAGTGTTGTTACAAACCGGGCTGCAAGTTGGAAGTCAGGTCTCACACCTCCATAAAGTCCACATTAACCCGGAGACAGTGGTATAGTATAGTAACAATTTAACGTCCCAAACTTCACTCAGATTCCCACGTCCATCCGGACCCGCTCTTGCAAGAAAGCCCGCAGGGTTGGACCATCTGTAAAAGTACGGGTGTTGTTGTCCAGAGTGACCCTCATGTTGGCAGGATACAGCAAGCCAAAGCGCGCTTCTAACTGTTGCAGTAAAGGCCGGCAGGCCAAAAGCTCTTTCCGTCGCGAGGCTGTCTGCTTACTAAGATCCGGATAGAACGTAATTTTCTGTCCATCCACTTGCACGCTCTGCCGCCTTCTCGCAGCCTGCATGATATGTAGCACATGTTGGTATCTGAGCACTTTTACCACAAACGGCCGAGGTCTCGGAGTATGAGGGGACGGATGTGACGGGACGCGATGTGCGCGCTCCAATTCCAGGGGCCTTGCAAAAGTGATGTCTAGAATCTCAGGAATCAGCTTTTCGAGGTAGGAGATAGGATCTGACCCTTCTCGGCCCTCCGGTATCCCAAGGATGCGGACATTACTCCTTCGGGCTCTGTTTGATTGGTCCTCGACCTGCACTTCGAGTGCCGCCACCCTCTTAGCTAGCGGGCCCATCTGCGCCAATACGGAGGACTGCCGGTCCACTTCCGATTCTACATCCTCTATGCGTTTGGCCAACTCCCCTGTACGATTTCTTAGCTCCTGCAAGTCGTCTTTCACCTCTGCAAGCGCCCCGGAGTTAGCAGTAACGATTTCTTTGACTGCTCTGAGCTCCTGCAGTATTTCCCGCAGCCCCTCCGAGGTAGTTTTGTCGGGCCCTGTTTTCTGTGGGGAGAGGAGCTCTTGTTTGGCACGCTTGTTCGACTGCCCCCCTGACTGTTGAAAGTCCAATTTTGCGGGCTTTAGCGCGGCCATCCTTTTATCGTCCCTTCTGAGCGCCGATTAGGGATTATTAGGGGACCCTTTGGCAGCAAGAGCTCCGAATGCCTCAATGTTGAGAGGGAGCTCCGTTCCTAAGCGGCCATCTTCTACCGCGGCAGACTCCGCCCCCCCTTAAGTGAAGCTTTAAAGGAGCGGAAGGAGGAATCTAGACGTAAGACTGAGGGAAGGGAGTTCCAAAGACGGGGGCCAAGAAAAAAGAAAGCGGAAGAACGTGTGGATTCAAGGCGAATCCTAGAAGGGGGTGGGAGAAAAAGACGATTAGCATGAATTGACCGAAGAACTCTAGAGGGGCAGTGAAAATGAACCAAATCCGAAAGATAAAGAGGGACATTGGTGTGCAAAGCCTTGTGAACAAAGATCAGAATCTTATATTGAATACGAAAAGGGATAGGCAACCAGTGTAACTGAATAAGAAGGGGAGTGATATGAGCCGAGCGGGAAGAATTAGTGAGAAGACGAGCAGCGGTGTGATGAACTAATTGAAGACGGTGAAGCTGAGAAAGAGGGAGACCGGCCAAGGAAGCATTACAATAGTCTAGACGAGAAACTACGAGGGAAAGAAGGAGCGTGGTCATAGAAGAGGGGGAAAGAAAAGGCCGAATAGCACGAAGTTGCCGTAGTGTATGGAAAGAGCGCTGAACAACAGAAGAGACGTGATCCTTGAAAGTTAAAGCCGAGTCCAGGGTGACACCAAGATAGCGCATAGATGTGATGAGAGGGATGGGCCCAGCAGAGAGAGATGGGGTGAGGGTGGGAATGGGAGTACCAGCGGTAAACCAGATAGCAGAAGTCTTAGATAAATTAACATGCAAAAGGTTCTCAGAAAACCAGGAAGAAACAGCGGAAAGACAGACATTGAGGGGGCCAATATCAGGTGTGAGGGGGCAGGTGTGATAAAGGAGGAGGATATCGTCTGCGTAATAGTACGCCGAGATACCGTGCTGCTGGATAAGTAAAGCAAGAGGGGCTAAAAAAATATTAAACAACAAGGGGGCTAGTACAGAACCCTGAGGGACACCACAGGGAAGGGGTGACGAAGCAGATGAATCAGAACCCGATGAAACTGAGAAAGACCGGTTGAAAAGAAACGAGTGAAACCAATGAAGAACCAAACCAGAGAGACCAATGGAACGGAGCCTTAGGAGAAGAGTGCGGTGATCAACGATATCGAAAGCAGCAGAAAGATCAAGGGAAACAGCTACAGAAATAGAACCGTGATCGTGGACAACATGCAAGTCATTAAGAAAGGAGATGAGGATAGATTCGGTGCTATGCCCGGGGCGGAAACCAGATTGACGGGGGTGAAGAACCAAAGAATTCTCTAGATGTGAAGACAGCTGAGAGAAAACCAACCTTTCAAGGAGCTTAGAAAGAAAAGGGAGATTAGAGATAGGACACCAATTAGAGGGTGAGGAGGGGTCCAAAGAAGGTTTTTTCAAAAGAGGTCGTATAATAGCGTGCTTCCAGTGGGAAGGAAAGATACCGGAGGAAAGACTGGTATTAAAGATAGAAAGAATCAGAGGAAGCAGAGCAAGAGATGATTCAGTGAGCCACTGAGAGGGAATAGGGTCAGATGGGCAAGTTGTTTTCCTGATCGAGGAAAGGATACTGGACAACTGAGGGAGTGTGATAGGCTGGAAAACAGACCAGCAATGCGAAAGCGGAGGAACACAGGGGGAGGACGCTGATGAGGAGGGGACTGGGGAAAGAGGGGGGGAGGTGAGAGAGGAGGGGGACAAGAGGGGAAAAGCTGTCGAATGGAAAGGACCTTGCTGACAAAATGGGAAGCCAGAGCATCAGAGGTGGGGTTATTAGTAGAAGAAGAAACAGAAGGTGCCACATTAGGGGACGAGGAGGAAGCAGAGAGGGAATGGAGGATACGATAGAGTTGGCGAGTGGAGTTTGTTGAGGAAGAACTATCCCATGACTCTTTAGTTTTGCCAAAAGTCTCTCATGAGGGACTTTGTCAAAGGCTTTCTGAAAGTCCAGATACACAATATCAACCGACTCACCTTTGTCCACCTGATTATTCACTCCTTCAAAAAAACATAACAGATTAGTAAGACAAGATCTTCCTTGTCTAAAGTCATGTTGGTCATGACTATCTACATGCTGAGTAATTTTATTCTTTATGATGGTTTCTACCATTTTTCCTGGTACTGACGTCAGGCTCACCGGTCTGTAGTTTCCCGGATCACCCCTGGAACCCTTTTTAAAAATTGGTGTTACATTGGCGATACTCCAATCTTCAGGTATTAGAGATGATTTTAATGATAGTTCACAGATTACTAATAGCAGGTCTGCTATCTCATATTTCAGTTCTTTCAACACCCTTGGATGTATACCATCTGGCCCAGGTGATTTGCTACTCTTCAGTCTATCTAATAGTTGTAATACATCTTCCCGATGTATCGATATTTCCTTCAATTCTTCCGCACCTTTAAATACCACTTCAGTCATGGGTAACATCCCTACATCTTCCTCAGTAAAGACTGAAGCAAAGAATTCATTCAGTCTCTCCGCTATCGCCTTGTCGCTTCTTAGTGCTCCTTTAACCCCTTTATCATCTAATGGACCAACTGACTCTCTCACAGGTTTTTTGCTATGAATGTACTTGAAAAGGTCTTTACTTCGCGTTTTTGCTTCTGCAGCAAGCTTCTTCTCAAATTCTCCCTTTGCCTGCCTTATTAATGCCTTGCATTTGACTTGCCAGTGCTTGTGCTGTTTCCAGGTTTCATTGTTTGGCTCTTTTTTTCCATTTCCTGAAAGATGCTTTTTTGGCAACAACAGCCTCTCTGACCTCACCTTTAAACCATGCTGGCAGTTTTTTGGACTTCCTTCCACTTTTCTTAAAGCATGGAATACAGTTGGTCTGGGCTTCCAAGATAGTATTTTTCAACAACAGCCAAGCCCAATGTACGTCTTTAACCTTTGCAACTGCTCCTTTTAGAATCAGCAACCCTTCTCCATGAGGCACTGGGCGTATTGCAGATGGAATGTTTGGATATTGCATGGTCCATTTACTCTTTCTGGATATGCCTTTCTGAATTGGAGGAACCAATTGGAACTAGATCATTGGAACTGCCAAAGGCATTGATTGCCTTTTCCCATTCATCCATTGCCTGAGATTTGTTGCACATGTATTGCAGCATTTGTGTGGCTCCCAGCTCTTATCCTGATCTCCTATTCTGCAGACAAAATATAAGTTGTAGGCTTTCATAACCTCCACATTAAAAGTCACTTCACCACAAATATAGCAGAAATTATCTGCATTATTAACAGAAGTACGATGCATCGCCGAATACGCTGTGATTGGCCTATCGACATAAAATGCAAAATAATGAATTTTTTATTTTTCTGTGACTAATACACCTTAAGATTTATACTGTCAAGTGATGCAAATTTAAATACTGATTGCATCATCTGGTATTGGACAGATATTTCTATTGGTTGCATGTAGAGATTACACAATCTCACGCAAATGTTGCATAATACACAGTTAATGGCCCCTAATGACTAATTAATATCATATATCTTAGCAACTAGACCTAATCAGCCATTTTCATTGTGATTTCTGTGTTCAGCATCCTTAAATTAGTTTAGAACAGCTGCTTTCGTGTCCGAAATAGCTAATTGGCTAGCCAGGAAAATTAGATATTCAATGCCAGTGGCCAGATATGGCCCTGGCATTGAATATCCAGGTTTAATTTAAAGCAGTAGCTTACAGCTACTTTAATCGGGCTGGTTCCACTGCTGGATATTCCCCTGATGATATTTGTTTTTCTTTGGAGCTTCAAATATGCTATAGACATGTGTAGGCCGATTCTGATTGGGGCATGTCCGGGCCATCCGAACATCCAAAAAATGGATGGCCCAAAAGTGTACCTAATTCTGCAGCGCAGGACGTCTATACACCTGCCCAGCTAGCCAACCCTAGACTCTAGCTTGTCATTGCCATAGCACCTGGACTCCAAGCAGGAGCACACAGTGCCCAACAGCGAGAAAATGCATTCCCTCTCCGCCCAACCCTTGGTGGGAAAAGCTAGGGCTGGGGTCTGGCGGCGGGTGCCTACCTGCCTATGCACAGTGTGTTGGGGGAGGTCCTGGCCCGATCATCACCATTCATCAGACTTACTCCACCTCGGAGGTTGAATAAGTATGACATCCAACTTTGCCCCGCCGTGACCTGAAAGCATAGTTACTAACCTGTAACATGGGTTCTCCGGGGATAGCAGAAATCAGTCTTCCCATATGGGTGACATTGGCAATGAAAGAGCCCTTACAGAAGCATCTCCTCAGTTTTCAAAGAAAGCCTTTGGGTGATGCACCACGCACGAATGGTCCCCTTCCTGCTCAAGAGTGCCATCTTGCCTCAGTCTAATGACATAGCTAAGAGGGCAAAAATTATAATATGGTAAAGAAGCAACTCCAAGGAGAGGAGGGAAGGTTGTGAGAACTGATTCCTGCTGTCCCCAGAGAACACCTATTACAGGTGAGTAACTACACTTTCTCCGGGAACAAGAAGGAAGTCATTCCTCATATATGGGACTCCCCAGCTACAGGCTACCGAGAACCTGTACAAAATGCCACAGCAGCTAGAAAAAGTGAGCCGCGAGTTGTAGCAGTTCAGTCCCAAATGAGAGATTCTTGCAAGACCCAAGTGACCGGTGGAGAATCAGCACTCCGATAACCTGAACACAGACGGGTCAGAGAGCATGAGTTGCCTACACCATAAAGAGATTATGGATTACGGCCTGGCCGAAGGTGCTGTCCCATTGGGACTCCCTCTTCAGGCAGTAGTGAGCTGTGAAGGTATGGACCGAAGACCAGGTGTTGGCTCGGCAGATTTCCATAACAGGGATGGAACACAGATTTGCTACAGAGGTAGCCATGGCTTTGACATGGTGTGCTGTGACCCGGTTTTCTAATGAGATTCCAGCCTGCTCATAGGCGAGGGCAATGCAATCTGCCACCATAGTGGACAGAGTTCGCTAAATTACTGGAAGCCCCAGTCGACTGGGGTCATAGGAGATAAAGAGCTGAGGCACTTTGTGGTGGCCCTGAGTCCATTGCAGATAGAAGGACAGGGCCCTTTTACAATCCAGAGTATGGAGAACGGTCTAAGAAAGAGGGTGGGGAGCACCACCTCCTGACTGAGGTGTAAAGGGGACACCACCTTTGGGAAAAAACTTGGGGTGTGTGCGGAGCAGCACCCTGTTCTTGTAAAATCTCATGTAGGTAGGCTCTGCCATCAGAGCCTGGAGCTCGCTGACACTGTGAGCAGACGTGAGTGCCACAAGAAAGACAACCTTCCAGGAGAGGTACTGTAAGTGGCAGGTAGCCAAGGGTTTAAATGGCAGCTTAGTAAGCTGCGAAAGCACCATGTTGAAATGCAGCTTTACCATTGGTTGGCTGATGGGAGGCTTAGAAAACATGAGACCACACAGAAAATGAGAAACAAGACGCTGAGCCAAGAGGGGTTTTCCCTCAACTGAGTGGTGGTGCGCCGCAATAGTGCTCAGGTGCACATTGACCAAGTTGGACTTCAGTCTCACATGTGACAGTTGGAGTAGGTACTGGAGTACTATTTGCACTGAGCATGAGAACGGTTCACCTGTCTCTCGGTGCACCACACCAAAAAGTGGCACCACTTAAAGATGTACAACCTTCTCATGGAGGCCTTGCAGGCGAGAAGAAGGACCTGCTCTCGTGGGAGATTGAAGGGAGCGAGAGCAGGTCCTTATTGCCTCCCGCAAGGCCTCTATGAGACCCTTTCAGCAGCCAGGCCATGAGCGACAGACCCCAGGTTGGGGCTCAGGAGAGAGTCCTCCTCCTGTGATGGAAGTCCTGGAGCATGGTCCAAGGGAATCGGAAATGCCACTGATAGGCAGAGAAGTAGCGGGAACCAAGGTTGCCTGGGCCACCTGGGGAATATTAGTGTCAGTGACGCTCTATTGATCTGGACCTTGAAGAGTGTCTTGGCAAACAACAGTATTGGCAGGAAGGCATAGAGGAGGCCTTCCGTCCATGGAATGAGGAACACATTTGTCACCACACGGGATGGGTGTGGCTGGCAGAAGCAGAAGTGAGGCAACTGCATGTTGTCCAAGCTGGTGAACAGGTCCACTAGGGGGATGCCCCAGAGCCGGAAAAGCCAGGAGGCCACTCTGGGGTCCAGATGTCACTCATGCAGCTAGAGGACTCTGCTCAGCTTCCATTCAGGAGCTGCGAATGCCGGCCACAGCCAATTTTCTTCTTTCCCTGCAGCCGGACCCTTGATCCAGACTTCCACGGCCAGGGTCCGGCTGTGGGGATCCTCCTGAACTCCCCCTACCTCTTTGTCCTGGTATGGCAGCATGATCCTCTGACATCCAGGGGAACTTATTCCACCTCTGCAGTGGAATATGTCTCCCGTCTATGTTCACAGCTCCGGACATACAGGGTTGACCTCAGAATTGGCCCTGTATATCTGGGGTTGCAGCCCACCCATGGCCTGCCCTCGCTCTGCCTCAGTAAGGCCCCCTCTCACCCCCGTCTAAGCCTCCCCATACAAATGTGCTGTTCATATGGGGAGGCATTAGCTGGGGCTGGCATGGGAGCAAATAGTGGGGTGGATGTCCTATCTGGACGTCCATTCCCGCTACACTGTACTGAATGACCCTCTTAGTAAACAGATCCTTAAGTGTGGATAAAAGCCCTTGGATCGCTTGATGTTACATAAATGAATGTTTATTTAAACTCTAAATAATAGTAGTTGCACAAGTTGTGTATGAATAGGAAATGTGATATTTTACGAAACAACTTGGGAATTAAATCCTTTTAAACAAAAGTCCTTACAGGTGAATTTTATCATGGGAAGTATGTTTCCAATAAACCTCTCTCAATGGAAATATGCTTCTTTTTGCTCTATCAGAAATCCTTATGGTTTAAGATAATGATAGTCAATATTTGAGCTCAAATATTTTGATTTATTCAGCCTGGTGTATTTCATAGGTAGCTACTTATCTTTAGCCGTCTTCAGCTGTTGGGGGCCCAAGGTCATCTGATATCAGGATTCGGATACCAGGAACTCCTAAGTCTTCTTTCTTCAGCAAAGTCAGTTGAATTGCCAGTTTCTATACAATTCCCCTTTATACCTATCTCTACACCCAAGAAGCCTTACTAAATGGTAAAGGTTTACAAGCTTGCAGGACTGTTAAGCCCTTAATTATTTTCTTTAAATCTACCCCTCAGTTATTACCTTCAAAGTGTACGTTTAGTCTTTCAAACCCACAATTCTCTGGCATACCCTTTTCTTTCACCGTCACACTTCTAACCTTCACTGCTTCATTTCCTCCATCACACCTTCCCACCAATAAACCCACACAATACACACTAACCCCTCCCAAAGCGCCCTGCCTTCACATTCTCACCATACACCAGCTGTTCCTCATTTAATATTTAATTAGACCCCTCATAAGCTTTAAAAGACTTGGCAACATTTTCAAAGAAAGTTCAAGTCCTCTCCCTAATTCTTCTTGTTCCAGCCTGTTCTATGTTTACTTACATTCTCTTATATACTGCGCTATTCTGCATCAGTGCGGTTTACATTCAACAGGGCATTATAACTTGGAGATAACTATTTTACAGGGAACATGGGCTATGGAGGGTTAAGTGGCTTGCCCAAGACCACAAGGAGCACCTGTGGGACTAGAAACCCCAGTCCTTCTGGCCTTAGGTTGCTGTCCTCTAGTGGGATTTGAATCCCTGACCTTCTGGCCTGAAGTACCTTGCCCCAACCACTAGGCCACTCTTCCAGTCCAACTGCCTTTAGTTTGAAATCAGATTTTTTTTAAACAAGTTTTATCATCTGCTAAAGGGATTCATTCCCTGAACCCTTTCCTTATACCTTTTGATAGAAGATAAAACTCCTCCAGCGCTCTCTTACCTGGATTTCCTGATCTTTACCTTTCTAAGCACAAAAGTGATTTAAAAAATTACATTCATCTTGGGCAGCTGTTTCCAAGCTATTTGAGGAATTCTCCTTCCTTGTATTTAGTCCTTCCCTTTTTTTCTACTGGTAAAGTGAGATTTCCTAACCAAACCACATTTAAACAGAAAAACAACTCTACCATACTAAATCAATCACTCTTATTTTTCTCTTACTCTTAATTCACCCAAAACATTCAAAACTTTCTTTTACGCCCACTTTTATAGGCCTTGGCCATCCCCGATACCCACATATCCTATTATCTCAGTCAACAGTCATCAACTGACTTTCTTCCAGCAGCCGGACTAACATTCCAGTCACATGGAAAAAATGTTCCTACTACACTAAACTATGTCATAAAATAGTACTTGAGACCCCTCTAATACTCGCTTCCCCTATAATCTTAATAAAATCCATGTATTATCCTTAGCCAAGACATTAAAACATTTTCAGCCGGTTACTTTAACCTTACAGCCTGACAAACTGGGTCAGGACAGGTCTCACAGCTGTGCTACATGGCTACAATATAGATATCCCTCCCCCACCTGCCTTTCAATTAGGCACTTTATATTAACAAAAACTTCAAATTTAACCCTTAAATAACCCTTGTAAGAGTAAAATTTAATATCATTTACCTTTATTTCTCCTCAGCACATCTTTGATGCGCTTGAAGCCTTTCAGAAGTGCAGCCCCCTTATACTTTTAAAATGCTGCCAATCACAGCTAAAATGTATTTTCAAACCTCTTCAAATTCATTGCTCAGGGCTCATTAGTTCTCCTCACTCCTCCAAACACCCTTCCCACTGCCTTGGGGAACATCTTCCCCTTCTTCTGCAATTGTAGGCAAAAACCCTGTTTTTCTCTCAAAATAAAACATACTAAGGATCCCAGCACTCTTTCCTTACCTCTCTGGACCCCCCCCCCTTCAAGCCAGGGCTGGCCCGTCCATAGAGCAAGAATGTTTTTTGCACAGGGCCCCACGTTTCAGGGGGCCCCGCGCCAAGAACATTCTGCTTTTTAAAAAATTAAATTTAAAAAAAAAAAAGCTGGCTGCTGCCGCTGCGGCAGAGTGGAGTGTCCCGCGGGGCCCCCTCTGCCCGGCTTTCAGATTTGCGAAGGGAGAGTGTCTCCCTCGCGTCTCTCTTAAGCCTGCAGGGGCAGATGGGAAATTTCCCATCAGCCCCGAAATTTCCCATCTGCCCCTGCAGGCTTAAGAGAGACACGAGGGAGACACTCTCCTTTCGCAAATCTGAAAGCCGGGCAGAGGGGCTCAGCTGGGCAGAGGGGGCCCCGCAGGACACTCCATTCTGCTGCGGCGGCGGCGGCGGCAGTGGCAGCAGCCAGCTTTTTTTTTTTTTTTTTAAATTTTCCTGAGCCGATGTGGGGGGGTTAGGACTGGTAATGGGCTATGGAGAGGGTTAGGACCTGACTTGAGGTGGGCTGTGGGTTGATGGGGGGGGAGGGTTTAGGACTGGTAATGGGCTATGGGGGGGCTAGGACTCGAAATGGGCTGATGGGGGGTTAAGACTGGAGGTGGGTTGATGGGGTTAGGACTGGTAGTGGGCTGTAGGCTGTTGGGCGGGTTAGGACTGGTAATGGGCTATGGGGGGTTAAGACTGGTAATGGGCTGTGGGCTGCGGGGAGGTCGGACTGGTAATGGGCTATGGGGGGGGGCTAGGACAGGAAATGGGCTGATGTGGAGGGGTTAGGACTTGAGGTGGGCTGTTGGGGAGTTAGGACTGGTAATGGGCTATGGGGGGTTAAGACTGGTAATGGGCTGTGGGCTGATAGGGTTAGGACTGGTAATGGGCTGTGGGCTGTTGGGGGGGGGGTAGGACTGGTAATGAGCTATGGGGGGGTTAAGACTGGTAATGGGTTGTGGGCTGATGGGGCCTGCCTGGAAATGGGGTGATGGGGGGTTAGGACTGGTAATGGGCTATGGGGGGTTAGGACTGGTAATGGGCTATGGCGGGGGCTAGGACAGGAAATGGGCTGATGGGGAGGGGTTAGGATTTGAGGTGGGCTGATGGGGTTAGGACTGGTAATGGGCTGTCGGCTGTTGGGGGGGTTAGGACTGGTAATGAGCTATGGGGGGGTTAGGACTGGTAATGGGCTATGGGGGGGCTAGGACAGGAAATGGGCTGATGTGGAGGGGTTAGGACTTGAGGTGGGCTGATGGGGTTAGGACTGGTAATGGGCTGTTGGCTGATGGGGGGGTTAGGACTGGCAATGGGCTTTGGGGGGCTGACTGGAAATGGGCTGATGGGTTTAGGACTGGAAGTGGGCTGATGGGGGGTTAGGACTGGTAATGGGTTATAGGGGGGGCTTAAACTGAAAATGGGGTGATGTGGGGTTAGGACTGGAAGTGGGTTGATGCGGGCTAGGACTGGTAATGGGTTGGAGGGTTGCTAGGACTGGAAATGGGCTGAGTGGAAGGGGAGGCTTGAACTGCAAATAGCTGATGGGGACGGGGACTTGGAATGTAAATGGGCTGAGTGGAAGGGGGGCTTGAACTGCAAATAGCTGATGGGGAGGGGACTTGGAATGGAAATGGGCTGTGAGGGAAGGGAGCTAGGACTGGAAATGGGCTGATGGAGTAGCTAGGATAGGACTAGAAATGGGCTGTTGGGGGGAGCTAAGATTAGAAATGGGCTGTGGTTGGGGCTTGGATTGAAATGGACTCATGGGGGGGCTTGGACTGGAATTGGGCTGAGTGGAGGGGAGCTAGGATTTGACATGGGCTGATGGTGGGGCTAGGAAATGACTAGAAATGGGCTGATGGGGGGCTAGGATTGGAAATGAGCTGATGAAGGGACTCGGACTGGAAATGGATGGGGGTAGAGATGAGCATTGGATGGGGAGGACTGGACACGGAATTGGGAATAGCACAATCAATAGAGGGTGTTGATGATTGGATAAGGGGGTTTGAGAATGTGTGCAATTCTCTCAGTATCTGTCCCTTTAAGAGGGTCTCTGGGGGCATCAGACTGTGTGTTAGTGGCCCAATGCTCTTGAGAAGGAAATATAATACCAGCTCAAAGCTAGCATTGTATTTCCATTAACAATGCAGTTTGTGATGTTTCACACAAGATGTGCTATTCATTTTGCATAATAATGAACTGTTTTTAATGCCTTTGCATGTTTTGCTTTTCATTAGAGCCTAACTTACGCAGCACTAAAAATATGTGTGTTAAGGGCAAATAATGCGTGATTTTGCTATTCCCTTAATACATATCAGTAATTACGGCCCTAAGACATGAGAAGGGATCTGGACTTTGGGGCTTGTAAGAAAGAAGAGTGGGAGTGGTGAAAGAATATGTGAAAGATACCTGCCCAAGATAAAGAATATTGCCTGATGCAGCCATACCATGAATTGTTGACAGCATGAGAGTGCAATATAAAAGATAACAGAGAATATATTTTTTTCAAAATTAAAAAGGAGATGATAATTATATGAGATTAACCGAATACTATATGAAGGTTTTATCTGACCAGTGATGGTGATTTTTATGCAGATGCTTGCTAGAATACTTAGGTCTTTTTCCTTCCACTGTTTATATTTGGACTCTGTGGAATCATATTTATATGAAATATGGCAGTGTTCTCAAGCTGATCCTGGTGTACCTCCTAGCCAGACTAGCACTATAGAATATCCACAATGACATATGCATGAAGCAGGTCTGCATGCACTACATGTACTGCCTGCAAATCTATCTCATGCATATTCACTGCGAGTATCCTGAAAACCAGACTGGTTAGGGGTATACCAGGAATGGCTTGAGAAATACGGATATGGTAAATTTATACATTTTAATGCTACATTGCACACTTGTTTGAATATTACAGAGAAAAGGCTTGATTTTTAGTGGTTAAATAAAAAAAAGATATTCAGCGATGGTGTTCAGAGAGTGACCGGTGCTGAATATGCAGAATCAGTGCTGACCACAGGCGTTATCTCATTAATGATGATATTGAAATCGCTATTCAGATAGCTAACCAACCAAAGTTAGGGTTGCCTTTTTGCTGTCCTGATTTCATCTGGATTTATTTATTTATTTTCTCTTATATACCGCGCTATTCTGCATCAGTGCGGTTTACATTGAACAAACTGAAATTACATTGAACAGGGCATTATAACTTGGAGATAACTATGGATAGCTATGTAGTTAGTGGACTGAATATTGCAACTAACAAGATTACCCAGAACTCTGCCCAAGCTGCTTATAGCACTATGTTATTTAGATAGTGCTGCTGAATATCTCACTAGTCAGCACTTATCCAGTTAACCAGGACTGGGAACTAGATAACTGCCTTTGAATATTGGTCCTTTATGAATAAAAGTTCCATGTGTGAGGTGGAAAAGCATATTGGGGTGGGGGGGGGTATGTTACTCTCCACTTAGAATGAAGAGACAGATAGTGAAATGCTAACAGAAATTATGGAGGCTAAAAAATTTGGTAACACAATAATAATGAGATATTTCATTTATTGCAATATTAATTGGCTAAATGTATCATTGGGGCATGCTAGGGGATAAACCTCTAGATGCCATTAAAGGGTTGTTTCATAGAGCAAGTGGCCCAGGAACTGAGCAGAAAGGAAACTACTTTAAATATAGACTTTACTGATATATAGGACCTGGTGCAAGTGATAATAATGGTGGGACTGTTAGGCAGTAGTTAACACAATACATCAAATTTGTTATTTCTGGAAGGAAGATGCTTTAAAAAGCCCTAATGCTTTAGCGCTTAATTTTAAAAAGGAAAACTATGATAAAATATGGAAATTAGTTAGAAATAATCTCAAAGGAGTGTTTTCCAGGGCCAAAAGTTTACATAAGGCATGGCTATTATTTATAAAGATCATTTTGGAAGCCCAGGTAAAATATATTTGACACATAAATGGAATTCTGCCACTGGCAAGGATGTATCAATTTTAGAAAGCATTTAAACGTGCCTTTTCTGCTTATCCTCTCATGGAATTTCAGATGTTTTGACTTCGACATCCCAAATGGCTCCTAAATGGACTGTCTAAAATGTCACTTCATACAAATAAGCGGATAATGATGAGACACATTGGAGGTTATTCCAGAACATAAATAAGCTGGTTAGATGTGTGGGATAGACTTTTTTCTCGTTCAAATGTCTAGAACATCTAGAATAGCATTCCAAAACCACGCAGCCCTGCACTTACATGGCGCTTGCATGGGGATCTCAGAACATGGGTGGAAGGGACTGGAATGGAGGCATGGCAAGCCACAAAGACATAGAAAGCATATTCAGGGAAGGCCCATGTACATCCTGAGTGTTTCCTGCAGATGCCTACTTATACCAGCAGCAATATGGAATAAGTTCAGGACTCAGAAAAATTTCTGCTCTGATCTTCAATATATAGCATAGAGATGAATGGATGTGACATGTCTGTATTGAATTGGTGTGTCTGGCGTCTGGGAGGGCACAAGATGCAATTGTAAAGAATAGAATGCACAGGTGAGGTTAAGGAAAATCAAAAATACCCCTATAGAAATATAAAGCACTGCAATAGTCTTTATTCTGGCTATGCTGACATTTGCTATTTGTGCTAAAGGGGCTATTCTCGGCTTTCCTAACAATTCCAGTGTTCAGAAAAATGGGAGTGTTCAGGAAACAGGTGTTGGTTTGTGAGGCCATATGGAGCAGAATCGTGTTTGGCTGAGCAATGCAGATTAGATTTGGTGTCCTGAGATGTCATGCCATTATGTCTTCACAGCAGTTGTTTATAGGTGCAGGCAGGGGCGGCCCAAGGGGGGTGCGGGGCCATGTGCGGAGACTCGGTGCGGGGCCTCATTTGCATAAGTGGCCTTATTTGCATAAATATTTGCATAATGTTACCATACACTAACTTTTAGTAAACATGTCTCTTAATGAGTGTATGGATAAAGAAAGACTAAAAGATTTCTACATTACTATAATCCAGTGCCAACCGCCAGGCACATTAGGAACTACTACAAACGCTGCCCATTTAGAACCCATAGCAAACCCGCTGTATCCTGACAGGACTGGACTGTATCTTGAAGGACTGGAAAGGGGGGCTGTTACTTCTGGAGAGAAATCTGAAATTGTGAGTATATACTTCTGGGAATTTTTCTGAAAGGAATTTTTTTTCTTTTAAAGCTAATTAATCTGTGAACCCACTATTTTTTTTGTTAAATCAGTCAGGGCCTAGTAGCAACAGTTTAAGATTCAATTTAAAAACACAGAAGAGAACTTTCTGGTTACCTTTCATACCCAGTAGACAGCTGTAGTTTAAATTTCATAGTCACTCAGGGCCTAGCATCAGCAAAGTACTTTTAGTTTCAAATTAAAACACAGAAGAGAGCTTTCTGGTTAAATTTAGAATCCAGCAGAGAGCTTGTAGTTTAAATTTCATAATAGGTTAGAGCCTAGTAGCAGCAAAGAGCTATAATTTAAATCAAATCAGAATATAGTTTTCCTCAGCAGCACAGGACAAGGTACTGTGTAGCAGCCCTTTTTTAATAAGTGTTATATCCCTCCCTCCCTCCCCACACCCACCCTCCCCTGGGAAAATCACAGCTTTATAGGTACTTGCACAACTTAAAAGACAGGAGGTGCTCTCAGGTGAAGCTCATTACCCAAATCAGTCATACACCAAGGACCTGAGATTAATTAAGCTTCAGGTGAACAAGGTATATTAAACTTCTTAGGTACAGTTTTAGTGGTATAAATATCCATTGCACCCTTTAGTACATATAGAACTTAAAGATCTAAACACAAACTTAAAACTAAGATGCAGACAGCAGTCCAGCAGCGGGATGTGGGCTTTCCAGTCTTTTGCATTGAGTGTCACATGTATGATTTTCTCCCAGCTGGTGAGAGGTCTTACGTGTGCACTAGGTGCAAGGAGCTCTCTGCTCTCAGGGAACGAGTCCGTTCTCTAGAGGCTAGAGTAGCAGACTTGGAAAACATAAGACAGACAGAGAGGTACATAGACGAGACCTACAGGGATATAGTCCTGAAGTCCCACCTCCAGTCTGGCAGCATCCCTGTTGCCATGGAGGAGAGAGGTCACGTGACAGGAGAGCATCACCCTGGTGTGGCAGGAAGTGATCCTGTAACTAGGACCTGTCCTCCAGGTGATGTAAACCCCTCTCGCACCGAGGAGGTTTCTCCAGGGCCAAGTGCCCATGCGGGAAGGGTTAGGACAGCAGTTATAGTTGGTGATTCGATCATTAGGCATGTAGATAGCTGGGTGGCTGGTGGACGTGAGGATCGCCTGGTAACATGCCTGCCTGGTGCGAAGGTAGCGGACCTCACACGCCACCTAGATAAGGTCTTAGATAGTGCTGGGGAGGAGTCTGCTGTCTTGGTACATGTTGGTACCAATGACATAGGAAAATGTGGTAGGGAGGTTCTGGAAGCTAAATTTAGGCTTTTAGGTAGGAAGTTGAAATCCAGAACTTCCAGGGTAGCGTTCTCCGAAATGCTTCCCGTTCCACGCGCAGGACCCAATAGGCAGGCAGAGCTCCGGAGTCTCAATGCGTGGATGAGACAATGGTGCAGAGATGAGGGGTTCGGATTTGTTAAGAACTGGGGAACATTCTGGGGAAAGGAGGGGCTCTTCCGAAGGGATGGGCTTCACCTTAACCGGGATGGAACCAGGCTGCTGGCATTAACCTTTAAAAAGGAGATAGAGCAGCTTTTAAACTAGATAATAGGGGAAAGCCGACAGTCGCCCAAGAGCGCATGGTTCGGAAGAATGTATCCTTGAAGGATACTACAAAAAGCAGAGAGGTTCCAAAAAAGAGTAAAGTAGCCCAAATGCCCTCGAGTATGGAGCAGACAGAACTTAAAGATCCCAAATTACCCATGTCTACCAATAGCCAAATTAATATGAATAAAATACAGTCTCTAAAATGCTTGTATGCAAATGCTAGAAGTCTACAAAACAAGATGGGAGAGTTAGAATATATAGCACTAAACGAGAGGTTAGATATGATTGGAATATCAGAGACATGGTGGAAGGAGGACAACCAGTGGGACACTGTGATACCTGGGTACAAACTATATCGAAATGATAGAGCTGATCAAATTGGTGGAGGGGTTGCGCTCTATGTTAGAGAGGGCATTGAGTCAGAAAGGATTAAAGTTTTGCAAGAAACAAAATTTGCTGTAGAATCTCTATGGATTGAAATTCCATGTAAAAAGGGGAAGGCGATGGCAGTGCGGGTGTACTATCGTCCGCCTGGCCAGAATGAACAAATGAATGATGAAATGCTCAAAGAAATCAAGGAAGCTAGCAAAAGTTACAGTGCAGTAATAATAATGGGTGATTTCAATTACCCCGGCATCGACTGGGTCAGTGTCACAACAGGACATGCTAGGGAGATAAAGTTCCTAGATGAAATAAATGACTGCTTCTTGGAGCAGCTGGTTCATGAACCGACCAGAGGGGAAGCAATATTAGACCTAGTCCTTAGTGGAACACCAGATGTAGTGCAAGAGATAAGGGTGTTGGGGCCACTTGGCAATAGTGATCATAGCATGATCGCCTTTGATTTAATTAGTGGAGGAGGGATAGTAAGGAAATTCACAGTACTACCCTTTAACTTTCGAAAGGGAGACTATGATAGAATGAGGAAAACAGTTAAGAAAAAACTAAAAGGAACAGTTGCAAAGGTTAAAGACGTACATCAAGCTTGGGTGTTGTTGAAAAATACTATCTTGGAAGCCCAGACCAACTGTATTCCACGCTTTAAGAAAAGTGGAAGGAAGTCCAAAAAATTGCCAGCATGGTTTAAAGCTGAGGTCAGAGAGGCTGTTGTTGCCAAAAAAGCATCTTTCAAGAAATGGAAAAAAGAGCCAAATGATGAAACCTGGAAACAGCACAAGCACTGGCAAGTCAAATGCAAGGCATTGATAAGGCAGGCAAAGAGAGAATTTGAGAAGAAGCTTGCTGCGGAAGCAAAAACGCGAAATAAAGACCTTTTCAAGTACATTCGTAGCAAAAAACCCGTGAGAGAGTCAGTTGGTCCATTAGATGATAAAGGGGTTAAAGGAGCACTAAGAGGCGACAAGGCGATAGCGGAGAGACTGAATGAATTCTTTGCTTCGGTCTTTACTGAGGAAGATGTAGGGATGTTACCCACGACTGAAGTGGTATTTAAAGGTGTGGAAGAATTGAAGGAAATATCGATACATCGGGAAGATGTCCTACAACTATTAGATAAACTGAAGAGTAGCAAATCACCTGGGCCGGATGGTATACATCCAAGGGTGTTGAAAGAACTGAAATTTGAGATTGCAGACCTGCTATCAGTAATCTGTGAACTATCATTAAAATCATCTCTAATACCTGAGGATTGGAGGATCGCCACTGTAACACCAATTTTTAAAAAGGGTTCGAGGGGTGATCCGGGAAACTACAGACCGGTGAGCCTGACATCAGTACCGGGAAAAATGGTAGAAACCATCATAAAGAATAAAATTACTCAGCATATAGATAGTCATGACCTAATGGGAGACAGCCAACATGGCTTTAGACAAGGAAGATCTTGTCTTACTAATCTGTTATGTTTTTTTGAAGGAGTGAATAAACAGGTGGACAAAGGTGAGTCGGTTGATATTGTGTATCTGGACTTTCAGAAAGCCTTTGACAAGGTCCCTCATGAGAGACTTTTGGCAAAACTAAAGAGTCATGGGATAGGAGGCAGTGTACTACTGTGGATCAGGAACTGGTTAAAAGATAGAAAGCAGAGGGTAGGGCTAAATGGCCAATTTTCCCAATGGAGAAAGGTGAATAGTGGTGTACCCCAGGGATCTGTGCTGGGTCCGCTGCTTTTTGACATATTCATAAATGACCTGGAAAGTGGAATAACGAGTGAGGTTATCAAATTTGCTGATGACACAAAACTATTTAAAGTTGTTAAAACCCAGGAGGATTGTGGAAAATTGCAAGAGGATCTTGGTAAATTGGAAGACTGGGCATCAAAATGGCAGATGAAATTTAATGTGGAGAAGTGCAAGGTTATGCACCTAGGGAAGAACAACCCAAACTATGGTTACACGATGCAAGGTTCCACATTAGGAACCACCACCCAAGAAAAAGATTTAGGCGTTCTTGTGGATACCATGTTAAAACCCTCGGCCCAGTGTGCAGCGGCGGCCAAGAGAGCAAATAGAATGCTAGGTATGATAAGGAAAGGAATGGAAAATAAAACAAAAGATATTATAATGCCTCTATATCGTTCCATGGTGAGACCGCACCTTGAATATTGTGTGCAATTCTGGTCGCCATATCTTAAAAAGGATATAGCAATTTTAGAAAAGGTTCAGAGAAGAGCCACCAAAATGGTAAAGGGGATGGAAGGCTACTCCTATGAAGAAAGGCTAAAAAGGTTGGGGCTCTTTAACCTGGAAAAGAGACGGCTGAGGGGAGATATGATAGAAGTCTATAAATTAATGAACGGAGTGGAACGGGTAAACGTAGATCGATTGTTTACCTTATCAGAATATAGAAAGACTAGGGGACATGCAATGAAGCTACAGGGTAAACTATTTAAGACTAATAAAAGAAAATATTTTTTCACTCAACGTGTAATCAAACTCTGGAATTTGTTACCGGAGGATGTAGTAAAGGCTGTTAGTGTAGCTGGGTTTAAAAAAGGTTTGGACAAGTTCCTGGAGGAAAGGTCCATAAACCATTATTAAGAAGGGACCCAGGATATCAATGCTTGAACCAATACAAGCATTGTGGAACCTGTGTTCCTTGGGGAAACTGCTAGGTACGTATGACCTAGATTGGCCACTGTTGGAAACAGAATACTGGGCTTGATGGACCTTGGTCTGACCCAGTATGGCATATCTTATGTTCTTATGTACCAGGACTCACAAAGCACCAGACCCTACCTATCAAAAGGAAACACTGCAAATATTAAACCAGTACATTTCAGAGAATACTGGGGAAAGAGAACAAGTGGCAATGTCAAATAGGAATTACATAAACAGAATACCTCAGCTCAGTTACACATGCAGAACATAGACCATCACCAAACAAGGAATCGCAATTTAGAAACAGGAAGGCAATAATTAAACTGGGAACCCCAAAAGCCAAACTTGGAATGTACAACAACACTGTAGAAATAAAACTATAAATCAATTTCCTTTTGTACCAAACAAAGCGCAGACGTTAATGATGCACATTTCCCAGAGCTTTCATATTCCAGTTAATAAATTCAAAATAAAGAGATATATTTCTACCTTTTGTGCATTTTTTTCAGTTGCAATTGCTCCAGCCACTTTCTTCTGGTTTCTTCATGTTTTCTGCTAACTCTCCATCGTCTGCTGTCCATTTGTCCTTTCTTCTCTCTTCTAGTTTTCTTTCCATCCTCTCTCTCTACATCTGCTTTAACATACTAATCTTTATCCTTTTGCTCTTTCCTCATTCTTATTTCATCCACACAAATTTTACCCCTCCATCCTCAATCCCCACTTACTCTCCCAATACCCGGCCAATTGTAGATTTTTCATCCCTCCCACACAAAATATTTTTTCCCCTCTCCATTTTACTCTCCCAGCCCCATCCCATTCTAATCCTCCCCCAACATCAGCTCCCTTCTAGTTCCAGTCTCACCCAGCATCCATTCCCTTCTAGTCCCTGCATCAGCCCATTTCCAGTCCTAGCCCCCCATCAACCCATTTCCAGTCCTAGCTCCCCCATCCATTTTCAGTCTGAGTCCCTTCATCAGCTCATTTCCAATCCTAGCCCCCCATCAGCCCATTTCTAGTCATTTCCTAGCCCCACCATCAGCCCATGTCAAATCCTAGCTCCCCTCCACTCAGCCCAATTCCAGTCCAAGCCCCCCCATGAGCCTACTTCCAGTTCTAGCCCCTCCATGAGTCCATTTCAATTCAAGCCCCCACCACAGCCCATTTCCAATCTTAACTCCCCACAACAGCCCATTTCCAGTCCTATCCTAGCTGCTCCATCAGCCCATTTTCAGTTCTAGCTCCCTTCCCTCACAGCCCATTTCCATTCCAAGCTCCCTCCCCATCAGCTATTTGCAGTTCAAGCCTCCCCGTCCACTCAGTCCATTTCCAGTCATAGCAATCCCCCAACCCATTACCAGTCCTAGCCCCCCATCAACCCATTTTCAGTTTAAGCCCCCCCTATAACCCATTACCAGTCCTAACCCCCCATCAGCCCACTTCCAGTCTTAACCCCATCAGCCCATTTCCAGTCAGCCCCCCATAGCCCATTGCCAGTCCTAACCCCCCCCCATCAGCCCACAGCCCATTACTAGTCCTAACCACATCAGCCCACCTCAAGTCCTAACCCCTCCCCATCAGCTCTTTTCCTGTCCTAGCGCCCCCATAGCCCATTAGCAGTCCTAACCCCCCCCCATAGCCCATTAGCAATCCTAACCCCCATCACCCTATTTCCAGACAGCCCCCATCAGCCCACAGCCCATTACCAGTCTTAACCCCCCCCAGCCCATTTCCAGTCCTAACCCCCCATCACCCCATTTCCAGTCAGCCTCCATCAACCCCAGCCCATTACCCGTCTTAACCCCCCCAGCCCATTTCCTGTCTTACCCCCCCAGCACATTTCCAGTCAGCCTCCATCAGCCCCAGCCCATTAGCTGTCTTAACCCCCCTAGCCCATTTCCAGTCCTAACCCCCCCCAGCCCATGTCCAGTCCTAACCCCCCCTCACCCCATTTCCAGTCAGCCTCCATAAGCCCCAGCCCATTAGCATTCTTTTCCCCCCCCTAGCCCATTTCCAGTCCTAACCCCCCCTCCAGCCCATTTCCAGTCCTAACCCCCCCCTTGCACATTTCCAGTCCTAACCCCCCATCACCCCATTTCCAGACAGCCTCCATCAGCCCCCCCCCCTTCCCTTCCCTTCCCTTCCGGCAAATTAAAAAACAAAAACAAAAACCTGGCTCTAGCTGCTGCCGCTGCCGCGTCCATCGCAGCAGCGGCAGAATGGCGTGTCCCGCGGGGCCCCCTCTCCTCGTCGAGCCCTCTGCAAGGGCTTTCAGATTCGCGAAGGGAGAGTGCTCCCTCGCGTCTCTGTAAAGCCCGCAGGGGCTAATGGGAAATTTCCCATCAGCCCCTCGCGTCTAAAGGGGCAGATGGGAAATTTCCCATTAGCCCCTGCGGGCTTTACAGAGACGCGAGGGAGCACTCTCCCTTCGCGAATCTGAAAGCCCTTGCAGAGGGCTCGACGAGGAGAAGGGGCCCCGCGGGACACGCCATTCTGCCGCTGCTGCGACGGACGCGGCAGCAGCCAGAGACAGGTTTTTTTTTAAAATGTAATTTTAAAAAAAAACAGAATGTTCTTTGCGCGGGGCCCCCTGAAACGCGGGGCCCTGTGCAAAAAACCTTCATGCTCAATGGACGGGCCGGCCCTGGGTGCAGGGCATGGTTTTGGCAGCGGTGTGTTATTTGTGACTGCAAGTGAGAGTGTGTGTGTGGTTTGAGTGTTGCACAGGAGGATCTGGTGTACTCATCTGCAAATCTGGGGGAACATGAATGCCTGGCTAGTACTTGGACTGTAGAGATGACCACAGTATCACCAGGTACCAATGTGATCAGGCAGAATAAATCAGAACAGATTCTTTATAGAGAAATGGCAAAACTTAATCCTGTCATTAATAAGGGACCCTCAGAATGAGAGCATTCAACAGTGCAAACAGCACTAAGACATGCCCAAAAGCACCATCATTGGTCTCTAAAAATGTGTACATTTGTAGAGAGTGATGATGGTGCATTGGGGCATGTATTAGTGCTATTTGCACCGTTGAATGCTCCCATTCTTAGGGTCCCTTATTAGCGACAGGGATATGTTTTGACATTTTACTATGGAAAACCTCTTCTGATTTTTCTGGTCCATATTTAGCATTGTACAGACTGTTTTCAGAAATGAACAATGCAAGCACAATTAAGGATGTCTTCTGCTGCAAAGTATGTTGTGATGCAACAGGAAACAAACCATAGAACTCAATGTTCAGTTATCCAGATGAAAAGCGTCACTAATGAGTGTTCTGTGGGTATATTCTTAACTGATGTATGCAAAGCATTGAAAGGTTGAAGAGGTCTTACGTACTTGAGCTTACAAAAGGTCAAATAGGATTTCCTTACAGTGGCCATAATTTGAGGTCCAAAAGTGATATAGTGGTCATTAGCAATTCCAAGAGCAGTCACTGTATCTTTAAGAGGAATTTGAGGGTCACCACTAGAAAGAATCATTTTGACCCTCAAGAACTAGATAGCTTCAATGTTAGTGAACTAAGCTGAAGTTTATGATGAGAAAGCCAATTGCCATTAAGGCAATCATTCAGCCACTTAAGAGATGATGTAGATGAAGGAAAAGAACAGACCAATGTGCTGATTCCAAAAGTTTGGACCAAGGTATCTGTGCATTCATATAAAATGATATATGTCAATGGAATTTCCTATATCATTTCGTATTTGTTTTTGAACAAAAGCAGGAAGGGAAATCCTAAAATTACATCATTCCCATCTTTCATTAATAGTGCTCACTATCTCTCTATAGTGCACAGTATCAGTGTATTTTTTTTAAAGTGCCATCAAGTCAATGCTGATTCCTGGTGACTCAGCAGCCCCTGGGTTTTCTTGGCAAGGTATGCCTGGAAAAATGTGCACTAAGGGGGGAATTTTAGAAGCCTTATTTCTGCTTTGGGTGTCTGAAAATGGACTTAGGGAAGTCCAAAGCACAGAGATGTCTCCAGAGACATTTTGGAAGCTATCTCTAAGGAGTCAAGATCTGAACAGGGACATATAGGAGACATACCCAAAGTCTTGAACATTCCTACCTGATCTCAGAAAGGTCATGGACGTCCCATGTCTAGCATTAGACCTGTTCTAGGCAAGAACAAGCATCTGAAAAGTGCTTGTTTTAACAGAAGAAACATCCTGCAGGTGTAAAGAAGAAAGCACTCTATCATTCCCAGTACTCGGCACAATGACAGTAGCAGTGGGATTTGAACTCTGGCTGCCATGGTGCTGACCCACTACTTTAACTATTAGCCTATCCTACAGTTCTGGGGATGGCTATGTAAATGCCCCTATAGATGTTCACGTGTGTCCATGTTTGTGAAATCACATCTGCACATGTACAGGCCTGCTTTTTTCTCAGACGTTCTGGCTTAGACATCCCAGATTGTACTTGGATGTCTCTTCTAAAATTCCTCTCTATATATCTTTTGTGTATACTATTCAGACATAGAGCACACTTGACGTGACATTTTAGAAAGGATGTTCAAGCCCAATCGGGGATGTCCAGGGCAGAATGTGCAAAAAACCACAAGGAGCATCTATTTCTCCTGCTGATTTCAGGAACACAGACATCTCCATTAGGAAATCATGGGTCAAGGATGTCTATTTCAGGCAAGATAGCATAAGAGGATGTTCAGTGGCATAGCAAACTGAAAATATGAGCCCCCATTCCCTGTCAGTGTTTGTTGACATATGATAAAACACAGGGGGATTTAGTATAGCTCTTTCTTCATACTCCCCAGATGTTTGCCTGACAAAACAAGCACTTTTCAGATGCCTGTTCATGCCTGCAGCTGGGATATCCAGGTCATTTCTGAGATCAGGCAGGGACTCCCAGGTTCTTAGGAATGCCCCAGTCATGCCTTCTACATGCCCCTGTTCAGACTTAGACATCCTCTCATTGGGGATGCCCACATATCAGGCTTCTAAAATAGCTCTGGAGATGTCTTTGCATTTTTCATGTCTTAATGCCCATTTTCAGATGTCCAATGCACTATTAGGATTTCCAAAATAACCCCCTAAATACAGGGGCGGCTCAAGGCAATCTGCTGCCTGAGGTTGAGGGATGAGATGCCCCCCCCCCCTGAGCCAGGGGAGCTGAGGTTTTCTCAAACCTGCAGTCAGGGAGTGAACCATATCAAAAAGTTAATTAGATAATGTGGAGGAAATAAAAAGATGTTTGCACACCACGGAACTAAAAGAAAGAGCAAGAAACACTGCACAGTTTATAATACCAAATTATAACTCATTTTTATTGTGTTGTTATAGACTGTGTTATGGGTGTTGCTTTTTCTTTTTGAACATATATTTTGTATTCACAGACCCCCCTCCCCCCTCTACAATGGGTGCGGAGCATAACTAGGACATCCACCCACAATACTCAATATCTAATTTTAAAAATAAATCTGATTCTGGCCATCTCTCTAACAAACATTCTCCTCTACCAGGCATGTTGTTGTTGTTAAGTGCCGTCGAGTTGGAGTCGACTCATGGCGACCCTCTGGATAGCTATCCTACATTGTGTTCGGTCTTCAGTCAGGCGGCTCATTGTTGACAGACTGGTACCCGTAGCTGCTGTTATTGCATCGATCCATCTCATTGCTGGCCTTCCTCTTTTGCGTTGACCTTCTAGCTTGCCAAGCATGATATCTTTCTCTAATGATCTCTCTCTTCGCATGATGTGTCCAAAGTATGAAACTATTATGAACTAATAGGCTTGGAGGAATAGCCTAATGGTTAGGGCAATGGCTTAGGAAGCAAGGGCCTGATTTTCTAAAGGCATCTACAAAGTTTACAGCCCAGTAAACTATGCAGATGCCTTAATATTTTTATACTGTGCTCTTTAGAATCAGTGCAATTTACATGTATATACTAACAGGTACTTTTTATTCCCTTGTCCCTGAAGGGCTCACAATCTAAGTGTACCTGAGGCAATGGAGGGTTAAGTGGCTTGCCCAAGGCCACAAGGAGTGGTCATGGGACTAGAAACCCCAGTCCCTCTGGCCTGATGTTGCTTGTCCCCATGTGGAAATTGAACCCCCAGCCTTCCAACCTGAGGTAACCTGTCCCAACCACTGAGCCACTCCTCCCTCAATTGGGGATATTCAATGGCACTTACATCATTAGTGTCATTTGATATCCCCTCCTAAGTCCCCTATGTGCCCCGATGCTATCCAGTAAGCATCAGGGCATGTTGGGGGCATTCTGGGGTAGAGAATGGCTCTAACACAGCAGCAGCGATATTGGATGCTGCCCAGTTAATGAAATGTGCCTTAAAGATAGGCGAGGAAAACTTTCTCCCTGCAGTTAGTCTGTAGCCCCATGTAATCAAACTCTGGAATTAGTTACCGGAGGATCATAGTAAAAGCTGTTAGTTTGACTGGATTTTATAAAAGGCTTGGACAAGTTGCTGGTGCATAAACTATTATTAAAGAGGACCCAGGAAATCCACTGCTTGTCCCAAGAGAGGCATTGTGGAATGTGTGTACCTTTTTGGGAACCTACCTGGTACTTGTGACCTGGATTGGCCAGGTTGGAAACAGGATACTGAGCTTGATGGACCTTGGTCTGACCCAGTATTGCATTTCTTATATTCTTATGTACATATGTTACCAGCACAAAGCTTAGGAAACCTATTGCTAAATATGCCAAAAAAGAGGGACTCAACAGCACCATGCAGCACCTCCCACTTCCACATAACATGAGTGACTTGGTGCCCCAACACAGCACTTCCCACCATCTGAAAAAAACAAGAAATGCAAGATGATCATACGCCAAGGAACTAAAAGAAAAAGTGAGAATCACAACACAGTTTATAATATCATATTATAAAATTATAACTCATTTTATTTTGTTATAAACTGCATTATAGTTCTCTTTCTTTTTGAATATATATTCTGCATCTACATAAACCTCTCCCTGGACAATGGGTGCAGAGCAGAAGTAGGACATTCACCCACAGAATTCAATATATTAAAAAACATTCTGATTCTGATCATTTCACTAACATAAACATTCTCCAGTACAAGGCATATTGTGAACTAATACAAAACCCTACAGAAGTTACCAATGATCTACAAGGCCAAATCAACCATATCATACCAGCATAAACTTCCAAAACTCATTCAACAAGGGGTCTACCCAGATAAAAGCAGCACTATAAATACTGTAGCAGGCCCTAGAACATCCATACACTTACTGAAAAAAAGCTAAAAAAAAGAAAAAAGAAAAGCTAAACAAGTCAAATTACTACAGTACAGGTCCCTTCATATAAACTCCATGTTAACAGAACGCTTGGCAAATGAGGCCCCTTATGCAAATGAGGCCCCGCACCGAGTCTCTGCACATGGCCCCGCACCCCCCTTGGGCCGCCCCTGGTTTCTGCTATCCTTACACAGGGTCTGGAGTACTTTCTCCATTCTGGTTCTATCTTCCACCTGTCCAGGTAGGAGAAGGGGATAAGAAAGGTGTGCCCTAACTCCGGTAAGCCTTGCCCCTTTAGCCATATTCCAAAACCCTGCTTCCATGGAGTGGAGGTCTGAGCTCTGGCGGGACATGGGGTATTCTTCTGTCCTTCAATTAAAAAGAAATCCCACCACTACCACCATATGTAGGATACTGAAAGCGGGTCAGGACACGGATCCCATGGAGCCAGGTGGAGGGTTAAAGGAAAATGTTTTATTTAGAGGTAGTTCACAGCAGAGGTAGCAGACACAGTCCTCCCCTCCCCCAAAGTTCCTTCACTCTGGGCTTTACAGCAGTAGCAGAGAAACAGTTCTCCCCTCCCCCAAAGTTCTTTCACTCTGGGCTTCACAGCAGTAGCAGAGGAGCAGTTCTCCCCTCCACCAAAGTTCTTTCACTCTGAGCTTCACAGCAGTAGCAGAGAAACAGTTCTCCCTTCCCCCAAAGTCTTTCATTCTGAGCTTCACAGCAGTAGCAGAGAAACAGTTCTCCCCTCCCCCAAAATTTGTTCACTCTGGGCTTCACAGCAATAGCAGAGAAACAGTTCTCCCCTCCCCCAAAGTTCTTTTGCTCTGTACTTCACAGCAGTAGCACCACAAGCCTACTGACCAACGTGGAAACACCCCAACTCCTACCTTCCCATAGGACCTCCTTAGAGATAGGTGGTCACTCCATACTCTGGAACACCTCGGGCTCTTCTCTCCCCCTCTTTGTCTCTTCCATCCAGGTTAAAAGGGCCATCATTGGCCACACCTTTCCAGGTATAGTCAAGTTAGGCTCTTTAAAGGGGCCCAGCTTCTGGTGCTTAAAGGGACATGTCCTTAGTCTGGCCGGAGGTATATCAGTACAGGGGATGGGGAACTTCTACATACACCCCTTAACAAGCTTCTATATATTCCTCTCCTTCACCCTTGAGTCTGCCAAGACAACCTTTCCACTTCCTATTCTTGCTAACATATCTTAAAAATGTCTGTCTCCCCATTTGATTGCATTGGCTATTTATTCTTCTTTTCCTATCTTTGCTTTCCTGACTACTTTTCTAGCTTCTCTAAGGTTTTCTAAATAAGGATGCTTGTTTTCCTCTCTCTGTGATCTCTTGTATTTTATAAAGGCCTCCCTTTTTCTTTACCTTTTCAGCTACTTATTTTGAGAACCATAGTTGCCTCCTTTTCCTTTATTTTTATTTACCTTTCTTCCCTGCCCTTCCTTTATAAAATATAGCCTGGTATTATTACATCCCATTCATGGTTGTACATAAACCATGTCTCCGTAACTGCCATTAAATCCAAGTCAGCCTCTTCCATTAGAACCTTGACATTTCCCATGCTAGGGGCGTTTATACAAACTGTTTTCCAGATGTTGCCCCTTTTACCCATTTCTACAGAGGTATTTAATGTTTCACTTACCTGGAGGCCCCTTTTGGAGGAAGTCTTCAATTTTCTCTGTCAGCTTTCGGAAATATGTATCTCTGATATTTTTGCTTTTTGCTCAGTGCAAGAAGAAATGTATTTCTATTTGTTTCTCCAGTATGGCACTGCATGCAATCTGCCTTCTTAGGTTTCCAGTTCTATAGTGCAATCTCTTATCCATATAACAATACTCTAAAGAAGTCTGAATGAAATTTGCAATCCATCTTTCAAGCATTAATAACAAATATGTTCCCATGCTAACAAATGATTTAAATATGTTTTTGTATCATAGAATTCAAAAACGTTGAAGCATTTCATGCAAAAGTTATTCTATTTTGGAAATATATCATATAGAATAATGACAATGATTATTTATTTACTTAGCAATGCTTATAAGCTAGACAGAAGAAAGGTGAACCCTTGACTGTGTATTGTGCATTGTCTGCCTTTAATTTAACACAATTGACTGACTAAGCTACTGATTAAAAGTTTAGAAAAAGGCATTTAGAGCATTTAGCAGTGATTCAAGAAATGCAATAGATGAATGAAATAAAAGTGTGGGGGAGAAATAAATAAGGAAATTATTAAGATATAAAAGAATTATATCCCAAAATAAAAAGTAAAGAAGGAAAAACAATGAAAAGAATGAGTAAGAAATCTGCAAACTGTGTAAATGCCGCTGCATGTTCCAGTTAGCATTGGGGCGTGCCAAGGGCGTTCTGGGGGCAGCAGTTGGCTATAACTAGGCAGACAACAAAAAACGTGGTCACTCTACACAGAGCTCAAAATCAGAAAAGCATATAACTCTGTATCAAAACATGAAAGTATCCCGCCAAAATGGCTAACTTGTAGTGCTCAACACCATCAAAAAGAAAGGCAGGATAGTGGCAAGAGGGTCTCAGAAAACCGGGCAATCCCTGACCATTTTAAATCCGGTCAGAGGAAATCATAGCCCAGCAAACATCAGCGACCCTCAGAATAGCCACCAGCCAACCCACAGTTCAATTGAAATTATTCACAAACATCTTCTTTATAAAGTCTTATAGAAAAAAACCGTATCTTTAATAAATTGACAGCTTCTGGTCTGTTGCTCCCAACGCTCCACAGCGCGCTAACCAATGCGTTTCTCCATACACGGTTTCATCAGGGGAAGACAGAAGCACTACAGATAGAATTTTTTCATTAGTGCATACTTTCAGGACAAACAGGAAGAGTTTCAGAACAAACAGTAGGATGACAGGAATCATAAAAAACTGTTACCCTAGGCATACGCAATGTTGTTCCCCAGAAGCTTGCGTCTTGCAACTGCTACCAAACGCCGCGCATGCGGGCCAGCTTAATTAGGATCATGAGCACTTTCAAAAACACACCTCCCATTCTATACGAGCATTTAGACCAGCAGGTACCACAGTATTTAATTTAAAAATCCATTGCTGCTCCCTATAAAGCAAAGCTTGTTCTTTAGATCTTCCGTGGCAAGGAGCAGTCAATTGATCTATACAAAAACATCGTAAATCAGCATAAGTATGGTTGAGCTCTAAACAATGGTCCACGATCGGGGCTTCTCGCCTGCAGCACTTCAGCTTACTCTTGTGTTCATTCATGCGTATTTTAAACTGACGGGTGGTTTTGCCCACATACAGCAGATTACATGGGCATCGTATGCAGTACACAACAAAGGACGAGCCACAGGTCGTCAACCATTTTAACTCATACTTCACATCCCTATACTGAAATTCAACTCCTTCCTGAGTGATGGCACAAATGTTACAATTCCCACACTTGAAATGACCACGATTCTGACCCCCCTCTGCACAAACTAAAGGGCGCAGAACCGCTGGGCTAAGAAGCTCTTTAAAATTCTTCTGACGGGTCCAGACACATTGAATTTGTAAATCTTCAAGTTCAGCCATGCCAGACAGAATATTTTGATGCCGTTTAACACATTTCTTAAGTTGGGAACTGAAGGGAGAAAAGGCTGTTATAAAATTAACCTGCGGGTCAGTATTGTCATCAATCAACCTTTCGGGAGGGTGCAATAAAAAATCTCTATTACTGAACAAAGCCCGCTTGTATGCCCTGGAAATCACAGCAGAAGGGTACCCCCGTTGAGAAAATTAGTCTTCAAGGTCAACGCCTGCTTCTTAAAATCTTGAATAAAAGAACAAATCCGCCTAAAACGGACAAATTGGGATACCGGCAGACTATCCCGTAACTGAGGTGGGTGTGCACTCGAGTAGTGTAAATATGTATTTCTGTCAGTAGGTTTCCGATAGATCGAGGTACACCAGCCAGCAGTAGTTTTCATAACTAGAACATCCAAAAAAGAGATTTGATCAGGATGGAAAGTCATTGTAAATTTTAGGTTGATATCCACATTATTCAGCCAATCAATTTTTAAATTAAATACTGTGGTACCTGCTGGTCTAAATGCTCGTATAGAATGGGAGGTGTGTTTTTGAAAGTGCTCATGATCCTATTTAAGCTGGCCCGCATGTGCGGCGTTTGGTAGCAGTTGCAAGAAGCAAGCTTCTGTAGTGCTTCTGTCTTCCCCTGATGAAACAGTGTATGGAGAAACGCATTGGTTAGCGCGCTGTGGAGCGTTGGGAGCAACAGACCAGAAGTTGTCAATTTATTAAAGATAAGTTTTTTTTCTACAAGACTTTATAAAGAAGATGTTTGTGAATAATTTCAATTGAACTGTGGGTTGGCTGGTGGCTATTCTGAGGGTCGCTGATGTTTGTTGGGCTATGATTTCCTCTGACCGGATTTAAAATGGTCACGGATTGCCCGGTTTTCTGAGACCCTCTTGCCACTATCCTGCCTTTCTTTTTGATGGTGTTGAGCACTACAAGTTAGCCATTTTGGCGGGATACTTTCATGTTTTTATACAGAGTTATATGCTTTTATAACTAGGCAGAGACAATATTGAGACGTTCCCCCATTATGTCTATGTGGTGAAAGTAAGATGCTACCAAGTTAACTTCTGGATTCTGTAGCTAACCCAGATATTCAGTACCAGTAACCAGATATGGCCCCAGCATCCAGGTGTAAGGTTCAGCACTGGCAGCTAGCCACTGTAGGAGCAAGTAAACTTTAGAGCAAAGCGTGACCCCCAAGGTCAAAAGCCCAAGAATCTTTATATCTCTACTGTGTTTCTTTAGAAAGATCAGGAAAAAAAACTCTTTAGATATGCTCCTGGAAACTGCTCTTTAATGTATCTGAAGTATAAATGCAGGATCTAATGTGGAAGTAGCAAGAAGCGTAGCCTTAGTTGTCACCTCCTCGTGAGCTTTCCAAGAGTCCTGTTAAGCCCTATTTTTCTGAAGAGATGTCTCTCATGAATGTAGATATCACCCTCTCAGTTGTCTCAATAAATTGTATATAAAAACATGACACACCTACCAAACAAAACCCTAGGTCACATACACACAATAATGTCTCCAACACACAGTTTCAACCATTCACTGGATTTGTCACTACTACTTCCCAAGATATTTTAACCTTAATGTTCTGCCTGAACAGCAACAGCCATATACAAGATTCAAAGCCAAAAATTAAAAAAAAAACTTCACATATTTCTATTTGGAAAGAAAAGTCCTCAGCATTTCTGTCAAATTCCCTCTATATGGGGAGAGGCAAGATGGCGGCGGTGATCCGCTTCTGGTCAGTGAGCTCATTTTGGCGGCGTTCTGTGTCGGCGCTTCTTGTAGCTTCTTGGGCTGATATGGGCAGACAAAAGTGCAAGCAAGCTTACCTACCCTCGGGTGAAGCTGGTTCCAGCTGCACTGCCCAGAAGACGCTGCCAATGTGTGGCTTCCATGTTCCAGGAGTGGGAGCTGCGTCCTCGGAAGGAATGGCACTTCTACCTGACCTGAGCACGTCGGGGGTTGTCTTATCCCCTGAGCAGTGCCCCCCGCCATGCCCCAGAAGCATTGCAGCTGATAGAGGAGTGCTTCCCTCCAGCTTGAAGACTAGCACGCAGGTGCAGGGAGGTGAAGAGGGCTCCCCTGGCTGCCTGGCTTATCCGTGTGGTGCTCCTGGGGATGAAGTGAGACCCGAGGCTGTGTCTCTGTTGGATGATAGCCTTACCCAGGAGGTGGTTTAAACGTTTGTCACTGCAGGTGCTGGTGTGTTGATGAGGCCCCCTAAAGTTACATTAGAGGTGCTGTGGGACGCTATCTCAACCATGAATTCCTCCCTTACAACTATTGCTGCTTTTGTAAGTACTGAAACTAATTCTCTGCGAAAGGATTTTCAAGAAGTTTCAAGAGTTCATAAAGAACAGGAGGGGAAGTTGGCCCGGTTGAATGGAGAACTTGAGCAACTTCAGAATCTACATTGTGCTTATACTAAAGATCGGTGTGTGACTTCTAGGAGAATGGAAGACCTTGAGAATCAAGTCCGTAAGAACAATTTAAGACTGATTAATTTTCCTAGATCTCCACTACAATCGCCCTTGGAAATGGTTCGTAGGTACTTCGAGGAGGTCTTGAGGATCTCCAGGGAGGATCTCCCACCATTAACTAGAGCTCAGTATTTGTGGGTCGGGGTGATCAGGGAGTTAGCGGTGGAGCTCTGGGAGTTCCCGGAGACTTTACGGGGTTTCTGGAGAGCTCTGTCGAGCTGGTCACTGCTCGCACTACCCTCCTTATTGCTTTGGCTCTTGAATCTGATAAAGCATTAATTCTTCATTCTTATTTTAGAAACTTCAGTGAGCAGTTTATGGGCTCTCATGCCCGCATTTTCCCCGATCTTGCTAGGGATACCCAGCTGAGGAGGAAAGAGTTCCTGGGCCTTAAGCCCAGGGTCCTTTCCCTCAGTAGGACGTTTTTGTTGAAATTTCCTGCTAGATGTCATGTTTCCTATAAAGAGAAATTATTTTTTGTTTTTTGAGCCCCCCAGCTGCTGGAGTTTCTTGTAGCTAGGGAGGAAGTAGTGGTTGTTTCCATGTCGCATATGACTGATGCATAAGTCTCACATCACAATGTTTTTTTATAATTCCTATTGTGTAATTTGTATTTTTTCCTGTTACCTCTCCTTTTAAATTTTTGTGGGCTGATTTAGGTAATGTATGTTTTCTCTTGTATTGACTTTACTTGTATCTATGTTACCTGTTTTGCCGATTTGCTTTCATTCATTTGTTTGAATGTATTGGAGAAAATTTAATAAATAATAAAAAGAAAAAAAAATTCCCTCTATATGGCAGAAACCTGCCCAAAGGGGATAGTTTTGCTCACCATCACCGGCCAGAAAAACTCTCCATTATTCCTTTTTATAAAGCCAATTCCTAATGCTATATATTATAATTTACCATTTACTAAGATCTTTATAGAACATCATTTTTTAGTCAGGAGAATTAACTCAACCAGAATAGAGCATTCTTACAGAGAAGAGTGATCACTGCCATTCTAACACTGCTCAAAGTTGCCCATACTCCTGCAACGGAAAAAATACACAAGACTTAACTGGAGGAGTTAACAAGTTGCCGCATAAAATAAAAAAACATGAGACATATGAAGGAAAGCCTCTGAAGGGGCTTCAGCATCTTGACAATTTTTATTCAACATGTCCCTAGAAGCAACTAAGGGAAAATTGGAAAGTTAAAAAAACCTGAGATGTAAGAGGGAATTTTATAAAAGGGCATATAAAGATGTGATCAGTGTTGCTTTATCTGAAGTAATATTTTAGAAAGGACATCCAGGGACATTTACGTTTCAGCCCAATTTTAGCAACTTGGACATCCCTGAAATGGATGGCTGCATAGGCGGTCTTATAGACATCCTCACTGCAAACACTTGGGGTAGGGACCTCTGTCCTATACTGAATGCATCTCAGGGCAAGCTATTTTGCATGCAGGGACATGCATCAGTGTGCTGAACCAAAAATAAATGTCCTTGTTTTCTTGTAGCTTTCGTTACCATCATGGAACAAGGATATTAGAGTACCTTCCTCTCTATGCTCTCCAAGTGTCTAAATGGCAGAACAAGAGCTCTTATGATGTTTATACATGCCCGGGAGCAGGAATAGACATGGATGGTCTAGTGCGTGAGGACATTCTTGCCATTTTTGAAATCAGGAGCATGTCCAACTTGCCTGGAAAATACCTCTTCAATTTAATGAACGGAAACATCTTACTTCTGTTTAAAACAGAGACATCAGACCAGCGTGGGGCAAATATTCACGCAGTTTAGCCACTTTTTACGCTTATTTTCATCATGTTTCTCCCCCGTATGGCAATTCTTATGTACTCAACAAGTACCTCATAACTTAGCACATAACTCCATTGCCATCTTGATCCCCTCTTCTACAGATAACTCATTGCAACCTAAGTTAAGAAGTAAACTCAATGAAAAACATTATGCCCAGAATTTTTAGTTAAAATCGGTTATAACATAAGCATCTATTTATGCTCAATTAATATTTAAAATAAAATAATAGCTCAATTCATTTATTTTCATATGTGAATCAATTATCAAAAATGTGAATTTGAATGCAGGTTTTGTTCTTTCTTAGTTCAATAACAGTCTAATAATAAAAAAAATCTGCCTTTTAATCAGAGGGGCACAAGTGGAAGAAAACATGAGGCTAGTAAGACATAACATTTCTGAAAACAAATTCAATTGATCCCTGATGTGATTAGAATAATTAAAAAAATGTTTCCCGATTTTACTTACCTGCAACTACTTTGCTTTCTTATAAATTCAAGACTTATAAAACCACCTGCCGTGTATAAGCATTGCATCATGGGATCCATATTACATTCAGAATAGCGATTGCATACTGTTTACTTACAGGAATACTTCAAATAGCATGAGCAGACTTGTTAAGATTATCTGGCCCAAGAAAATTAAATCAAAATAAAAACAGAAGCTTCATTTTTACTGATTTTTCTTCTGAATGACAATAGTAAAAGCTCTGTAACCTGTTACATTCTACAGATAAACTCAATTAAAGCCATCTGCTATCAAATCCACTTTTTCTCTTTAATCTGGTAATGAATCCAAAATGCTCCCATCTGCAGGACATCCAGAATTAAAAAGCCAACAGCTTTCTAATTCAATAATTTGGAAATTTATCTTAACTTACCATTTTGTTTCCAGGTATAGGAGCTCCAGTTTTAATATTACTAGGTATTCCTAGGGATTATGACAAATCTAAAGCTTTGTCCATTTTTTGATGAATTTCAATTGTGGACTAAAGGCTGGATACAGCTTCTCTTTTGCTGGTAAACATTAAGCTGAGGGTTTAGTGACAGCAGCACATGTTCTTTTACCAAAGAGCCCTCTGATAGACATAAGACAGGAACTTAAAGATGAAATTAAGAATTTATTCGGAATGTAAATTCTAGACTCTATGATTTTAAAAATAAGTATAATTTTTTAAGAGCATTGCCATGTTAGAAAGCTTCGAAGAGGAACATTTTTTAGGAATGTGAATCTTGATCTCTGTCTTTCTTTGTCTCTATGAGGTATGCACGGTAACTCTTCTTCTCAGGCTTGGTGATCATGATTCATAAAACTGTAAAACTCAGTGCTTTACTTTTAGATAGTAATTTTATAGAGTTCCATCTAGATAAACCATGTTTTCATGCACCTACATCAAGCCTATTTTATAAAAAAAAGTAGATGCCTACTTTTATTTATAGAATACTAGAGTATGTGACCAAATATGTGTTAACCTAAGACATGATCAACTACGCCAGCTATAAAGCAGGTATAAATGCCCTGCCTAGATTTTTCAAAAACATGCATAAATTATAATATATAATATTTTATAATTTATGCACATATCTGTATACACCAACCAAACTTCCCATGTGCAAGCCTACAGTGAAAGTACAGTACATGCTATTGGACCGATGCAGGTACTTTTAGAATAGCGACCCTCTCAGTCATGCACACAAATGCACATTGACTGTAGATGCCTAATTCACTAAAATACTGTAATGTATGTGCATAAAAGGCATGCAGCTTTATGAGGCTCCTTATAAAATTAACATCCATAGTCCTACTCAGCTGGTGTATGCCACAGAATGTCACAGTGTATGGGGTGAGGTACTTCTGTTCATAAAAGAAAAGCAGGGCCTTGGCATAATTGTGTCTGATGATCTTAAAGTAGCTAAACAGGTAGAAAAGGCAATGGCAAAAGCAAGAAAGATGCTTGTGTACATAGGGAGAGGAATGGCCAGCAGAAGAAAGGAGGTGATAGTGCCTCTGTATAAGTCTCTGGCGTGACCTCATTTGGAGTATTGTGTGCAATTCTGGAGACCGCACCTTCAAAAGGTTGGAGTCATTGCAGAGGGTGGCTACTAAATTGGTTAGAGGCCTTCATTATGAAACATACGAAGACAGACTTAATGATCTTAATTTGTATACTTTAAAGGAAAGGCGAGATAGCAGTGATATGATAGAGATATTTAAATACCTCCATGGCATAAATGCACAGGAGGGTCTCTTTCAATTGAAGGCAAGCTATGCTACGAGGGGACATAGGATGAGGGTGAAAGGGGATAGACTCAATAGTAATTTTCAGAAATATTTCTTTATGGAAAGAGTGATAGATGCATGGAATATTCTTCTAGTGGAGGTGGCAGACAGGACAGTATCTGGATTCAAAAAAGCATGGGACAAACATAGAGGATCTCTAAAGGTAAAAAGGGGACTATTGTAGTTGCTATGGAAGGGCAGACTAGATAGGCCATGTGGTCTTTTTCTGCTGTCATGTTTCTATGTTTCTAATGCATAGCTATACTATATCATGTAACTATGTATCCTTGTGGATATGACTGTGGGAATGGGTATGGCTATTATGGGGTGGTTCTCTTGCAGACTTCACAGCTGATTGTGGCAATTCCATCAGTGCTAGGGAATTGGGCATCTTAGATGTCCTCATATCCTTATAAATCTCAATCAGTTTCTCTGAATGCGTTAGTTTTGTGTATATCACAAAAAACACCAAACATCTTTTTGTGATATTAGTTTTTTCACCTGTCATAGTCTTTTTAATCATCGGTGATTTAGTTTTGCGCATACCATGAGAGTCATGAACCTCACCTCTAAGCCAGGGTAAGTAAAGTATGATCTCAGTCTTTCAAATGTACTGCTAATGCTCAGCATAGTACATGCATCTTGCCAAAGAGACCCTGTTTCTGGAGTTTGTAAGATGTAACATGTATGGGCAATTTATCAAGATGTGGTTGGAAATGTTTCTTAATCAAGCCTGTAGCACCCAACACAATGGTCTCTGACTATATTTCTTAGTACTTGAAGATCTTTTCGCTGAACACGACTCACAGAATAGTCTCTTGGGACTGAAACCTTTATAGTCAATCTGTTCTGGTGTTCTCTTTTACCACTATGTCCGACTTCCTTGCATCCAGTTTTTAAATGGTTGGAATTGAAGAATCCCAGGTGATCATAATCTCTTCATTTTCTGTAATTCTCTTAGGGTCATGATCCCAGTTCTTTTAAGGCACAGTGATATTGTAGTGTTTACAGAGTTTGCAATGTACAGTAAGAGGCATGCTACTTTGTTATGCCATTCTGTATAACAAATTTCTGCCATAAGAACTTCACAGCCAGCTGTGAGGTGAGTCACTGTTTCAAGCATTTTCTTACAGAATCTAAATATGTCTATTTTGGCAGTTTTTTCAGTAAACCATCTCATCTGTAATCTGCTGTCCTAGAAACATAAAAACACAGAAACATGATGGCAGAAAAAGACCACATGCCCTATCTAGTCTGCCCTTCCGTATCAACCACTACAACAGTCCCCTCTTTTCCTTTAGAGATCCTTTGTGTTTGTCCCATGCTTTTTGAATTCAGATACTGTCCTCATCTCTACCACCTCCACTGGGAGACTATTCCACGGATCCACTACTCTTTGCGTAAAGAAATATTTCCGCATATCACTCCTGAATCTATCTCCCTTCACCCTCATCCCATGTCCCCTCGTAGCAGAACTTGCTTTCAATTGAAAGAGGCTCTCTCCCTGAACATTTATGCCACGGAGGTATTTAAACATCTCAATCATATCACCTCTATCCTGCCTTTCCTCTAAGGTGTACATATTAAGATCCTTCAGTCTGTCCTCATATGCTTTATAATGAAGACCACTAATCATTTTAGTAGCCACCCTCTGCACCGACTTCATCCTGTTCATATCCTTTTGAAGGTGCGGTCTCCAGAATTGCACACTATACTCCAAATGAGGTCGCACCAAAGACTTATACAGAGGCATTATCACCTCCTTTTTTCTGCTAGCCATTCCTCTCCGTATGCACCCAAGCATCCTTCTAGCTTTTGCCGTCGCCTTTTCTACCTGTTTAGCTACTTTAAGATCATCAGACACAACCACGCCTAGGTCCCGCTCTTCTTTAGTGGACAAAAGTACTTCACCCCTATACTATATTGCTCCCCTGGATTGCTGCAGCCCAAATGCATGACCTTACATTTTTTAACATTAAATCCCAGCTGCCAAATTCTAGACCATTCTTCAAGCTTAGCTAGATCCCTCCTCATGTTATCTACCCCTTCCTGGGTGTCTACTCTATTGCAAATTTTGGTATCATCCGCAAAGAGGCAAACCTTACCTGAAAGCCCTTCCGCTATATCACTAACAAAGATGTTAAAAAGAATCGGACCAAGGACAGATCCCTGGGGCACACCACTGATAACATCCTTCTCCTCAGAGTGAGCTCCATTTACTTGTACTCTTTGTCGCCTCCCACTCAACCAATTTCTAACCCAAGCAGTAACTTTAGGGTCCATCCCTAGGGTGCTCAGTTTGTTTATAAGTCACCTGTGAGGAACAGTGTCAAAGGCTTTACTGAAATCTAAATACACCACATCTAGGGCTCTCCCTCGGTCCAACTCCCTGGTCACCCAGTCAAAGAAATCAATCAGATTTGTCTGACAAGACCTGCCTCTGGTGAATCCATGCTGCCTTGGATCCTGTAATCTGCTGGACTCCAGAAACCTCACTATTTTCTCTTTCAGCACCGTTTCCAATAATTTACTCACCACCGAAGTTAAATTAACTGGCCTGTAGTTTTCAACTACATCCTTACTTCCGCTTTTGTGTAAAGGCACCACATGAGCCTCTCTCCAGTCCTTTGGCACCACTCCCGACTCCAACGAGGCATTGAAAAGGTCAGTCAGTGGAGCAGCTAGAACGTCCCCAAGTTCCCTCAGTATTCTCGGGTGTATCCCATCCAGTCCCATACCTTTGTCTACTTTAAGTTGAGATAGTTTCTCACAAACACAGTCTTTTGAAAATTGTTCAAGATGTCCTTTGCTTCTGTTCCTATTTGTGGGTGTTTTCTGAGGTCCTGCTCCTGGTTCTTCATCTGTGAACACAGAATAAAAATATTTGTTAAGCAATTCCGCTTTATCCTTATCAGCTTGTACATATTCCTCCCCTGCACCCTTGAGTCTGACAATACCACTCTTGCCCTTCCTCTTCTCTCTAATATATCTGAAAAATGTCTTATCCCACCATTTTATTGCATTGTATATTTCCTCCTCCTTTTGAATCTTTGCCTTCTTGACTATTTTGCTAGCTTCTCTAAGTTTTTCCAAATACAGATGCCTGTCTTCCTCTCTCTGTGATCTCTTGTATTTCATGAAGGCCTCCCTCTTTTTCTTCACTTTTTCATCTACTTCTTTTGAAAACCATAGCAGTCTCCTTTTCCTTTTACCTTTAATTACCATTTTAACAAAAAGGTTGGTTGCCCTTAAAATATCCCCTTTCAGTTTTTCCCACTGTTTTTCTGCATCCCTCAGCTGTTCCCATCCAACTAACGAATCCCTGAAGTATTGGCCCATCTTCGCAAAGTTAGTCTTCCTAAAGTCTAAGATCCTCGCTTTTGAATGGATTCTAACAGCCCTAGTCCTAATACTGAACCACACCATCTGGAGATCACTGGATGCAAAATGATCTCCCACTACAACATCAGAAACACTTTCACCATTGGTAAGCACCAAGTCCAGTATGGCCCCTTCACGTGTGGGGTCTGTTACCAATTGCCTGAATAGTTCTCCCTGTAGAGATTCCAGGATCTCCTTACTTCTAGATGATACTGCAGCAGGAATGTGCCAATCAACATCTGGCATATTGAAATCAGTAGCACGTCCCCTTTCCTAGCAATGCTGCGCATGTCTTCAATTAACTCTCTGTCCACCTCTTCCTCTTGTGAGGGAGGTCTGTATATCACACCAATGTAAATAGATTTCTCTTTCCCTCTTTCTAGTTTAACCCACAATGCCTCCCCTCTCCCTTTTAAGCTCTGTAATTCCAAAGCTTTAATAGTAGTTTTTACATATAGCGCCACTCCTCCTCCCCCTACTTCCTACCCTGTCCTTTCTCAATAAAGTATAGCCAGGTATAGTTACATCCCAATCATGATTTTCTGTGAACCATGTTTCTGTAACTGCCACTAAATCCAAGTCAGCCACTCCCACCAAAGCTTCAGCATCAGGGATCTTATTTCCCATGCTACGGGCATTTATACACACTGCTTTCCATATGTTACCCATATCCAAAAAGTTATTTAATGTATCACCTTCCTGGGGGCTTTCATTTACCTGGGGGCTTTCTTCACCCATCCCCAACGAATCTAGTTTAAAGCACTCTTTATCTTAAATTAAGAACATAAGATGTGCCATACTGGGTCAGACCAAGGTCTATCAAGCCCAGTACCTTGTTTCCAGCAATAGCCAATCTAGGTCACAAGTACCTAGCAGTTTCCCTAACAGACACATGTTCCACAATGCTTGCATTGGGGCAAGCAGTGGATATCCCAGGTCCCCTTTAGTAATGGTTTAAAGACTTTTCCTCCAGGAACTTGTCTAAACCTTTTTTCCCAGCTACACTAATAGCTTTTACTACATCCTCCAGTAACGAATTCCAGAGTTTGATTACACATTGAATTAAAACATATTTTATCTTATTAGTCTTAAATAGATTACCCTGTAGCTTCATTGCATGTCCCCTAGTCTTTCTATATTTTGATGGTGTAAACAATTGATCTACATTTACCCGTTCCACTCCATTCATTAATTTATAGACCTCTATCATATATCCCCTCAGCCATCTCTTTTCCAGGTTGAAGAGCCCTAACATTTTAGCCTCATAGGAGTATCTTTCAATTCCCTTTATCATTTTGGTGGCTCTTCTCTGTACCTTTTCTAATAATGCTATATCCTTTTTAAGACTACTGCGACCAGAATTGCACACAATATTCAAGGTCCGGTCGCACCATAGAACAATACAGAGGCATTATAATACCCTTTGTTTTATTCTCCATTCCTTTCCTTATGATACCTAGCATTCTATTTGCTCTCTTGGCCGCTGTTTCACACTGGGTGGAGGATTTCAGCATGCTATCTATGATGATGCCTAGACCTTTTTCCTGGGTGGTGGCTCCTAATGTGGATCCCTGCATCATGTAACCTTAGTTTGGGTTGTCTACATTAAATTTCATCTGCCATTTGGATGCCCAATCTTCCAATTTATCAAGGTCCTCTTGCAATTGTTCACAATCCTCATAGGTTTTAACAATTTTGAATAATTTTGTGTCATGCAAATTTGATTACCTCACTCTTTATTCCTATTTCCAGGTCATTTATGAATATGTTAAAAAGCAGCGGACCCAGCACAGATCCCTGGGGTACTCCACTATTCATCCTTCTCTATTGGGAAAATTGGCCATTTATCCCTACCTCATTTCCTGATCCACAATAGTACACTGTCTCCTATCCTATGACTTTTTAATTTTGCCAAAAGTCTCTCATGAGGTACCTTGTCAAAGGCTTTCTGAAAATCCAGATACAATATATCAACCGACTCACCTTTGTCTATCTGTTAATTCACACCTTCAAAAAAGCATAACAGATTAGTTTGACAAGACCTTCCTTGGCTAAAGCCATGTTGGCTGTCTCCCATTAAGCCACGACTATCTATATGTTCGGTGATTTTGTTCTTTATAATGGTTTATACCATTTTTCCTGGTACTGATGTCAGGCTCTCTGGTCTGTAGTTTCCCGAATCACCCCTTGAACCCTTTTTAAAAATTGGCATTACATTGGCCATCCTCCAATCTTCAGGTATTACAAATGATTTCAATGATAGTTTACTGATTACTAATAGAAGGTCTGCAATTTCATATTTCAGTAACCAGGTAAGGCGGACGTGGCCCTCGCCCCCCCTCAACCCCCCAGACATCCCACCCCCCCTCCCCACTTTCCCTTCAAATAACCACCACATACTCACTATATTGGCAGATCAACTGGTCGCAGCTTTATTAAACAAGCAGAACATAAAATTACAACCATAACTGTATTAACTTACGGCTCCGGCAGCGGGACAATCCCTCACCAGCCATATGGGTAGCAAAGTGAGTTCCTTCCCGCCTCCGCCGAGAACCGTCCCTGGCAATTCCATCCCCCTCTTCCGACTTCGCCATATTACTAGCAAAAGCCGAGGGCTTCTCCGGGTCGGGGGTACCCCCACCCCCGCCCTGCATATTGCCATGCCTCCGGACCCCGGACACCTCCGGGATCCCGCCCCCCCCCTCCAGCTGCAACCCCCCCGTCTCCCCAGCCCCTAGATCCCCCCCCCAAAATAAGGGGAGGGAGAATGGGTACGCCCGTCCTTTCCCCCCGATTCCTGAGGACTGGCGTCTGACCGCTCGCTCCCGTCGGGACCTCCGCTCCCCTCATTGGCTCCCGCAGCCACCTGGGCATGCGGGAGCCAATGGATTTAAAACACAACACCCCAGGGAGCGCGCCTTACCACCGCGGAGGGGGGCGCGAGCCACTCCGCCCCCCCGGTTACTGCCAGCCGTCGGGCACGTGGGCCCGCGGCCTCCTAATTCTTTCAACACCCTTGATGTATACTATCCAGTCCAGGTGATTTGCAAATAGTTGTAATACATCTTCTTTCAATTCTTCTGTGGCATCACCTTTAAATACGAGTGGAATACATAACAAAACATAAGAATGTGTGCCAGCCAGTCACAGCAGACTCTGGACCATTGCAGGCATGAAAAAGAAATAAGTAGCACACAAAAATGAGTGGGAATCAAACCGTTACCCCTTGGTTATAAAGTCACTGTTCTAACCATTAGGCTATACCTCCACAACATTCAGCAAAGTAATGTCTGGAAGCCAAGAGACTACAGGTCCCTACCTTCAATTGGTAAACTCCAGGACATGAAACAATATGGCTGGCACATTTTGAGACAGTGGTACATAACACCTAGGTACTGGCTCCATGGGTGTACATGCAGTATGTAATGCCCATGACACGCAGTACTGTAGTAGCACTACAGACATACTGCTGCAGGATTCTTCCCTTGTGCAAAGGTCAAGGCACAGCTGAGGGCAAGATGCCCATTCCTGCACTTTAACCCCAAAGACATTCAACAGTTATGTGCATGGGTCTGCTGCACTGCAGTGTGACACAAACCCCAGAGGCAGCATATGTGCATGGCATGCAGTTCCCTGGGACCTGCTGCACACAGTGGGATAGGTACACCAGGACATACAACAAGCACAAACCATAGTAATCAGCCATGTGGACCATTGCAGACAATCCTGTGCTCACTGGGGGAACATGCACACGTTTCCCACCATCAGAGATGACAAGCGGGTACTGGGCTATGCCACAGTGATCACAGTTAGGAAACCACAGTAGAAAAGCAGCTACCACGCAAAAGCCAAAGCAACCAATCCAAGGCGTGACAGTAGTGGAAAGACAAAGCCTTTATTAATTCCTTGACAACCCGACACAGGCCGTGTTTCGTTACCCTTCGTCAGGGGTTGGTCAGGTATAAGCTAAAAAATAAACATGTATATGCTTAAAAACATAAAAGCATAATAACAGACTGCAAAACACACTATCTAGGAAGACGATAAATAGGTAAAAACATTTAAAACAATAAATAATTACATACAATACAACATTTCATATACAAATAATAAAAAACCAACTGAAACCATGTGCTCAAAGAATAAAACATAAATACCTTTGTTGAAGACCATACAAACAGACGGTCCAATACTGTATTGTATTAAGGCATTAATGAGAAAACAGTTGCACTAACAAAATATAATATATAAATAAGTTAAAAACAATGAAATTCAAAACAAATAAAATATACATTGCAATGAGAAATATATCAACTATAAAAAATGGTAAGTACTAATACGAGACGACAAGACAAATCCTAATCAAATCAATAACAGCTGATGCCATGCTACATCAAAAGGAAGGAGGGGACCCTTCATGTAGTAAAGATAAAGTACCTAATGCAGTCTAGAGAAACGGCAGAAGTGAGTCAGCGAGAGTCGAGGACAAAGGAACCAAGCTATGATGTGAGCATTAGTACCTGTGAACTAGGACTTGAGACAGGATTAGAGATTTGCAGGAAACAAAATATATTGTAGAAAATGGATTAAAATTCTATGTAAAAAGGGGAAGGTGATGGTAGTGGGGGTGTTTTAATGGCTGTCAAGCTAGAATGAATAAATGGATGATGAAATGCTCAAAGAAATCAGGAAAACTAACAAAAGTTGCAATACCATAATAAGAATGGGTTATTTCAATTACCCCGGTATCAACTGGGTCATTGTCATGGCCGGACATGCTAGAGAGATAAAGTTTCTAGATGCAATAAATGACTGTTTCTTGGAGCAGCTGATTCATGAACCAACAAGAGGGGAAGTCATTTTGGACCTAGTCCTTAGTGGAACACAAGATCTGGAGCAAGAGATAAGGGTGTTGTAGCCACTTTGCAATAGTGATGATTACATTATTGCATTTGATTTAGTAAATGGAGGAAGGATGGCAAGGGAATCCACAGTACTACCTTTTAACTTTCAAAAGGGCGGCTATGATAAAATGAGAAAAATAATTAAGAAAAAAACATAAAAGGAGCAGCTGCAAAGGTTAAAGATTGCAACCTCTCCGTTCTATCTTAGATCATGCGGACTTCCGCACCGTAGCGCAAGCCCTCATCATTCCTCACATAGACTATTGCAACGCCATACTTCAGGGGCTCCCTAAAAAGACCATCAGTATCCTCCAGTTGGCGCAGAATGTGACAGCTAGAATCATAACGGGAACAAGACTAAAGGATCACATCACACCTACTTTAATTGACCTGCATTGGCTCCCAATCAGTGCCCGAATACAGTATAAAATCATAGTTACCACATTCAAGCTCCTCCATAACATCGCGCCCTCTTACCTCGGCTCACTTGTGTCAGCCCAAACAAATAACAGGAGCAGACGTTCCCCGAGCCTCAACACCCTGCTGGTCCCCGGCCGCATGAGGCACGTCAATGTCCAGACCAGCAACCGAGCATTCTCGTTCATAGCACCTCAACTCTGGAACAAGCTACCAGTAGATCTAAGAGCGTGCAGTGACTTAATGGTCTTCAGAAAACAACTCAAGACGTACCTATTCCAGTCACACTTCAACACTGCATAATCTCAATGCTCTCGGCTCATTGAATCCACAAAGCAAATTGTATGAATCATGTCAGCAATGAGATCGCCACCAATAGACTCACTGATGTGTGAATATGTATCTGCTTGGGTAAATTGTAACTTCTTTTGTAAATACTAATTGTAACTATTCCTTTCTCAATGTGTCTAAACTTTATCCCTGTGTGCTGTGAACTATACTTTTCCCACTAATCATACTGTGTGCTGTGAACTGTACCTCTTCCACTAATCATCCTGTGTATTGTAAATTATGGCCAGTACAGCCACTCTTTTTCTGTGTTGGAATACCGCTGCTGATCACTGGAAGTAGCGGGATATAAGTGTACACTAAATAAATAAATAAAATAAATTATCTTGGAAGCCCATACCAATTTCAAAAAATACCTATTTACTTGTGGAGATTGAATGATTGACTGATTTAGTACTATCACTTGAGCTTATGATCAGCAAAGATCCTAAAGCGACTTGCATAATAAAATTGAACATGCAAAAATCATAAAAATATTTAAAAGACAAAATAAGAATTCCACTCACTCCCCTTCTATCTCTTCATTAGTATATCTTCCACTCATCCCTCAAAAGCCTCACGGAACAGCAATGTCTTAACTCCCTTTCAGAACTGCAAATAAATTAATTCAATTTGCATCTCCTCTGGGAGACTATTTCACAATTCTGGTGCAAAACAATGAAAACTGGACTGCCAAGTTAAGGTTAACTATATCTGTGGAAAACAGGGTATCTCCAAAGCCCTAGGCTAAGTTGAGCCAAGAAATGATTGGTTCTGAAGGGGTACAGTAAATCAGCCTAATACATCAGAACACTCATTTACAAACATGTCAACGCCACACACAGAATCTTAAACTTAATCCATTGCCTCAATGGCAGTCAATGCAATTCCCGCAACAAAGGGGTACATGTTCATACTTCCCTTTAATATATACCACTCAATTCTGCATATACTTAACTGTCTCTTAACTAAGAACACACTAAACCCACTACAGTTAGCAATGAATGCTGCTGCCCGCTTCCTACACGGGGCCTCTAGAAGGGACCACATTACTCCAATCCTAAAAGACCTGCTCTGGCTACCAATCTACTGCCGGCTCACCTACAAAGTAGTACTGTTAACATTCAAGGCCATCAACAAAACAACCTCTAGCTCCTTGACAAACCTTATCCACCCCACACCTGCAACCAGAGCAAGAAGGTCCTTTGCCACCAACACACTAATAACCCCCAGCGAAGTAACAAAATACACTCAGGCAACAAAAAACAGAGCCTTCATGTTCTACGCACCTACCTGCTGGAACGAGCTCCCAGTGACCATCCGCGCAACCACTGACCTTGCCCAATTCAGAAAGGCACTAAAGCACCACCTTTTTCTCCTACACTACGCCCAGGCCAACAACACGTCCTCACCTGACACAACCCTAGAACCTAACCATAAAAAAAACAAACAACCCAGTAAATAAATTACATCCCTGTACATAGCTCTCAGGGCAAGCCAGGTCGCTACGACTGCATAGCGACTTCCTGCCTAGACTGTATATAGTCTGTATATAGTTACCCCTGTTCTAAATCCAAGCTGTATTACCCGTTCTATGTAAGTGAAGAGCAGGCTTTTCCTACTCTGTACAAAATGTTATCTGTAAACCGCACTGATTTTAAAGAGTGCGGTATATAAAAGCATTAAATAAATAAATAAATAGACAAATAAAATAAACATAATCCAGCAAACCAGAACACATTCCAGTAGAATATTTCAGTTGAGCATCCATTTAGTGGTAACATTTAGCCACTAACTGGATTGCAAAACTGCTTAAATTTAGCACTGCCATTCACCTGTCCTAACTTTAAGAAGTTTAGCTTTGCAGTTACCTGCTGAATATCGATGCAAACCATATTAACTTCCTGTGCTGCACCTGCTTCACCCATATAATGTCTTGGTCTATCCGGATAGCACCGGGGCATTTATATCAGTTAATAGGGGATATTCAGTGACACTAACCCATCAGTGCCTTTGAATATGCCCCATGAATCTTGTTTCAGTAAGACCCAACTAAAACAACAATCCATGGAGGACTTAAGTCACTAAGGGCTCTGAAAAATTTAAAAAACTATATGGTAATTGTCAAAATTTGGAAAATTTACCCCACCGTATTTAACAAGTTGTAACTTGTGAAGAACAATTTGTAGAGACATTACACCATAAAAATCTTCTACGTATCATAGTTTCCTCCTTAAAAAAACTAGCAGGGAAAACTAGTGAGAACATGGCCAGAGGGTAGTTGACCGAAGCACTCAGCATCATCTTAATTGAATACAAATGGCTCTACCACGTTAAATTTAGTAGGGACTATTTAAAAGTAAACTCATTCAAACATTGAATGAATTTAGGCACATAGGGCTGAATTTTGAATTAGGCGCTGGCAGAAGTGAAAATCAGGGTTGGTCTGGACATGCCGACAGTCGCAGAGGCTACACGGATAGCCTCTGCACCTTAAAGATAGGCGAGGGAAAACATTGCCCCTAACATGCCCTGACACTACTACTACTACTACTACTACTACTGAGCATTTGTATAGCGCTACAAGTCATACACAGCCCTGCACAGACATGTAAGAGACAGTCTCTGCTCATCAGAGCTTACAATCTAGTCAAGACAGACAACACAGAAGGTGTAGGCAGGGGACAGAAAAAGAAAATCAGGTGAGTCAAGATCCAAAAGCAGCAGTGAAGAGGTGAGTTTTCAGCCTGGATTTGAAGAGGGTTAGAGAAGGTGCCTGGTGTATAGACACATGTAGTTTGTTCCAGGCATAAGGTGCAGCAAGGTGAAAGGAGCGAAGTCTGGAGTTAGCAATAGAAGAGAAGGGCACAGATAGAAGCAGTTTGCTAGAAGAGCGGAGTTCACGAGGGTGGTTGTAAGGAGAGATAAGAGAAGAAAGGTAGTGAGGAGCCGCAGAGTGAATGCATCTATAGGTCAGCAGAAGTTTGAACTGGATGCGGAAATGGATAGGGAGCCAATGAAGTAACTTGAGAAGAGCAGGATTTTGGGCATGATGAGGCTGGCAGAAGATTAGCCACACATCAGAGTGTTGAACAGATTGAAGGGGAGAGAGATGATTCAAAGGGAGACCAGCAAGGGGTAGGTTATAGTAGTCAAGACGGGAGGTGATCAAGGAGTGGATAAGCATCTTAGTAGTGTGTTCAGAAAGGAAAGGGTGGATTTTGCTGAAGTTAAAGAGAAAGAAATGGCAGGATACTAATGTTGTCTCACATTTACTGTAGACCTTGAATATTAACCCTGGCTCTAATGTTCATGACCAATCATTCTAATGCCAATAAAACAATAATGAGGATAGCAGTGAACCTTGTTTCTTCCCACTGAAGAATCAAAAATGGCACTGATACAGTGTTATTGACAAAGAACAAGGCCATCAGAGTAGAATACAAAATTTTAGCCAACTTTATAAAAGGCACACCCAAAGCCCATCAATTCAACGTAGTCAAAGACAATTTATGCATTAAGGAGGTCATTCCAGAACATGAATAAGGGGTTTGTACTTTACGTGTGATGGGGACATTTATCTGCTGAAAACATCCACTGACCATATCCTGAAAACTTTATCTGAAATTGTGCAAAAATGATCTATTATTCTTATGACATGATGGCACAAATACATGTGTGAATGGCCTCTTGTAAAATACTGAGTAGCATAAAAGTATGTATGTTCACATAATGAAACTTACTTTGCTGATAGTCATGCACAAGGGCAGGGTTTGAGCAGAGTGTAGATGGAGGTATGCAGGTTCTAAAATACTATACTTTATGTATAAACTAGAAAACTATAGGTATTGGTATAAAAATTGGTCCCTGAAATTATGGTGTGATTTTCTGCCACGTATACTTGTATATTATAAAAAGAAATAGGCACCTACTTGTCTTTATAAAATAATGTCTACATAGGTACCTATATAGGCACCTACCCATGATGTGCCATCACAACTCATAATATATTATTTTTGCACAGTTTTAAATAAAGATTTCAATTTAGTATTTAGTATACAAAATATTTCATTTTAAAGGTATCTATCTTATAGGAAAAAGTAAAACCATGACTGACTATCAGGATGTAAGATCATCTTCAGTCTTTTGTCAATGTGACTAATAATGACGCTGTAGCAAAAGTTCTCATTTTCTTTTATCCATTTTGTTGGTTGTAATATTGCAAAATTTTAGAATGGAACTATTTCTTTCCCTTGGACTATGACCAGTATTAAAAATGTATTATACAAGCTACAATAATGTTAATATGAAATCTCTGTGACCTTCAGAGTCTTTTCACATCCACTAGATTTCTCTTACTTTTTTCCAACTAGTTTGATTATGGGAGTTAGCAACAATTTGTTACTAGGGGAATAAGCTATTTTAAATGTCAGCAAGGGATACTTCTCCCATAAAATTTTATAGACCATCAATCAGTTTCTAAGATTTATACTCCATGCTCTCTAGAAAAGGCATACATTTTCACAATTTTATTGTCTGCCATATAATGATTGGATGTGTATATTAAAATAAGACATTACTGGGTCAATATTCAAAAGCACTTATTCACATAGCAGCAGCTACTATACAGATAAGTGCCCTACATGTCAGTTTTCAATAGAACTGTACGGATAGTGGCAGGGTGGAGCATAGGCATGCTGCCAAACCATGGGGGTTATTTTAACAGAGACAAATGTTAGCCTCATTTTTTAGTACCCAAACACCATCATTCTCCTGACAGGCCTAGCAGCTCCTGCCTGACCTGAAGTTGTAAGTCCCCCTGTGCCTCCCCATAGCCCGTGTACTATTGTCTGTGCCTGTGTGTCCTATGACACTGAGTGTGTGTATGCCTGTGTTTGTTGGTATACTGGAGAGGAGGTGTGTGAGTGGCCTGTGGCATGAGTAAGAGTAGCAGTAACTGTTTGTCATTGCCTGTTTGTCAGTGCTTCAGAGCACTGTGTGTTTATGGTAGTGGCATAAGGGTGTGGGTGGTGGGATTTCAATGGTGTAGGAGGAGGTATTTCAAGGGTGATGGTGGTAGGAATTCAAGAGTTTTTGTGTAGTTGAATTCAAGGGTGGAATTCAAGGGTGTTGGTAGTAGTTAGAAAACATGGATACTGTGTCTGTCTGGTTTGCACTGGTCCTACAGGAGGATGTCCTCAGGGAGCAAAAGAGGGAGAGGACATCTCTACCAGAAGGTGAACCGGCAACAGTCCAATATCTTGACCTCATATAAGAACAGTGTCTGACCCAGTTCAGGTTTCATAAGGCAGTTGTATACCAGCTATACCAGGAGCTGGAGCCCCTCCTCCACTCAGCCACACAGGAAGGTGGTATGCCTGAAGGTTACTACAGCCCTAGCATTCCTGGCCACTGATAGCTTCCAAGCTGTGTTGGATTTATGCCAGGATAAAGCCAGTCAGCAGTGTTCCAGTACATCTCAGATTTTTTCTCACCAGAACTACAAACTACACAGCCTGTACCACTACTGTGCTGTGTTCCATGAAGTTGCACAACTCCCTGTAGTGCTGGGTGTCATTGACTACACACATGTGGCCCTTAGGCCCCTAAGAGGGAGGGAACCAACCTACAGAAATAGGAAGGCATTCTACTCTAAGAATATGCAGGTGGTCTTCATTGCCCAGTAAATATAACTGATGTCTTTCCATGCTATCCCAGGATCATGCCATGATTCCTATATCCTCTCTATATAAGAGGTTCACCAGCAAATAAATCATCAGAAGCTGGCTCCTAGATAAGCAGGCAGAGAACCTAGGGCACAAGTGTCCAATGTAGCAGTCCCAAACCAATGTTCCCACAGTTCTGGCCACTATTGAGCAAGCAACATGGCAGTGAGAACAGAAATTATGTGCAGTAAATTGGAGAGAGTGCTGGGCACTACACCTGGGGAACCGGTTGAAAATCCCACCTCTAGCATACACAGCCAAGTGTCTGAGGACCATACCTGTGCACCAATTGTAGGATAAGATCAAATGGCTGCAGGCCATGGAAGAGGGCAGCCAATGACAGGCCTCAGGGACCTTACAATGCGAGCATAGGCCTTCACCTTGTTAATGGTTACTGGCATCTGAGGCACATTCTGCAAGAGACACAGCATGGCAAGTGGAAAAAGGGTACTTTGGGTAATCTATCTGTACCATACCAGAATATATAAGTTAATGTAACACAGTGCACCCTGTAGTTTGACACTTCTTCCCTGTCACCACTTTTGTGTAGAGTACAACATCAGCCATTCTCCAGTCCTGAGGAACCTCTCCTGTTTCCAAGGATCTGTTGAAGACATCCTTTAGCGGTCCTGCAAGAACCTCTCTGAGCTCTTTCAGTATCCTGGGATGTATCCCATCCGGTCCCATGGTTTTGTCCACTTTCAGTTTAGCAAGTTGTTCAAACACCTCATCTTCTGTGAATGGTGTGGTATCTACTTCATTCCCATTTTTATATTTGGGAGTCACAGCTGGTCCATCTCCAGGATTTTCTTTAGTAAAAACAGAGCAGAAGTATTTGTTTAGCAATTTCGCTTTTTCAATGTCACTTTCCATGAAAGAAGAGACTTGAAGACCTGAGTATGTACACTTTGGAGGAGAGGAGGGGCAGGGGAGATATGATTCAGACCTTTAAATACTTAAAGAGAAATGATGAACAAACAAACCTCTTCCACAGACGGGGAAGCTGTAAAACTAAAGAGCATAACATGAAGCTGCAAGGTGGTAAATTGAAAGGCAATGTCAGGAAATACTGTTTCACTGAAAGAGTGGTGGATGCTTGGAATGCCCTCCCGATGGAAGTGGTGGGGGCAAACACGGTGACGGAATTCAAAATGGCATGGTACAAACACAGTGGATCCCTTTACAGCAATAGGATAAAAACAAAATAAACTGTGCCATCTAACTTCTGAACCATCTAACATCTCAACAAATAGGGGTGTCCTACATGGAGTGGTGGGTTCACCCCTAAACAAAGACATGGGGAGGGGTGGCCTGCACAGAGCGACAGGTGCACCTACTCTTGCCATCTTGCTGGGCAGACTAGATGGACCATGCTGGTCTTTATCTGCCATCATTTACTATGTTACTATGTTACAATGTATTGTGATGCTATAGCCACCTCCTGCTGTAGAGAGGGAAAGATGTAGTGATGACAGAGGTGTGGGAAGATTTGCAGTAATGTCACCAGTAGGGAGCATGGAGGGGATGTTTCATAGGACCTTGACGGCCAGCAGTCTCAGACATCCATGGACTTGAAGCTATGTATAGCAGGGGCTAGTAAACATTGCTGCACATTGGTTGTGGACAAGGAAATGCAATGCCCAGAACCATGTGCATTCCTTACCAATGTCAGCTCTTCTCACTTCTCTTGCAGTTCACAGAGTATATCTTCCAAGCAGCCCCATCAGGACACCAGGACTGTGATAGAGGAACAATATAATCAATATCACAGAATCATTAGAGCTATCATAGAAATAATGTTTTTGGTGCCTGGACAAATCTGAAGGCAAGATATTCTATTTCCCAACTAGATGATGACAGCTGTTCATGGCCTGCTGCATGTTGCACAACCTAGTACCGAGGAGGCAACAACCAATGCCACTGAAGACCTACAAATGGAGACAGATTCCAAGGAGGGGGAAGCCCCAAGTCAGGAAGAGACAAAGCAGCCATACAGGCAAGGCCAGGCATCCAGAAATTAACTGATTGAGAGACATTTCATGTGAAGATACGGGCTTCACTACAATAAAGTGTACTGATATACACAAGCACAGGTACCTGTACCCACCCACCACATTACCATCCCCATTGCACATACACATACCTCAAATCTAAGTCCATCAGCTACATCCCCTCTCACTCACAAGCTCCATACCACACCCACTACTATCACCCACCACACTAACTCACAAGTTCCCTCTCCTGCACACCACAGCTAATAGTTCCACAGGCATTCCTTCCCCCCCCCCCCCCACACACACTTGCTCAATGATGTCCCACCTACAGTTATGAAATAAGAGGTAGACAAATGAAACAGAGAATTACAGTGATGCTGTTATCCAGTTAGGGGGCTGTGGCATCTATACAAATGATTTCTTGGTGCAGTTTGGAGCTAGTTCTATAGTCTGCAGAGCAGAGATGGTGTCCATCTGTCCAAGAAGGGTTGAAGACCACTAAGATGATGCACAAGAGGTGTATATGATAGATTCTGTGCCATTTGGAGGAAAATAATTTTTTGGTGGGAAAGGGAAGACAGAACATGCCTAGTAACCCATGGTATTCCAACCACAGTTATGTTATTCAGCCCGTTACACCCAAATCTGCTTGCTTGCACTGCAATGCTTTGGCCATCTGACTACATGCCCTAAGAAAAAGGAAATATGCATGTCTCTAAGGCCATGTGAATGACTAGGCCATCCCATGTTTTACATCCACATAGATCTACAGGTAGCTGGGTGGTCCAACCATATATGATGACTCAGAATCGGCCATAGAAGACCAGGAGGCTCTGGAGCCAAATGGCAGGTAGAAACAAGATATCAGTGAGGAAGTGCAGTAGAATCAATGCACAGCATGAAATGCCGTAGGTATACATGTACAATATCTGTGCATGGGGATGATATATACATCTGGTAATTATATCATCCTGTATCTTACAAGACTATGGGTCAGGAAACTACTCACGGTAGCATTAACAAGAAAAACCCGATATCCATGCACATGAAAAAATGCTAAAAAAAATGTGTTGGACTATTATTTCCAAACCAGCAACAATTTCTTGTTTAGAATCAAGCTCTTTCAGGTCCTTTTTAATTTTTTGTCACAAATGCTTAAATTCATGCATATAATTCAGTCTCTAAGAATGTCCCCAACTGACATAACATTGTGTTTTCATATGTATAGGTTAGTGATAATATTATAGCAAAAGCATGCAAACCCTTCTGACAGGTATGTGTCTTTCAGATGTGACACACTCATCTTGGAAAAGGAAGCCCTGGAGTTGTCAATTTCCCTGACAGAATCAGTTGCAAGCAAGGTCTCTCTCTTTTACTTCAACAGGTACCAAAGATCCATCAACTAAACAATGGCTGGGAAAAATCATATTGCTAAAGCTGTTGCCTCTGTTATAGCTTCTGCCTCTGCTAGACAGAGATCCCAATACCATTTGAAGGACCAGTTCTATATGCAGGATGCCTGCATGCTGATGCTCTCAGAAAACTGTCTGCTGTTATGTATTAGCCTATGCTGTTAACCAATTTATTGTATACTGTTGCATAATGTTCGATGTAAAACAAAGCTCTTGCTTTGTGGATTTTGTTTTACTGTAAACCGCAACTGAACTCTGGAAGATGCGGGATATAAATGTTTGTTAAATAAATAAATAAATAAAAAATAAATAAATAAAACAAGTGGATGAACTCAGGGAAGAGGTGGTGAGACTGAAGCAGTCGAGACAGTGAGAAGTACATTGATGAGATGCTTCTTGAAACATGCAAGCTCTCCAACAGAAGTGAAGAAGGGAGGCTCAAGAAGGAAGAAGGTTTGCCTCGAGTCACCAGAGCCTGCAGTATCAACACTCCAACTCCTCCAGCCCTTCAATTGAAGAACCTGTATGCATCCCTGGAAGTTGAGGAGATGGAAGCATCCGACAAAAGAGAAGAACTTCAGCTCGAGCACCCCAAAGTTACAGAATCTGTCACCATAAGGAAGAGAAGGGTAGTGGTGGTTGGCTACTCTCATTTGAAAGGTATCAGGTGTCCATCTGCCGATCAGCCTTTATGTCCAGAGGGGTGTGCTGTCTGCCAGGTGCCAAAATTTGAGATTTTATGGAGAGCTTGCCAGGACTCATCAAGCCTGGCTATTATCCAATGATGCTCATCCATGTTGGCATAAATTATACTGCTAGGTAACCCTCCAAGCATATCAAAAGTGAATTCATGGCTCTGGGACAGCAGATAGGTCACAGATGGTATTCTCTTCAATCCTCCTTGTTGAGGGTAAAGGCTGAGGCAGAAAAGCTCACATCCTGGAGATGAATGCATGAATGTATAGATGGTGTCATTGAGAGCATTTTGATTTCCAGTACCATGGGATGATATTCCAAGGGCTGCAGAGCAAAGATGGTGTCAATCTGTCTAAGAAGGGTTTAAATGTCTTCAGCAGCAGACTGGCTAACCTATTGAAGAGGGCTTTATTCTAGATTCATTGGGGATGGGTGAAGAAAGAACCCAGGTAAGTGAAGAAAGCCCCCAGGTAAGTGAAACATTAAATACCTCTGTAGAAATTGGTAAATGGGGCAATATCTGGAAAGCGGTCTGTATAAATGCCCACAACATGGGAAATAAAATCACAGATGTTGAGGCTTTAATGGAAGAGGTTGGCTTGGATTTAGTGGTGGGTATGGAGACATGGTTCATGAAAAACCATGCCTGGGATGTAATTATACCAGGCTATACCTTATTTAGGAAGACCAGAGTAGGAATAATGGGAGATGGAGTGGCACTATATGCAAAAAATAATATTAAAGCTATAGAAATACAGAGCTTAAAAGAAAAAGAGACGGCACTGTGGGTTAAATTTAGAAAGAGGGAAAGGGAAATCCATTTGCATTGGAATTATATACAGATCCCCGTCACGGGGAGTAGAAGTGGAAGAAGAATTAATAGAAGACATACACAGTATTTCCATGACAGGAGAAGTGCTACTGATAGGTGATTTCAGTATGCCAGATGTGGCGTGGCACATCCCTGCTGTGATGTCATCTAGAAGTAAGGAGATCCGGGATCAAGAAGTATGGAGAACAGGGAAAACTGTTCAGGCAACTGGTAAAAGAACCCACACATGATGGGGCCATACTGGACTTAGTGCTTATCAATGGGGAAAGTATTTCTGATGTTAGAAATGGAAATCAACTCGCATCTAGTGATCACCAGATTACATGGTTCAGTATTAGGACTAGGAGGTATGTTTACAAAGCAGCAGTAGTGGCCTCTGTGTGATATCGGAGCCACAGCCCCTTGAATTCAATGTGGCTGCGGCTCCAGTATTGCACGAAGGCCGCTACCACTGCTTTGTAAATATACCCCTAGGGCTGATAAAATCCATTCAAAAGTGAAGATCTTAGATTTTAAGAAAACTAAGTTTGCCAAACTGGGACAATACCTCAAAGAATAGCTAGTGGGATGGGAACAGCTGGAGGATGTAGAAAAACAGTGGGCAAAACTGAAAGGGGATATTATAAGGGCAAGAAACCTTTTTGTTAGAAAGATAAATAAGTGTAAAAGGAAAAGGAAGCCACCATGGTTCTCAAAAAATGTAGCTGAAAAGTTGAAAAGGGGAGGCCTTCATGACATACAAGATATCAGAGAGAGAGGAAGACAGGCATCTATATTTGGAAAAACTTAGAGACGCTAGTAAATTAGTCAGGAAAGCAAAGGCACAAAAAGAAGAAGAAATAGCCAATGTAATAAAACGCAGGGAACAGACATTTTTCAGATATGTTAGTGAGAGAAGGAAGGGCAAAGTGGTATTGTCAGACTCAAGGGTGAAGGGGAGGAATATGCAGACACTGATGAGGATAAAGCGGACTTGCTTAACAAATATTTCTGTTCTGTGTTCACAGATGAAAGGCAAGAGCAGGACCTCAGAAAACACCACAAATAGGAACAGAAGCAACAGAGATCTCATAAACTTTTCTGAAAATTGTATTTGTGAGGAACTAGTTAAACATAAAATAGACAAAGCAATGGGTCCAGATGGGATTTATCCAAGAATACTGAGGGAACTTGGGGACATTCTAGCGGCTCCACTGTCTGACATTTTCAATGCTTCTTTGGAGTCAGGAGTGGTGCCAGAGGACTGCAGAAAGGCACACGTGGTCCCTTAACACAAAAGCAGATGTATGAATGACATTGATAAATACAGGCCAGTTAGTCTGACCTCTGTGATTAGTAAATTATTGGAATGGCTACCTAAAGAGAGAATAGTGAGGGGTTTGGAGTCCAATGAATTGCAGGATCCAATGCAGCATGGATTCACCAGAGGCAGTTCTTATCAGACAAATCTGATTGACTTCTTTGAATGGGTGACCTCGGAGATGCACCAAGGGAGAGCCTTAGATGTGGTGTATTTAGATTTCAGTAAAGCCTTTTACACCATTCTGCATAGACGACTTATAAACACACTGAGTGCCCTAGGGATGGACCTTAAAGTTACTGATTGGGTTAGAAATTGGTTGAGTGGAAGGCAACAAAGGGTAGAAGTAAATGGAGCTCACGCTGAGGAGAATGAGGTTGCCAGTAGGATACATGGGATCTGTCCTTGTTCTGATTCTTCGTGACATCGTTGTTAGTGATATTGCAGAAGGGCTGTCGAGTAAGGTTTGCTTGTTTGTGGATGATACCAAAATCTGCAATAGAGTAGACACCCAGAAAGGAGTAGATAAAATGAGGAGGGATCTAGCTAAGCTTGAAGAATGGTCTAGAATTTGGCAGATGAAATTTAATGCTAAAAAATGCAGGGACATGCATTTGGGCTGCAAAAATCCAAAGGAGCGGTACAATGTAGGGGGTGAGGTACATCTGTCCATGAAAGAAGAGCAGGACCTGTGTGTAACTGTGTCTTACAATTAGCTAAACAGATGACTACGAAAGCCAGAAAGATGCTTGGGTGTATAGGAAGAGGAATGGCCAGCAGTAAAAAGAAGGTAATAATGCCTCTATAAGTCTCTGGTACAACCTTATTTGGAGTACTGTGTGCAATTCTGGAGACTACACCTTCACAAAGATATAAGCAGGTTGGAGTCAGTGCAGAGGGTGGCTACTAAAATGGTTAATGATCTTCATTATGAAGTATATGAGGACAGACTTAAAGATCTTAATACGTATACTTTAGAGGAAATGCGGGATAGGGGAGATATGATGGAGACATTTAAATACCTCCATAGCATAAATTCATAGGAAAGTCTCTTTCATTTGAAGGCATGCTCTGCTAAAAGAGTACATAGGATGAAGGTGAAAGGGGATAGATCCAGGAGTAATATGCAGAAATATTTTTTTACGGAAAGAGTGATAGATGCATGGAATAGTCTCCCTTTGGAGGTGGTAGAGATGAAGACAGTATCTGAATTCAAAAAAGCATGGGACAAACACAGAGGATCTCTGAAGGTAAAAAGAGGACTATTGTAGTTGATATTTATTTAACGGTCTTTCTATACCGCCTTTTCGTTTAATCAAGGCAGTTTACATTAACTTCAACTTTTACAAAGAACATCAAATTATAAACAATAACTTTTACAAAAAACTTTCAATTGTAAACAGTAACATTATATCATGGATATAGAAGGGCAGACTAGATAGACTATGTGGTCTTTTTCTGCTGTCATGTTTCTATGTTTCCCTGGCCCCAGTGACAGCTTCCTCAACAATGGCCAAAACACGTTGTTCCAAGTTGGTGAGGATGGGCAGACGCTGAACTGCATTAGCTTCCTCAGAGGTGCTGTTGTGTCACCATACTGTGTATAAATAATTTAATGCTGAGGCAGTTATATCACCTACATATATTTTACATTTTTTGACAAAAAACAGGTCACAAATATGTATAATACCCACCCTCCCTCCTGCCCCCATGTGCTTTGGGAATAAGGGCAGAGATGCATGCCAGCAGCTGCTACAGATGAGCAAAAGCGAAGTGAATAAAAGTCACAACTCCTAATGGTCAGTTGAGGAAACAGCTTTATGAGATACCCTTATACAGGCTGTGTTTCAGCAGGACACTTTCTTCAGGGGGTTAACCTCCAACAGCAATATGATATTGAAAATAATAAAAACAAAATTGCTAAGAATTAAAAACTGAAACAAATTTATAGGTTAGTTAAAAAAGTTATAAAAGAATAAATCATTAAGGTTGTGGTACAGAGGGGCTTTTTTTAAAATATTAGGTCAGTGCATATTATAAGTCACCGTGCCGGCATGTATGAACACCTAAGATACCAATATAGGGACAATGAGTAAAACCTTTGAGGAGCAAACCAGCCAGCTAAATCATAATGGTGAACAATAAAAGATAAAAAGAAGAACTAGCAATAAAACTAGAAAAGCCTCTTAAAGGGACATGCACCCCCATATATATTAACACTCAAATGTTCAAACTGTTGACAAGCCTCCTAAAGTGACAGCATAAAACATATTAAAAAGAAGTCTAAAAACTATAGGAATCATTAAAAATAAAAGATAAAACAACAAAATAAGAAATAATACTGTGTCTTAAAAATGGCCATAAAACCAAAACAGCAGGATAAAACATGTTAAAAAGAAAATTAAAACCCATAAGAATGATAAACGATACTAAATAAAAATAAGAAAACCCTAATGTATCTAAAAACAAGCATAAAACCAAAATAAAAAAATAGGTGAATAATCAGTAATATAATAACTCATAAAACAACTGTATAATAAGAACAAATGATAGAATATAATATAAATGATAAAAAGGGGGGAGGGGACAGAGAGGGAAAGGAAGAAGGGTGGAGGCGGGAAGGGAAAAAGGATGGAAAAGGGGAGGAGAGAGAAGGGAAGGAAGGATGGGGAGAAAGAAGAAAGAGGGAAAGGGTGGGGGAGAGGATGAGAGGGAGAGGGGAAGGGAGAGAGGGAAGGTGCAGGGGACGTGGAGGAAGTAATACATGAATTAAATAAAACAGAGCATATAAAAATCAGAATTAATAGTTAAAATAAAAATAAGAACAGAGCAGATAAAACTAAACATAAAATGGTAAAAACTAGATTATAAAAAAATATAAAAAAATAGAAGTCTTATGTCCATATTAAGCCCATGTATTTTTGTTGTAATTGTAATGGAATGTTTTCTATATCTCCTCCTCTCCAATGGGGTCTCAACACCTTGATACAAAGTTCTTAAGATCTATTAGAGAGTATCATGCTGAAGTCCAATGTGCAACAAGAGGTTTATCCTGAAGTTATCTCCTCAAGAAACTCTTATGTTCAACTGTACAGATGTATACATTATGTTTTGTTTTTCCCATGTATAATAAGTTGCAGGGGCAAACTATCACATGGGTAGAATCACAATTAGAGAAATTGGTGAGGAAAATCTTTGTTGCTGATGGAAAATGTGAAGAAGTCTTTTGTGACCAAGGTGTTACTATATATGGAACAATGTCCACACTTGAAATTGCCAATGACTTTTGGCTTAGCTTGTGGTACAGAGAGTGCAGAGGTTGGCTAAATTAGTATTACATTTTTGGGCCACCGTGATGCAACTAGTCCTGAAGACAGGGAGGGTAGAAAGAATATGCCACTCTTCCTTTAAAAATTTTGTAATATCACATGATAAATCTGAAAATATGAGAGGGCAAACCAACTGATCATTCATGTTATGTGTGAAGCCTTGTAATAACTTAGAGTGATCAGAGGATTTAGCTAGATCATAGGCTCAACTGATACAGCATGGGAGATAACCCCTTTTCTTGAAATCACTTCTTCATGTCTCTGGCATGCACCTCAGAATCTTTTAAAGAACATATTCTTATCACCCTCAAGAACTGGATCACAGGCAGATTACATTTTAAGGAGCAGGTATGGAAACTATTGAAATGAAGTAGATGGTTCCTATCTGTAGGCTTCCTGTAAAGATCAGTCACAAAGCCTTTTTCTCTTTTTTTTATTAAGATATCTAAATAAGATACTTGAACTTTGCTAATTGTGAATTCAAATTGCAAATTGCGGTCCAATGAGTTGGTATATACACTGGCAGTCAAACAGGACTTTATTGAACCCCAATGCATTTTGGCCTTCATTGTATGTATCATCTCTTTTGTCTCTCAGGGCACTGTGCTATGGGTACTTGTTCTTTCTTGTCTCTTCATCCAATGAGTTGACCCAGGTAAGACATTTGTGAAGACAGTAACCCTCATGCTCCCATACCATCAGCACATTGTCTATATATATTTTCCAAAGTTTGACATTTGAGCAAAACACTACAAGACTTCACTCCAGATGTTTCAAGCCTTTCAACAGAGACCTTATCCTCATGGAAACGCAACAACTCATTAGCGAAACCACCATGAACCTTGACGACCTGATTACTCACTGGAACAAGTGCCTTAGTGCAATCGCCCTACGCACACCAACTAACAAGCCCCCAAGGAAAAGAATGAACGCTCCATGGTACACAGCCGATCTTAGAGCCTCTCTTACCCAATTACGGAAACTCGAGAAGCGCTGGCGCCGATCCCACTCTTCAATTGACCAGACTGCATACAACTGTCATCTGGCTGCTCACCGCAAGGCAACCACTGATGCAATGAAACAATACTACTCAGAGACCTTAAAGAGATCACTTAATAAACCCCATGATCTTTTTGACCTAGTCAAGACTCTATCAAAGGAACCAACCCCCGGACCGCAATTTGAGATTCACCCACAAGATTTTGCTAACTATGCACAATCCAAGATATGCCAGATTATCAACATCTCGACTACAACCACCACCCCTGAACGAGATGGCCCCACAGCTCTAACCATATTCTCTACCCCTACCAAAAAAGGAATTGAAGACACGATTATGGCCCTCAACACCACCACATCTCAGTCTGACCCATGCCCAGCCTTCTGGATTAAGGAGCTCCGCAGCCACTTCAGCCCAATACTATCCAATATAATGAACCTCTCCTTCACAACAGGTTCCTTCCCCTCCGCTCTTAAGCACACCTCTATCAGACCTCTTTTGAAAAACTGCAAACTCGACCCCCAAAAAGTGGATTCATATAGACCTATATCCAGTATTCCGTTACTTGCGAAGATCATCGAAAAAGAGGTACAACGACAACTACAAGATCACGTCGACATTGCCTCACCATTAGACCCCTGCCAACATGGTTTTAGGGAATCCCACGGAGTGGAAACCCTTCTTACCACCCTCTTCTGCAGGATAATCACTGGCATTGATGACATCCGTCAAGGATTTGCTCTCATCTTTCTGGACATCGCTGCAGCTTTTGACTCAGTAAGTCATGAGCTTCTCTTAGGTCGACTATTTGAGAAAGGAATTACTGGTAGAGCGCTTGATTGGTGCAGATCTTACCTGTCTGGAAGATGGCAGCATGTGCGTTCTGGAGGGATGACATCAGAACCTTTCCACCAAAGCCAGGGAGTCCCACAAGGTTCTTCCCTTTCGGCCCTCTTGTTTAACATTTACATGCAGCCAATTTGCAAGATCATCCGATCCTTCAATGTCGACTGCATGTTATACGCTGATGATGTCCTGCTGTACATACCCTTCTCTACGGAACATCCGGACCTCTCTCCACTGACGAGTTGCTTCAACGCAATATCTGACTGGCTTCTCTCCCAAAACCTCTGAATACAACATAAGAAAACGGAAGTACTCTTCATTACTAGGAACACTAACTTCACACCACCACAATTCCTTAAAGTAAAAGAAGCAGAGCTACAAACTAAACCATCAATACGCTACCTGGGAGTCACCTTGGATCAGCGCCTAGACATGAAAGCCCACATAGGGAAAACAGTCAGAGCAGTATACTACAAGATCCGCTCACTTCGGCATTTACGATCTATGCTGGAACCAAATGACTTCAGGACTATATACCAGGCATTGATCATACCTCATTTTGATTACGCCAATGCCATCCTTCAAGGCCTGCCCCTATCCACCCTACACCCGCTGCAGCTCGCCATGAACGCTGCAGCAAGGGTCATCCATGGAGCCCCCAGAAGCGACCACGTGACACCTCTGTTGATACAATTACATTGGCTACCTATCCAGGCTAGAATCGTTTTTAAGACTCTGTTACTCACTTTTAAAGCTATTAACAAGCTCTCCCCTGAATCAATAATGGCCCTCATCCATACCATATCTCCTAATAGAACAAGGAGATCCACAGCTACAAACACCCTAAAAGTCCCGAAAGCATTAACAGTTTGCACTTCATCTACAGCCAACAGGGCGTTTAGTATCAGCGCACCAAGATGCTGGAACGCATTACCTCCAGATATCCGGGCTATTAAGGGCCTTACGCAGTTTAGGAAAGCCCTCAAGTACCATCTTTTCAATAAGTACCTCATAGAACCCAACCTCACCCACCGAGACAGAGATGCAACCCACTAAGCAAATATATGGTTTCCCTACAACATGCCAAGAAAGATTCTCTAACCCTTAGTGGTGCATTTGTTTCTATAGAATTCATGATCATACAACCTTATGTAGCAATATTTGTAAATAGTTTACAAGCTTATGTAGCAAGTTTTTGTAAATAGTTTACCCCTGTTATCTAAGTTACTTGCCCTGTTATCTGTAAACTCATACATGTTAACTGTACTGAGCGTTTCTGTTCCATGTAAACCGCGCTGATGCTGAATAGTGCGGTATATAAGAGAATGTAAATAAAATAAATAAAATAAATAAAATGGATGCATAGTCAGAAAGTGTTTCTCAAAATTTGTCACATAAAGTTTTGCTACATATGGACCCATGGAGGACCCCATGGCTACACTCTAAATCTGTCTATCAGCAGAAATCTGTCTGCAGCAGAAATAGTTCTCTGTAAGGGCTAAAGTAACCAATTGCATCAGGAAACAAGTTGGCATTCTCCTTGGCACTTTTCTTTTGAGAAGGATGTTCTCTAGTATCTCTAGGGCTGCTTGCTATGGGGCATTAGTGTACAAAGACACAATGTCTAGGGTAACTAAAGTGAGATCATCATGGTACCCAGAAAAGCAATTTAAAATTTGAATGATTTATGAGGAATCTCTCATATAGGAAGCTGCCCGAGTCACCAAGAGACAGATTTGATAACATGCACGTCTGGCCCGTGGACAAGGCTAAATTGAAAACAGGCCCCATTTGAACCTCATTCCATATACGTGGATCTAGACATACCTGTAGTTCCGGAATCAGGGAAACAGATGTGTCTGGCATGGAACGGGCAAAGCGCTATTCAGCTGGCCCATTCACTCATCAGGTGCATGCATCAGGTGCACGCATCAAGTTCTTCTGTTTAAACTGATATGAATTATTTATAAGGGTGCCTAGCAATATCCAAGTTTTTGTCTCATCATCTTCTATTTCCTTTTTTAATTGTTTTTTTTTATTTTTTTTAATTTGATTCTTTTATGTGTCAAATGTGTGTGCATTTATAGTCCAAGGCCATTTCACTGGGCACTTTTTTTTGAGATATTGGACATCCGCATGGCCCTGAGTAGGATGGGCCCATTAGGACCCAATTCTGTACCGCAAGAAAAAAACTTTCCTGCCACATACAGAATCGGGTGCGAGGATGGCCCAGCATTCCCCTGCATACTTGCGGGGACATCCTCCCCACAGACTCCCCTGGCTCCCGTGGCACAAACCCCCTCTTCCCCACCGCCCAACCCATGGCTGGCCAGCCTGGGCCTGGATCAGGTGGTGGGGACCCCCTTGCACCCGGCCCCAGGGGGATCTCCGGCCCACATCGCATCGAATAAGCAGCACGTTCCCCATGACTCTACGGGGTGTACAGGGCTATGACTGGAATCGGCCCCATATGTCCTGCCTCCTCGGCCTTCCCCTGCTTCACCCAGACCCCACCTCTCCTGTCCCCACCAGCTTTCCCCATCCTGATGCTCTATCCGTGTGGGGAGAGCCGGAAGGGGAATAGGGGCAGGATGGCCTGCAGAGCTGCATGTCCCACCAGGATGTGCAGCTCCGCAGGACCCGTCTCAGAATTGGGCCCTAAGGGGTTGAACTGCAAAGGTGTCAATAATGTTGACCACAACTGTACTAGACAGAGTGGTGCAAGAAACTTGACCTTAGACCCGAACTCAGGGACTAAGGAGCCTGCAGTAGTTAACAACTCTAGTGTACCTCTGAAAGAAACCCAGTTATCTGTATTGAGTAATGGGCTATTCAAACCCACTATACATTTTACATTTTGATTTATTTAAAGTTCAGAAGAGTCTCCACATTTTTTTTTCATTTAGAGTACTGTGTTTAAAGTTGTGCATTTCAGAACATTCAAGGACAGACAATGAGAGTTCTATAGTAGAAAAAGCCTTCATCAGTGCTTCCCCTGGGTTCAGTTGATCCAGTGATCCAGACATTTCTGCAATTAGTGGACAAGGATATTTCAAAGGTAATGTTACAGCATAAGATTAGATATTATGTGTCTCACCTGGAAAAAGCAGCCTTAAATTATTTACAAACGAATCCAGATATAATTATTAAAGCTGCATACAAGGGGATTCATTAGTCATAATGGATAGAGAGAGGTATATACAGGGCGTTGTGAGACAATTATCTGATGTACTCTCTTCCAATCACAAACCAGATATTGATCCCACATAGTATTGCAAACAGAAGGTGGATCGTAAGGTAAATTATGGCCTGCATCATGGTTACATCACAGAGAAGGAGTTTAATTTTCTCAAAGTAGATTATCCTATTACACCTGTAAACTATATTTTACTGAAGGTACTTGAAAATTTATGGACATGGTAACATAATAGCCTAGTGGTTAGAGCACTGACTTAGTAACCAAGAGACCAGACTTTGATTTCCATTAGCACTGTTTGTGACTTGGGCAATGTCTCAGAAGAAAGACCTGGCAATCTACTTCCAGTCACGCTACCAAGAAAACCCAGGAGCTGCTGGGTCACCAGGAGTCAGCACTGACTCAAAGGCACACATTGCATTTGCAACATAGTAAATGATGGCAGATAAAGACCAGCATAGTCCATCTATCTTGCCCAGGGAGGTGGCTAGAGTTGTACCTGCAACTCCATGCAGGTTTTCCCTATCTAAACTTTTGTTTTATCCACCGCTCCACACAGGTTACCCTCCTCTATTTTGTGAAATCTACAAATTATTTAAGTTTGATTTGATTCCATCCTCTTTCTATAAAAGGATCCTCTGTCTTTACAGTGTTTGTTTGTTTTTTTTTAATTTGATCACTGTGTTTACTCCCATCACCTCCATTAGGAGGGCATTCCGGGCATCTACCACCTTTTCCCATGAAAAAGTATTTCCATGCATTGCTTTTGAGTTTGCCTCCTTACAGCTTCATTTCCTGCCCTATTGTTCTACAGCATCCTCATCTTTGGCAACATTTTGTTTGCTCATTGTTATACCCTTTAAGTATTTAAACATCTGTATTATATTCCCCCTGTCCCTCTTCTCCTTCATGATATACCTCATACATAGTTTGGTCTTCAAGTCTCTTTTCATATGTCTTCTGACACAGGTTCCATATCATATTTTGCCACTTTTCTCTAAACCGTTTGTCTTTTTATATACTTTGTGAGGTACGGTCTCCAAAACTGAACACAATATTCCAAGTTAGGCCTCAAAACGACTTGTATGGGGCATCAATACTCCTTTATTCTGCTGGTTATCCTCTCTGTATGCAGTAGAACATCCTTCTGGCACTGGCCATTGCCTTGTTACATTGTTTTGCCACCTTGGGATCCTCAGACACTATAACTCCCAGGCCCCTCTCCTGGTCCATGCACAGCAGCCTCTTACCCCATCAAATACAACGCCTTTGGATTTCTGTATGCCAAATGCATTGCTCTGCACTTTTTTCCATTAAATCTTAAGTGTCAAGTATTTGTGATAAGTACAGGACTCAATCCCTAGGATTTCCAGAACTCCTAGAATCCCCAACGATAAAGAGCAGAGGTTCACTGAGAGGGAGAAGAGGAAGTTTTCCTGACATTACAGAGTTTCTTTTCCTGGGGGAGAACATTTGGAGACAAACACTGGGGAGTAAGCTAGACTGAAACCCTAGAGTATCAAAAGTAAGACAATCCCTAAGGGAGAACCAATCACTGGCCAAAGGGGAGGGGCAGCCAGGAGAGAGGGTGTGGCAAATGTTCCTTCCTGGGAATATAATCAGTATGTGAGAGAGCACAGGGAGGAGAAGAATGTTCCACTATGGAGCTTACCTGACTACTGGCCAGCCCAGGCCCAACCTTCACTTGAGCCCCTGAAAGTCCAGCATGATGAGGTACCTGCTGATGATTCCAAAGAGAAACTGGCAATTGATAATTCTGAGTTTTCCATACCTTTATTCTGGGATTTCAGCAGCAAATCAGACCAAAAGAGGTTGGCATTGTGGGAAAAGGACAGCTACAGAGCAGGCCAGAGCCATCAGGGGTGGTGCGACTCTCCAACACTTGCTCAGTGATCTCCCAGCCAAAGAAGGGAGAAGGAAAAGAACAAATGTCTGCCTGTGTTTGGAGAGAGCTGGTGTTATATTTTGGTGTTTTGACAGTTTATTCTTTTTTCTTCTGCAAGAATACAGTATAAAGTGCTTTTGTGTGTGTCTTTCAGCTGTTATGTGTTGTATGGGGTGGATTTTTGCTACTCACTGCATGTTATCTTCACATTTTATAATTAATGTTTAAAAAAAGATGTTTAATCAAAGAGACTTCCCTTTACAAGAAAGGAAGGAAAGAAGATGTCACTCAGGGCAGTGAGCCTGAGTGAACACTGTGTGGTGACAAGGTAAACCTGGACTGGCTCAGTTTAGAGCTGAAATGGCTTCAGAGCTATTAGAATTTGGGAAAAGTAGAAATTTTACTTTTTTCTTTATTCAGAAATTTTTACCTTATGCTGAAGAATTTATAAGCCAGGGTTCTAGAAACCAAAGCATTACAGGACTCCAAGAGAAGTGCTAAATACTGGACATTATGACTGATGTGTTATTGGGGATTCCCTTTTTATTATTAACCTGCTGGAAAGCTCACAGAAGCCACTAGTGATGGAAGCAGTGAGTGGACTAGGTAAACGTAGATCGATTGTTTATGTCATTAAAATATAGAAAGACTAAGGAATATGCAATGAAGCTACAGTGTAACATGTTTAAGATTAATACGAGAAAATATTTTTTCATTCAACGCATAATCAAACTCTGGAATTTATTATTTGAGGATGTAGTAAAAGCTGTTAGTGGTGTTGTTGTTGTTAAGTGCCGTCAAGTCGGTGTCGACTCATGGCGACCCTCTGGATAGTTTCCTAAATTGTGTTCGGTCTTCAGTCAGGTGGCTCATTGTTGACAGACTGGTACCTGTAGCAGCTGTTATTGTATTGATCCATCTCATTGATAGCCTTCCTCTTTTGCGCTGACCTTCTATCTTCCCAAGCATGATGTCTTTCTGTAATGATCTCTCTCTTTGCATGATGTGTCCAAAGTATGAAAGTCAAAGTCTTGTCATCTGAGCTTCTAAAGAAAGCTTAGGTTTGATCTCCTCTAGTATTGACTGGTTTGTTCTTCGGGCAGTCCATGGTATTCACAGTATTCGCCGCCAGCACCATAATTCAAAGGCATCAATGTTCTTCCTGTCTATCTTTTTCACTGTCCAGCTTTCACATCCATATGATGTTATTGAAAATACCATGGCTTGAACGAGTCAAATCTTTGTATGGAGAGAGACATCTCTGCTCTTGAGAATCTTGTCTAGGTCTTTCATAGCCATTCTGCCAAGAGCAATGCATAGTTGGATTTCTTGACTGCTTGTTGCTTCTTTATTGATAGTTGATCCAAGTAGGTTAAAGTTGTCCACAATTTCAATTTCTTCTCCTTCAATGATGAACTTGTTGATTTTGCCAGTTGTCATGATTTTTGTCTTCTTTTCATTAAGTGCAAGCCCATTTTAAGACTATGTTCCTTGATTGTGAGAAGCAAATGTTTCGGATCATCTTCACTTTCAGCTAGTAATGTGGTATCATCAGCATAGCGCAGGTTGTTGATGAGTCTTCCACCAATCTTCAAACCTCAGAAGAGAATGAAATTGATGAGTTCTATGAACAAGTACAAGTTGAAATTGACAGAACATGCAAACAGGATATCCTGATAGTTATGGGTGACTGGAACACAAAAGTTGGCAACAAAGAACAAGGCAAAGTGATTGGAAAATATGGACTGGGCAACAGAAATGAAACTGGAGAGCTGATAGAACTATGCAAGACCAACCATCTGTTCATCGCAAACACATTTTTCCAGCAACACAAGTGGCGACTGTACACATGGACTTCACCCAATGGATTGTACAAAAATCAAATTGACTACATCTGTGGAAGTCAACAATGAAAAAGCTCTATAACTTCAACAAAGACAAAACCTGGAGCTGACTGTGGTACAAATCACCAACTACTAGCATGCAAATTAAAACTAAAGTTGAAAAAGAGCTGTTAGTGTAACCGTGTTTAAAAAAGGTTTGGACAAGATCCTGAAAGAAAGGTCCATAAACCATTATTAATGGGCAGCCAGAATATCCACTGCTTGCCCCAATACAAGCATTGTGGAACTTGTGTCCTTTGGGGAAACCGCTAGGTACTTGTGACCTAGATTGGCTGCTGCTAGAAACAGGATACAGGGCTTGATGGACCTTGGTCTGACCCATATTGCATATCATATGTTCTTATAAACCAAGGAATTATTTTTCCATTACCTTCCTACTGAGGGTGAGTTGGCAGTCTCAGGGACTACAAACCTTGTTCACTAACAGTGATGTTTCCGTTTTCTTTTGCAAAGTTGTGATACCCCTGCTGATCTATTATTGTTGAGACAAGGTTATTGGACTGCCACTGAGAGTGTCTTTATTTTTATCTTTATTTCGTTACTTGATACACCGCTTAAGTCGAAACATAAAAACGGTGTACAATAAACAAAATCACTGCTGAGACAGGAGGAAAAGAACATCATTAATCAATAGGACAGCAAAGAGGACAGCAAAGGGGGAAAGAAAGAGAAAGAAGAAGAAGGGCATAAAACTCAAGGGGGAGTGTGTGGGAGGTTAAAGGCACACTGAAAGAAAGACTGACGTCATACCTGTGAGCATTTTCCTGGACCTTTAGACTATGTGCAGTCCCCTGCACTTGACATCCATGGTGGTAGCAGAGGTAGAATCCAGCATAGCATACTGCCTACTAGCTATTCCAAGAAGACATTGCAGACCTATAGCTATTAACTAAGTAATGGTACCTGGATAAGTCAGTTGAAGATATACCAGAAATAAGGACCAGGATGGTAGCAGCATGCCAAGAGGGGGCATTGAGTGTTTGAAGAGCAGTATCTGGGTCTTTTCTCTCCCCTTATGTGTTCCCAATAACTTAGCACCAGGGACACAGAGTCTCATAAATTCTTACAGCAAGCCATGGAAGCCAGCTGACAGCAACAACAACCTCTGCTATATATTCACTGTAAACAAGCCCAAAACAAGCAGTTGGTTGTTTTAACAGCAGTGACTAGAGGAACCTGTTTCTCCCACATTGGACCCTTCTGGAAAAGGGATAATAACCCTGGGATTTGGGACTGTGTTTTTAAGTAAAATGGGGGAGAAGAATGATCCAAAGGACTTTATATTACGTTGTTGTTGTTTTTTTTTGGGGGGGGGGGTGGGGCAAGTTGCTGGATGGCCAAGGACCGAGTAGGCCTATGGGTTAGTCTCTTGTTTATCTGTTGAGACTTAGTCACATATTGGATACTAAGCCCAGAGCAAGTTGACAGCTAATATATTCTTAAGGTGGATATACGGGACTGTTTGCGCATTACTAGAGAGCACTAACGCTTGCTTTTCAGTCAGCCAAAATGGGACAGCAGGAACTTCTTGAGGCTGTAATCCAACATTTGAGGGACTGTGACTATAAATTGCTTGAACTTGAAGACAGTTAATCTCAGCTATTGTTTTAGAGCACTATTTTTATGTGGTACCCCTGGACCCGAAGAAGTGGAGAATCAATCAAGGAGGTAGCACTGTGGCTCAGGCCATTAACATTTGAATTTTGAGGCCCAATTTTGTGTAAGTCTTCATTTTCAGAAGGGAGAGGACATGAGAAGGCTGCCCAGTCAAATATAATAGGAGCTGTTGGGAAGAAATATGGGTAACCCTCAGAAAACCTGTTAAGGGAACAGGAGTAGAAGGGAAACCGGATGTTAGTTCCCAGCTTAAATGTTTCTCCCATGGTGGGAAAGGCCAATTAAAAGTGAGTGTATTATGAGAGGGAGCATGATGGGAGGGCAATACCCCAATAGATTCCTTTCCTAAATGTAGAGACAAGGTGATTGTAGAGGCGCCGGCGTACCTATACAGGCCCTGTTAGATTCTAGAGTAATCAATCCATGACATCAAGAAAGAGGGGGAAAGGAGTTTATACATCTCAGGGCCAAATACAGATAAAATGTATTCATGGGGCTAGGTGCAAAGAACTCTTTGCTCTCAGGGAATGAGTCCATTCTCTAGAGGCTATAGTAACAGATTTGGAAAACATAAGAAAGACAGAGAAGTACATAGACAAGACCTACAGAGATATAGTCCTGAAGTCCCACCTCCAGTCTAGCAGCATCCCTGTTGCCATGGAGGAGAGAGGTCACGTGACAGGAGAGCATCACCCTGGTGTGGCAGGAAGTAATCCTATAACTAGGACCTGTCCTCCAGGTGATGTAAAACCCTCTCTCACCGAGGAAGTTTCTCCAGGGCCATGTGCCCATGAGGGAAGGGTTAAGACAGACGTTATAGTTGGTGATTCGATCATTAGACATGTAGATAGCTGGGTCGATTGGTGGACATGAGGATCTCCTGGTAACATGCCTGCCTGGTATGAAGGTAGCGGACCTCACGCGCCACCTAGATAAGGTTTTAGATAGTGTTGGGGAGGAGTCTGCTGTCTTGGTACATGTCGGTACCAATAACATAGGAAAATGTGGTATGGAGGTTCTGGAGGCTAAATTTAGGCTTTTAGGTAGGAAGTTGAAATCCAGAACTTCCAGGGTAGCTTTCTCCGAAATGCTTCCCATTCCATGCGCAGGAACCAAAAGGCAGGCAGAGCTCCGGAGTCTCAATGTGTGGATGAGACAATGGTGCAAGGATGAGGGTTTGGGATTTTTTAGGAACTGGGGAACATTCTAGGGAAAGGAGGGGCTCTTCTGAAGGGATGGGTTTTACCTTAACCTGGATGGAACCAGGCTGCTGGCATTAACCTTTAAAAAGGAGATAGAGAAGCTTTTAAACTAGATAATAGGGGAAAGCCTTCAAGGATACATTGGTTTGGAACAATGTATCCTTGAAGGATACTACCAAAAGAGGTTCCAAATAAGAGTAAAGTAGCCCAAATACTCTTGAGTATGGAGCAGACAGAGCTTAGATTACAAATTACCCGTGCCTACCAATAGCCAGATTAATATGAATAAAATACAGTCTCTAAAATGCTCGTATGAAAATGCTAGAAGTCTAAAAAATAATATGGGAGCATTAGAATATATAGCACTAAATGAGAGGTTAGATATGATTGGAATTTCAGAGACATGGTGGAAGAAGGACAACCAGTGGTACACTGTGATACCTGGGTACAAACTATATCGTGATGATAGAGTTGATCAAATTGTTGGAGGGGTTGCACTCTATGTTAGAGAGGGCATTGAGTCAGAAAGGATTAAAGTTTTGCAGGAAACAAAATTTGCTGTAGAATCTCTATGGATTGAAATTCCATGTAAAAAGGGAAAGGTGATGGCAGTGGGGCTGTACTTTCGACCACCTGGCCAGAATGAACAAATGGATGATGAAATGCTCAAAGAAATCAAAAAAGCTAACAGAAGTTACAGCACAGTAATAATAATGGGTGATTTCAATTACCCTGTATCGACTGGTTCAGTGTCACGGCAGGACATGCTAGGGAGATAAAGTTCCTAGATGAAATAAATGACTGCTTCTTGGAGCAGCTGGTTCATGAACCGACCAGAGGGGAAGACATATTGGACCTAGTCCTTAGTGCAGGGGTTTTCAACCCAGTCCTTGGGGAACCCTAGGCCAGTCAGGTTTTCAGGATTCCCACGATGAATATGCATAGCTATCTTATGCATATTCATTCTGGGAATCCTGAAAATATGACTGGCCTAGAGTTCCCCGAGGACTGGGTTGAAAACCTATGCCTTAGTGGAACACCAGATCTGGTACAATAGATAAGGGTATTGGGGCCACTTGGCATTAGTGATCATAGCATGATCATGATTGATTTAATTAGTGGAGGAGGGATGGTAAGGAAATCCGCATTACTAACTTTAACTTTCGAAAGGGAGACTATGATAAAATGAGGAAAATAGTTAAGAAAAAACTAAAAGGAGCAGTTGCAAAGGTTAAAGACTTACATCAAGTTTGGGTTTTGTTTAAAAATACTGTCTTGGAAGCCCATACCAGCTGTATTCCACACTTTAAGAAAAGTGGAAGGAAGTCCAAAAAACTGCCAGCATGGTTTAAAGGTGAGGTCAGAGAGGCTGTTGTTGCCAAAAAAGCATCTTTCAGGAAATGGAAAAAAAGAGCCAAATGACGAAAACTGGAAACAGCACAAGCACTGGCAAGTTGAATGCAAGGCATTGATAAGGCAGGCAAAGGAAGAATTTGAGAAGAAGTTTGCTGCGGAAGCAAAAATGCGTAATAAAGACTTTTTCAAGTACATTCATAGCAAAAAACCCGTGAAAGAGTCAGTTGGTCCATTAAATGATAGAGGGGTTAAAGGGGCACTAAGAGGTGACAAGACGATAGTGGAGAGACTGAATGAATTCTTTACTTTGGTCTTTACTGAGGAAGATGTAGGGATGTTACCCATGACTGAAGTGGTATTTAAAAGTGCAGAAGAATTGAAGGAAATATCAATACATCGGGAAGATGTATTACAACTATTTGATAAACTGAAGAGTAGCAAATCACCTGGACCGGATGGTATACATCCAAGGGTGTTGAAAGAACTGAAATATGAGATTGCAGAACTGCTATTAGTAATCTGTGAACTATCATTAAAATCATCTGTAATACCTGAAGACTGGAGAATGGCCAATGTAATGCCAATATTTAAAAAGGGTTCCAGGGGTGATCTGGGAAACTACAGACCGGTGAGCCTGACATCAGTACTGGGAAAAATGGTAGAAACCATAATAAAGAACAAAATTGCTGAACATGTAGATAGTCATGGTTTAATGGGAGACAGCCAACATGGCTTTAGACAAGAAAGATCTTGTCTTACTAATCGGTTAGGTTTTATAGAAGGTGTGAATAAACAGGTAGACAAAGGTGAGTCAGTTGATATAGTGTATTTGGACTTTCAGAAAGCCTTTGACAAGGTCCCTCATCAGAGACTTGTGGCAAAACTAAAGAGTCATGGGATAAGAGTCAGTGTACTATTATGGATCAGGAACTGGTTAAAAGATAGAAAGCAGAGGGTAGGGCTAAATGGCCAATTTTCCCAATGGAGAAAGGTGAATAGTGGTGTACCCCAGGGATCTGTGCTGGGTCCGCTGCTTTTTGACATATTCATAAATGACCTAGAAAAGGGAATAATGAGTGAGGTTATCAAGTTTGCAGATGACACAAAACTATTTCAAGTTGATAAAACCCATGAGTATTGTGGAAAATTTCAAGAGGATCTTGATAAATTGGAAGACCGGGCATCCAAATGGCAGATTAAATTTAATATGGACAAGTGAAAAGTTATGCACCTATGGAAGAACAACCCAAACTATGGTTACACGGTCCAATGTTCCACATTAGGAACCACCAGCCAGGAAAAAGATTTAGGTATCATTGTGGATAAAATATTAAAACCCTCCGCCCAGTGTGCAGCAGCGGCCAAGAGATCAAATAGAATGCTAGGTATCATAAGGAAAGGAAAGGAAAATAAAACAAAGGATATTATAATGCCTCTGTATCGTTCCATGGTTGAATATTGTGTGCAATTCTGGTCGCTGTATCTTAAAAATGATATAGCATTATTAGAAAAGGTTCAGAGAAGAACCACCAAAATGGTAAAGGGGATGTAAGGATACCCCTATGAAGAAAGGCTAAAAAGGTTAGAGCTCTTTAAACTGGAAAAGAGACAGCTGAGGGGAGATATGATAGAAATCTATAAATTAATGAACAGAGTGGAACGGATAAACGTAGATCGATTGTTTACGTCATCAGAATATAGAAAGACTAGGGGACATTCAATGAAGCTACAGGGTAAACTATTCAAGACAAATAAGAGAAAATATTGTTTCACTCAACGTGTAATCAAACTCTGGAACTTGTTACCGGAGGATGTAGCAAAAGCTGTTAGTGTAGTTGGGTTTAAAAAAGGTTTGGACAAGTTCCTGGAGGAAAGGTCCTTAAACCATTATTATAAAGGTACCCAGGATATCACTGCTTGATCCAATACAAGCATTGTGGAACCTGTGTCTCTTGGGGAAACTGCTAGGTATGTATGACCTAGATTGGCCACTGTTGGAAACAGGATACTGGTCTTGATGGACCTTCGTCTGACCCAGTATGGCATATCTTATGTTCTTAATAGAGAGATCCAGGATAGGCCAAAAGCGAGATCTTTCCCTTCAGTACATTCCAAGAAAGGAAAGGAAAGGAACAAAGAAATACTAAGAAAACACAAAATGTATCCCAGTAAGAACAGGCAGAGAAGGCAAAACAAATGCTCTGGGTCTCCAAGGAAGTGTTGTCAAGAATTCCCGTGTTCCAGCAGGAGCAGGAATGAGGAGTGTGCTCTTGTAAAATCAAATAAGGAACCCCATTCAGGTCATCATCACTTTTGTATTCAGGATGGGCTACTTTATAAGAAAATTGTAGATAGGATGGGGGAAGAGTCAAAGATTCAGTTGGTCGTGCCCCAGGCCTTTCAACCTAGTATTTTGAAACTTGCCCATGAGCACCTCTTATCCAGTCATAACACAGCTTGGAACAATTTGACCAAATACTAGAATGTTTTTACTGGCCAGGTGTATAGAGTTCTGTGATAGTTGTGGAACCTTGGGCCGGAAGGACTGGGATTTCTAGTCCCACAGGTGCTCCTTGTGGTCTTGGGCAAGCCACTTAACCCTCCATAGCCCACGTTCCCTGTAAAATAGTTATCTCCAAGTTATAATGTCCTGTTCAATGTAATTTCAGTTTGTTCAATGTAAACCTTGACCTAGTACAAGCACTGCAGAACCTGTGTCTTTTGGGGAAACTGCTAGGTACGTATGACCTAGATTGGCCACTGTTGGAAACAGGATACTGGGATTGATGGACCTCGGTCTGACCCAGTATGGCATTTCTTATGTTCTTATGTTCTTATGTTAAACCACACTGATGCAGAATAGTGCGGTATATAAGAGAATATAAATAAATAAATAAAGTAACAGGTGTTATGCCCATTGAGGTTGCACGCGTTCCATTGCCCACAGTAGGGAGCCTCTTTCTTAAGTAGCGATAGATATAATTAGCCCCTCAGATAGAAGCAACCAAGACTATATGTAAATCCTAGTGATTCTGGACCATGCTTTTGGTTGTGCATTTGCTCTTGTCCTGATCCTCCAAATCTCCTTGTCACCTCCTATGTTTCCTTATCATTCACATAGATGTATCCTAGTCCCCATTTGGGTTATCTGTCTTGATTAGATTGTAAGCTCCTAGGAGCAGGGACTGTATCAACAGCACTGTCTATGCCTTGAAGTGCTACAGTATATAAATGATAAGTAGGTCCATTTCAGCGAAGGTGATAGCTTGGAAATTAATACAGTTTTCCCACCAAATAGGGTTTCCATGGGAGATCATTATTGATGAGGGTATCAATTTATGTTCAGTATCCTAAGGCAGTTATGAGAATCTTTGGTATCTGTCACATCAGGACACCAGCCTACCATCCCCAAGAAAATCAGTTACTTGAGATTTAATCAAATCCTTAAGAACATGCTCAAGCAATGATTGAATAGAAATGTAGGGAATTGGGACCAGCTGTTAACATTGCTAATGTACACAGCCAGAGAAAACATCCACTCTTCATTTGAGATAAGTCCTTTTAAGCTTTGGTATGATTGACCCCGAGGGAATTATTAGATATCCTAAAAGAGCAGTGGAGGAAAGCAAAAACATAACCACTCAATATTATATCTTATCTGACTGGGTTTAAAGGTTACTTGCAGAGGGTGACCAAGGATGCATAGAACAGTTTAAGGAAAAATCAAGAGATAAAAAATCTATTATGATGGGGTACTAGGGCTCAGGATTAGAAGTGGGGCAGAAGGTATTAGTGTTAGTCCTCTCTTTCCCATAAGTTCACTGCCCAATGGAAAGGACCACTAGTAGTGGAAAAAAAATGAGAGCCAGCGGATTATGTTGTAAGGGACAACAAGGGTTTGATGAAGATTTACCATTTTAATCTGCTAAAGCCCTGACAGGAAAGAGAGGCATTAGTGGCCACCCTCAAGGAGGAACAAAAGGATGAGTTTGGACCCTATTTGGCCGAAATGAAGAAAGGGGGTCAAGTTAAGATTGACCTAAATTTGAATCCAGTCCAGAAGAGGGAAATATTGAGATTATTGGAAGAATTTAACGATGTCCTATCCCCTATATCAGGACAAAAACATTTAGTGGAGCATGATGTTGTGATCCCCACCAGGGAAAATAAACCCTACTGTTTGACAGAGGCCAAGTGGATAAAGGTCAAATGACAAGTGGAGGAAATGGGATAATATAAGAGTTCCGGAGCCCATGGTACAGCCAAAAGATGCTAATGCTAAAGAGAATAGGATACAACAGTTTTGTATTGATTTCCACCAAGTAAATGCAACCTCAGTGCATGATGCATATTCATGTCACAAATTGATAAGTTGTTAGATCGGTAGGCACAGCACACGATTCTACCGTTCTCGACTGACTGAACGGTATTAGCAAGTATTCTTAACCTCTTCCTCCAAAGTTGACAGCTTTCAGCATGCCAAAAGGGCCTATACCATTTCAAATGTATGCTTTTTGATTTTCACGGTGCTGCAGCCTCTTGACAGCAGTTGACTGATATTGTACAAAGACCACAAGGACTTTGCTGCAGCCTGCATAGACAATGTAGTCATTTTCACTTCAGATTGGAAGAACCATATTCCCATGGTAAGAGCTGTATTAGGGGCACTCAGGAGAGCTGAGCTTATAGTCAACTCCAAGAAATGCTCAATAGCCCAAAAAAAGATTAAGGGGCTTGTTTACAAAGCCACGGTAGCGGTTCGCGATCGTTATCGGAGCCGCGGCCCCATTGATTTCAATGGGGCCGCGGCTCCGATAACGACCGCGAACCGCTACCGCGGCTTTGTAAACAAGCCCCTAAGTATATAATTGAGTAGAGGGTAAGGAGTTGAGACACTGTTAGAGAAATTATGAAGTGTTAAAGATTTCCCTGTACTTAGAATTAAAAATCAGCAACAAATAAGGAAAAAACTCCTCCAACTTAAATAGCAGAAATGTTTTATCCAAATCCTCAAGGACCTCAAATCAAGAATGTCCGGCAATCAAGCCCAAAAGAAATTTATAAGCTATTGGGCCAGCTCAATATTAAATCATTACACAGGACTGCAAAAAAAAATTTTTCGACAGCTGTTTTGGTTATTCCACGTAATCTTTATGTTTTTTGGTGCACTGAATCCGAAAATGACCTCCATTTTCTTATAGGACATCACGTTTCCTGACAATTTAGGTAACTATGTTAAATAAGGCAATACCTCAAAATAAATGGAAATAGACTTATAAAATTAAAGTTTTATTACAATATTTTCATGAAAATCCTTTTTTGAACTGAAATGAGCTCACCTACACACACTAAACTCGATTCTTCTTCCTTGTGAGGCTCCTCTTGGTGCATTTACGCTTGTGAGTAGCATCTGGAATGTCTCTCTGAAGCATCCAACAGTAGTCTGCCATCATTGTAATGCTCCATTTTCCCTGGTATCTCCTTTCCATCTCTTTAATGTCTTAGTGGAATTGTTCACCTTGTTCCTCACTCACAGCTCCCAAATTTTCAGGAAAGTAGTCAAGGTGGGACTGGAGGAAATGCACTTTCAAACTCATCAGGCAACCTAAAGCTTGAAATGCTTTCAGCATTCGTCCGACGATCTTTTTCTAGTGAGAATCTTTGTTTTTGCCTAAAAATTTCTGTACGACTTCTTTAAATGCAATCCACCCTTCTTTTTGAGGATCTGTCATGGTATTGACAAACTCTTGATCAACTATAAGCCTTCTAATGTCTGGTCCGACGAACACACCTTCCTTCACTTTTGCCTCCAACAGGCCTGGAAACTTGGAAGTGATTTTACGAATTGCTTCATCAATCCCAATTTTATGTGGAGAGGTGGTAGAAGAACTTTATGGGAAGGTACCAAAGTTTCTCAGAGGACATTTTTTTCACCGACTGTTAGCACCCTCGGCTGCCAACTCTGCTTGGTCCAGTGATTTTGTCGGTCTCGACTGTCCCATAGACACAGAAAATAAGGATATTTGGTATACCCAGCTTGTTGCCCTAGCAGCATGCACAAGACCTTCAAGTCCCCACACATTTGCCAACCATGGTCTTCATATTTAAGTTTACGAAAAACCAATTCCAAGTTCTCGTAGGTTTCCTTCAAGTGTACGGAATGACCTACAGGTATGGAAGCGTAAAAACCGTTGTGGAGTAAAACTGCTTTGAGACTTCTTTTTGAAGAATTTATAAAAAGATGCCATTGATCTGAATCATATTGGATTTTAAATTGACCCATCAGACCTTTGACATCGATGCAATAAACCAACTTGTCTTCCTGGGCGAAGTAAAGAACGAACTCCTTTTCACGATGTCTGAACCAATGTTCCCTCTAATTTTCTGTAGGCTGTGTGCGCATAAAATATCAGCTGTGCAACCTTTGAAGGAAGGTTAAATTTTTGTGTGCCACATAACGACACTCGGAGTTATATACTTTAAAATTTGACTATACATCAGAATACAGTATGTACACCACATTGATTGCACTAGAAAACATTGTAGAACTTGTGAAAACCATAAACACATAACAACTTTTAAATTTTAAGACATCTGTGTTGTTTTCTATCAGAATCAGAACCATAATTTTTGTGTGCTCTGTTGTAAAGTATGTGCGCTCGCTTGGCGAGGTGTGTGCGCGCGCACACACGCACAGCTTAGAGGGAATAGTGGTCTGAACCATGAAGATGACACTCCTGGCAACAATAAATTCCTGCTTTTCAGCCTTGATCCGAGTAACTCAGCGGCATCTTTGGGAAGATTCAAGTCTCTTACCAAATCATTCATCTCCTCCTGAGAAAACAATTTGGTCTTGTATCATCTTCAAAGTCAAAACTTGATTCGTCATCTGGTTCAGGTATGACTTCACCTTCATCGGAGCTAGGTATCTCTTCCAAGGTAGCAGAGGGCTTGGGTACTGGTATATCTGTGCCATGGGGGATGGGACGAATTGCCGAGTGAAGATTGGGGTATGAAATGGAATGCTTCCATTTGGAATTAAACCCTTTCACATCACATGAACAAAAGTAACAGTCGTCACTATGGTTCTTTTGCTCTCGCCATACCATAGGAATCCCATAACGGAAAGATTTTTTCTTAAACTTGAACCAATTTCGGAGGTCCTCAACACACCGTTTGCACACTTTATAAGGCACCTAGACTTTACCTTGATCTCCAATTTTTAGTCCAAAGTATGCAAAGTATACTTTTTCACAAAGTCTGTAATATTCTGTTGTTGCTTCAACACTGTATATTCACCACAGATGAAGCAGAAACTGTCTGGTGAATTAATACACTTTTGCGGAGCCATAACATAATGGTTGAAGAATGACGAGCTAACACGAATTGCAATGAAAAAGTGTGAACAGCCTAGAACCAAGAACCTGATGATGATTCGTGCACAAGTGTGGCATGCAGGAGAGAGCAGCTCTGTGTCTGTACACGAGACATCGCAGTGCTGGCCACACCTCCCTGCACTGACCAGAGCTGCTGCTATCTGCCCTGTGTCGCCCTCCCACTGGATTCTTCAGGAAAGATTAACCCTTCTACCATTAGAAGCACAGACTTAAAACTTGCTTAGCTTGTGTATATATTGCTGACCATCAGATTTACAGTACTATTTTATTTTTTACATAACTCGGACAACCCCTTTAAGGTTTTTTTTGGCATTTTATATCTTAAATGCACTTATGTGAATTAATTAATATTAATTTGAATTAATTAATAGTAATTTGAAAAAAATTGATAAATTTGAAGACAATTTTGCATGTTGTGACAAATCATGACATCTAGGAGTTTTTTCAATATTTTATTTGTTTTCAGCACACCAAAATACATGGAAATTAGATGAAAATAATCAAACAGCTTTTTAGTCGCAGACCTGTGATCAGTCCAGAGGTGTAGGAATTGTAGTAACAAATTAGGGCCAGTCGGTTCACTAGGTAAGCTAGGCTGCTGCCTAGGGTGTCTGGCCCACTTAGGGGTAGCAACAGCACATATGACCGGTCGTGCCACCCCTCCAGCTGCTGCCCCACCCAGCTGCTGCCGCCTCCACCCCTGCCATTGCTGCTGTCACCACCCACCCCCCCTGCTGTCACCGATTCTGTCTCGGGCAGTGGCAGCAGCAGTATTTCTAAAAGGAGCTGCTTTTTGCTGCCGTTTCCTTACCCACAGGTAAGAAAGCTGTGGCAAAAAAGCCGCCTCTTTTAGAAATACTGCTGCTGCCCACCTCTCCCTCCTGAGATGGTATTGATGGCAGCTGGGGGAGGTGGCGGTGGCAGCAGCAGCTGGGGGGGGGGCTGGTGTGGTCATGGCACACATGATCGGCCACACTGCCCCCCCAGCTGATGCCACTCCCCCACCTGTCACCTGCCACTACCGTCACTGCCCCTCCCAGCTGTTGCCAATTCCATCTTGGGAGAGAGAGGCAGACAGTGGCAGCAGTAGTATTGCCATTGCTTTTAGAAATACTACCACTGCTTCTGCCCGCCTCTCCCTCCCGATACGGAATCAGTGGCAGGCAGGGGGGGGGACAGCAGCAGGGGGGGGGCATGGCCAGGGTTTCTGCCTAGGGTGGTAGAAAGCCTTGGGCCAGCCCTGGCAACAATACATACACAAACCCATTTAGAGCCAAAATACTTAAGTTCGCAGCAAATGCTATATATACCTTAATACAGAGCCACGGCAAGTTACAGCTCAAGCCATTTTTATAAATATACTATAGACTGCCAACTGACACAATATTACATTTTGATGGTACAAATACTCATCTGCATCAGGGAAAAGCCATAAACCACAAGCTTCTCTTGCCAGGCACACGTCACCAACTCTCAAACACCCCCCCTCAAAAAAAAAAAATCAAACTCAATCAAATATCACTATCACTCAACATCATGCAATCCATTCAGCCAATCAGAAGACACTCCCTTCCATATTTAAAACCACACAACTTTAAAAACATTCAATCACTAATCTAAACCTTTCAAACACAAAACCAAACATCGCACAGCATATTCATACATAAACATATTCATTCAAAAATTCTTCACCAATCAACAGCCACTCTGAATATCTTCAGATAAGGAGAGCCAAACTCCTGAAGAGCCAAACAGCAACCACAGTCAAGAAATACTACCAAGCCAAGAAACAAAAGGGCTCAACCACCCATAGCTCACCACTCATCCATCTGCCACAACCCACACATACACACAACCATCAAACCCAATCAGTATACACATGATTTTTATGGATCTTAGGAAGAAAATAAATCAGTAGTACAGCAGGGTAGTCTTCCATTAAAAATGTACTTTCTTTTGATGTTAAATAAGGACTAGCAGCCTTAACCAAGTCCTTCACCCACAATTGCAAGTTGTCAGTAGGATCATAATCCAGCTTCATATAGAACTTTGAATCGGCCAACTGACGCAAAGCTTCAATGTTGTACTGGGAGCTGTCCTGAATAACCACTGCCCACTGGGTAATTATAATAGAGGAATTTTCTTGGCATTGATGCACGGTCCTCAACAAAAAGGTTACAGGGCACTGACAACTGTATGGTTCTTCTAGGTGTTCCATATCCTTAAGCACAAGATCTTTAAATGTGCTAATCTTGGAACCATAGTCACAAGAGATACCCAAATGAGACTGAGGGTGAACAATAAAACTGTCTGGTCTGCCTGAGTTTTTAGAGAAAAATACTCTAAGCTGTAACTGCCAGATCAACTTTAAAAAAGTACAAAACTGAAAAGGGTTGGGATATACAGTTGGTACAAAATCTAATCCCAAATTTAATACATGTTCCTGCACCGCTGTCAAACTACAACTGGGTATGTTGATCACTGATGATTGCTGCATGTCTGCGAATGAGTCACTGGCCCCAGATGTTGATATTGATGGGAATATTGGTTCCAACTCCGATATCAATATCTCTGATATTCCTTGGTATACCTCCCCCCCCCCCAAAAAAAAAAAAAATGAGGATTGTTCGAAGAAGAGGTATCACTGGAGTCACATCCACTCCAATGTGACTCCTCAGAAACATCATCAAAGGCCACCCGTCACTTAGAAGATTGCATGGTAGTTCTATAAAGCTAAAGATAGACTCTGGATGTCTGATAACACAGGTACACTAAAGAAATTTTTTTTTAAACTGCCTCTAATGTTTCGATTGATTTTTACGTTTTTTGGTGCACTGAATCCAAATCTGGTAACCAATTTGCTCCATCACGTACAGATTTTTTGCTACATTGGGTTAGCAGTTTGAGGTGAACGTTTCAGATTGAGTGCGATCGAGATAAAAGTTTCTTGGATGAATTCTTTATACTAATTGTTTAGTAGTTATTCAAATAAGAATAAAGAAAATTGTAACAAGGCAGCACATAAGAATAGAGTAATGTCAACAAAACACACTGTGATGGTAGCAAAAGTGTCTGCACTTAAAACAGCCACATACATGTGCACAAACATTGAGCATATAAGAGCGAGGTTAGACACAAAGCAAAGCAAAGAAATGTGCAAAAAATGTTGTACAGGTATGTATGTAAGAATAGAAAACGCAAACCGCACCATTGCAATACATGAAGACAAACACCCGATGGTGTGAAAATAAAATTCTAATAAATGAGATCCGACACTGTGGTAATAACTAGCAAATTTTTATTTCAAAGTTTAGTAAAAACACAATATTTGTCAACACAGTTTAGATTTTAAAGTCATTCTTGGGTCAATCAATCTCCTGGTGGGCCCGTTTCTTCTTCCCCCGAATGCTTCTCTTGGTGTGCTGCTTTGCGTATTTTTCATCTGGGGTTTCCCGCAGCAGCAACCAGCAGAAATCAGCCATCATAGTGGTGTTCCATCTTCCTTGGTACCTTCTCTCTGCGTCCTTGATGACCTGGTGAAACCTTTCACCTTGTTCTTCACTGTACGCCCCCAAGTTTTCGGGAAAGTAGTTCACATGGGAGTGCAAGAAATGGACTTTCAGGCTCATGTTACAGCCTTGTTCTTTGAAGGCATTGAGCATCCTGGCAACAATATCCTTATAGTTCTCATCCCGCCTGTTCCCCAAGAATTTGAGAACAACATCCTTGAAGGAATCCCAGGCTTCTTTTTCCTTCTCAGACATCGTTTCAGCGAATGCTCCATCTGAAATGAGTTTCCTTATATCAGGGCCAACAAACACTCCTTCCTTTAGCTTTGCTTCAGAAAGTCGGGGGAACTTTGAGCAAAGGTACCGAAAGCACTCACCATCTTTTGGAAGGGACTTGATGAATTGCTTAATGAGACCCAACTTAATGTGGAGAGGTGGTAATAGAATTTTATCACGAGGTACCAAGCTCTCATGAAGAACATTTTTCTCACCGGGTCTCAAATACTCCCGAATTGGCCAGTCTTTTTTCCCCCAGTGTAGGTCACGGGCCCGGCTATCCCACAAGCAAAGGAAGCAGGGATATTTGGTGAAACCGGATTGCTGCCCTAATAGCATGGATAGAATTTTAAAGTCTCCACAAATCATCCACTTATGCTCATCATAACGAATCTTCTGAAGAATCAGGGCCAAATTCTCGTATTTTTCTTGGAGAATAACAGAGTGAGCAATAGGAACTGAAGCGAATGTGTTGCCATTATGAAGAAGAACACCTTTTATGCTGTCTTTTGACAAATCAATGAACAGCCGCCATTCAGCAGGATCATACTTGAGTTTAAACTTTTCCATCACTCCGTATATATCGTTGCAAAAACCAAATCTTCCTCTTTGCTGAAATACTTCAAAAATTGTGTCTCGCGGTTGCGGTACCAATAAAAAGTTGTTCCTGGTGACAATAGATTTTTCTGTTTAAGCCGAGAACTTAGCAGTTGGGCAGCATCTTTTGGGAGTCCTAAATCCCGGACTAAATCATTCAATTCAGCTTGAGAGAAAAGTTCAGGTTTCGGATCTGGTTCAGTTTCAAACTCGGAAGTACTGGACTCATCGGGAAAAGCCATCTGATGAGTCTCATCATGATCAGAACCGTCCACACAAATATGATCCAAAGATTTTGGTGGTTCAGGCACAGGTACTTCGTTGCTATGAGGCATAGGCCTAATTGCTGAGGGAAGGTTGGGGTAACTTATTACGTTCTTATTTTTTAAGTTGTATCCCTTCACAATGCAAGAGCAAAAATAGCAGTCACTGCTGTGGTCTCTTTGTTCACGCCACATCATAGGTATTCCGAAACAAAATGCTTGTTTTTTACCTTTCATCCATAAGCGTAGATCTTCCTCACATGTCTTGCACACTTTGTGAGGAGCCCACGGTTTGTCTTGATCGCCTAACTTCAAACCGAAATAGGCGAAATATACTTTTTTAATAAATGCAGAAATGTTCCTCTGCCGCTTTTTCACGGTATATTCCCCACAAATAAAACAAAAACTGTCCGGAGAGTTGACGCAACCTCTGGCTCTGTGAGCCATCACAAATACACAGCACTGCAAACTACAACTGTAGTGAACCACTTCGGAATAAAGCTGGATTACGACTGAGCAAACAAAAGGTAATAATGAACTTGCAAGAAACTGAAATTTGACAGGAACGTTCATGTCGCAACCACCGTGTTTGAGCGAGCGAACGAGGCGAGGCGAACAGGAAAGAACATGCGCCAGCGCGAGTACTGGATTTAGCCCCCCGCCTCCCAATTGTCCTGTTAATGTATAAAATGAATACAAAACACTCTAAAATATCATGAGGGAGTGTTTCTAGTTAGTTAACCATTACAACCTCTATTTTGGGCCAAGAAAATAAACTGCAGTCGGCTAAAAAGAAATTATGTGAACATTCCTTATATGGGTAAGAAATCTAATTTTGCAAGAAAACGTGACGTGATGGAACATTTTGGCTATTTTTCCTGGATTCAGCACCCCAAAATCTATAGGAATCAGTTGCAAAACTGGAGGCAGTTTTTTGGTAGTGTACCTGTGTAATCATTTTTGTCTCATTTGAATTTCTTTACTTTCAGTTGACAAATACTAACCATACATTTTTCAAAATCATCATCACCTGAAGAGTCTTTCAGTTTCAACTCCATCAGTTCAATGGATTTCTTCAGCTCCTCTTCCTGTCGAGATGTTGTTTTGATAATCAAAAGCATTAGATCAATGCTGCATTTATTGAACACCCAACCAACGATCCATAAACTCCGCATCCTGTAAGAACAACTTTGGCTATTTAATTACCTGCAACTTTTGCGGTATCATCTTAGACGTCACATATTGAGCCATGGTATCCTCATGTAGTTCTTCATGAACCAGACATCATCACAGATTTAAAAGTGCACACCAGGAACCTAAATCTTCAGCAGATTTGGGATCATCAAATAACGCAGATTGCTTAAGTCATGTGTTTGTATTTGCTGTGAACTTAAATATTTTGGCTCTAAATGGATTTGTGTATGTATTGTTGCTACAATTCCTATTCCTCTGGACTGATGATGATTTAATATTGAGCTGGCCTGATAGCCTATAAATTTCTGTTTTGGCTTGATTGCCGGACAATCTTGATTTAAGGTCCTTAAAGGATTTGAATAAAAGGTTTCCGCTATTTAAGTTGGAGGAGTTTTTTTTCTTTTTGTTTTTGCCGGAAGGCTTTTCTCCTTTATAGCAATAGGTGGATAATTGATTGATAAAATTAAAAATCAAGCCGTTTTCTTGGGTTGGTGGGTTATTAACATAGATTAATTCTCAACTTTGCTATGAAAGCCCATGCCGTCACAGAAATGCTGAAGAAAACCATCCTAATCATCTGAGTTCAGCCCCCTGAGAAACCAAGGCATTCAAAGAGCTCCAAAATAATCTATGTAAAGAGCCAGTCTTAAAGAGATTTGATTTTGATAAGGAGTTTATCTTGCATACAGATGCTTCTGCTGGTAGGCATGGAAATGCACCATCTCAGATACATCAGGAAAAAGAACATCCCATCATGTATCTCAGTAGAAAACTGCTACCCCCATGAGAGTAGATACTCTACTGTCAAAAAGGAATGCCTAGCCATTAAGTGGGCAATAGAGGACCTTAGATATTATTTCACAAGATGTACTTTCACACTAATTTTAGTTATTTATTTATATACAAAAGTTTAAACCACATTTCTGACAATGAAGTCGATCAAAAGGGTGTACACAAGTGAAAAATTACATCAACATCATCAAAAGAAGACGAATACCCACATCCCAATATTCAACAGACTGTCTCAGCCCCCAGAGAACAGATATGTCTTCAGCAGCTTACGGAAAGCCATCAGAGAGGTCTGTGTGCATAGTTCAAAAGGAAGAGTATTCCATCACTCACTCGCCACTACCCTGAATGCCTTCTCTTGGCTGAAGGTCTTGTAGACCATCTCTCAGTTGGGCACCTCTAGCAAATCAATCCTGGGATGACTGCAAGGCCTGATGTGGGCGATACCAGTCCAAAAATACCTCTCAGTTGGGCACCTCTAGCAAATCAATACTGGGATGACTGCAAGACCCGATGTGGGTGATACCAGTCCAAAAATACCTGCAGATAGCCAGGACACGAATCCTGTAGCATCAGCACGTCTCAGTTGGGCACCTCTCAGCTGGGCACCTCTAGCAAATCAATCCTGGGATGACTACAAGGCCCAATGTGGGCGATACCAGTCCAAAAATACATGCAGATAGCCGTGACATGAATCCTGTAGCATCAGCAATTTGAACAACCAATGCTCCCACATAGGCAGCCAATGCAGTTGAGCCACGGAAGGTCGTGCACTCTCCTGGCATCCCGCTCACTTCAATAGCCATACAGCAGCATTTTGCACCACCTTTAGGCACCAGAGAGCCTGATGCAGCAGACCGACATAAAACATTACAATAATTAACCACTCCATGTACCAAGGTCTGTACCACCAATCTCAACGATGCAGTGTCCAAATAAGGCCGCAGTTGATGATTAGTCTAAGCTTCCACCAGGCATTCTGTACTACCTGACCAATCTGCTTATCCCCAACACCAGTCTGCTCTAGTATTATACTCAGGTAATGGAATTCCTCCTCCCAAGGGATTTCAAAACCCGAGATGGAAATCTGACCAAGCGGCCACCCCAAAGTTCAGACACAGTCTTACTGACATTCAGTACCAGGCCACTACCCCCAGCCATGCGTATAATTGCTCCAAATAGTCATTCACCCTACTGCTGTGTTCAAACCCCCATCTAAGGGAGCCAGAATCCCCTACTTAAATGGTTGTCGAATACAAAAATGCTGCACAACTGAAGATCCCACCAATAATAGATATTTTAAAACATTTTGTCAAACTAGTAGTCAAAGATCATCCAATTACAGGTATGACTTACAGAGAATAATCCATTTTAATTTGTTTGAAAAATGCAAGAATCCAATCCAGTGTCTCTGAATAAAAGTATGCATACTCAAACAAGCTCATATATGTGATGAAATCTTGAGCATGTGAAGATTGCTAATGCGGCAAAAAGGCAGTACATGTTGCATCCATGAAATTAAATTCTAATTTGTGTTTGTTTTACAAGGATTAATCCCCCAGTGCTGGCATGGGAACACTGAAACACCATGCACCACCAAGATGGGTGTTGAGCTGCCAGTCTTGAATAAGCCAATGTAGTAAAATGTGGCTACCATACTTAGTGGTTGGGACAAGTTACCTCAGGCTGGAGGGTCAGGGGTTCAATTCCCACAGCAACCTCAGGCTAGAGGGACTGGGGTCTCTAGTCCTATAGGTGCTCCTTGGGCAAGCCACTTAACCCTCTGTTGCATCAGGTACGCATGTAGATTGTGAGTCCTTTGGGGGAGAGGGAATATATACAGTACCTGTTTGTAAACTGTCTAGAATGCATTTGCAGACAGGCAGTATATAAATGCCTTAATAGAATATATTACGTAAGAGCGGCAGCCCAACACCCACCTAGATGCTGTATGGTGGTTCAGCACTTTCTTTGATGCTTATACCAGGACCATTATGTTGACATGACGTAAGTGAACTGTACTTAGGATATAAGCATTTTGATGAAAAGTTCATGAGTATCCCAGAGGTGCAGTTATGATAAGAGTGTTGGATAAAAAGATTTTTGAATAATACTTTTTGAAATTATCCCTTGATTTATGTTTTGGTGAAATGTTTAGCTTTCACAATATTTGAACACATGAAGTGTGTTATGAATGTAAGAACATAAGAACATATGATATACCATACTGGATCAGACCAAATGTCCATCAAGCCCTGTATCCTGTTTCTAACAGTGGCCATTCCAGATGCAAATATCTATCAGGTTCCCAAAACGTAGACAGATTCCAGACCACTTATATCAAGAGAAAGCTGAGATTTCCACAGTCCCCTTTAAAGATAGTTTATGAATTATTCTGCCAGGAACTTACTGAAACCTTCTATAAACCCAGCTACACTAACATCTTAATTCCAGAGTTTAAGAACATAAGAAATGCCATACTGGGTCAGATTAAGGTCCATCAAGCCCAGTATCCTGTTTCCAACAGTGGCCAATCTAGGTCACAAGTATCTAGCAGTTTCTCCAAGAGACACAGGTTCCACAATGCTTGTATTGGGGCAAGCAGTCCATATCTCGGGTCCCTTTTAATAATGGTTTATGGACCTTTCCTCCAGGAACTTGTCCAAACATTTTTTTTTTTAACTTTTATTTTCATTTTGCAACAAACAAAAGAAACAACACACCAAAGGAGACAAAACAAGTATACAATAAGGAAAAGTAAACCCAATTACCCCCCACCCCCATGCTTCTTCTCTAGCCGATTATGTCAGCATGTGAGCGCTTCCAAACAACAGTGATTGTACATCAAAACGAACAATAGAGTATCTACGATACAGAATGATCATGGGACAGAGATATATACAAATTTAAACAGTCAGATGAGAGCATTTAGCAGAATGTACATAGTCATTGAGCATCTTCCATTTAGACCGATGATGAGGAGTCTGAACGGGGGAAGCAAACATACGAGGTATTTGTTCATATTTACTGTAGAGACAGACATGATTCCACCATTCATTGGGGCTCAGATGGGAGCTATTTTTCCAGTATTTCCTAATTAGGGAAATAGCAATGCCAAGCATAAAGTCCAAAAGGAAGTAAGCCGTTTTTGGAAGAGAGGGGATCCCCGCAGCTGAGCGAAGTCCCACTATCCTCCAAGAAAGGGGCTCCTGAAAGTGCAAAATAGACTGGATACGACCCCAGACCCGACGCCAGTAATACTGTAGTGCGGGACATTCATACATAACATGAGGTAGTGAACCAATGGCCGCATGGCATGTCCAACAGCTATTGCCCTGAGTAATGTTCCATTTGGCTAATCTGTCAGGAGTGTAAAAACACCGGTGGGCTAGAAAGAAGAGTGTCTGAGTGAGTGAGGCGGATCGGGAAACCCGTGTCACTCTACTCCAGACAAGGCTCCATTGCTCCGGGGTCAAAGTTACATGCAATTCTCTCTCCCATGCTTTCTGCGCTATAGGGGTATCTCTAGTTATAGCATTACATAAGGTTTTGTAAAAATTGGATGCTACACCCGGTGAACTACCGATAGATCGGATAGTCTCCGACCAACCTTGTGTAGGGGATGCCGATGGCGGGAGCACCTTAGCACTCCGAAGACAATGCTGAAGTTGCACCAACTGAAAGTAGTGTTTCGCTGGGAGACCAAATTCAATTTGCAATTCACTAAAAGTTTTCCAGCGACCATCATGGAACAACTGGTTAGGAATCCAAATGCCCCTAGTGTACCAGGGGCTCCACGCCATCGGCTTATTTTGTATTCGAAATCGAGTATTGTACCAAAGCGGGAGCCTGTCTAACGGACAGAGTCGGGAGTCTAAAGATTGCATAAGAGTATTAAAGGCACCTAAAGTGTCTAAAAGCATTGGTGGATAGTGGGAGTCTGATGGGAGAGTCATACCAGGGAGAAAAGTAAGAGGAATCGGTTTGCAAAGGTCCTCTTCTATGTCTAGCCACACAGGTCTACTCGGTACTAGATCTTCCAGCCAACGAGCGCCTTGTTTGAGAAGAAAAGATTGATGGTACTTCAGGAAATCAGGGAATCTGACACCCCCATTTTCCTTATCTGCTTGCAGCTTATGTTTCGCTATCCTAGGTGTCTTGTTTTGCCATAAGTATCTAGTCAGAAGGCCCTCTATATCTTTATATGTACGTCGAGGTAAGAGACAGGGCAACATTTCTAAAATATAATTCACTTTCGGAACAATCATCATTTTTATGGTTTCTAAGCGACCCCACCAGGTAAGTGTTTAAAGGAGTCCAACGGTGAGTAAGCGCCCGGACTTTAGAGGTTAAGTCTTTGGCATTGAAGGAGATAGTGTCTTCCAAAGGAGAACAATAGTGAACCCCAAGGTATTTGACCATGCGAGGTTGCCATAAAAATGGAAAGGGTTGCATATCTGCCTGATGAAGCAAAGGATTTAATGGAAAGGCTACCGACTTGGTCCAATTTATCTTATAACCGGAGAGTTGTGAGTATTTACCAATTTGCTCTAGGACAACCGGTACTGAGTCTATAGAGACAAAAAGCATAAGGTCATCAGCATACGCTGAAATTTTGATTTCCCTATGGGAGAAGGGGACTCCATGAATCTCCTCCGATTGCCGGATTAGTAAAGCTAAGGGTTCGAGTGCAAGATCGAAAAGAAGTGGAGACAGTGGGCATCCCTGGCGAGTACCGCGTTGAAGGGGAAATGGCTGAGACTTTAAAGCATTGGCACATATACTGGCTGTAGGTTGTGCATACATGGTGCGGAGACAACGGAGAAAACCTTCCCCGAATCCGTACCAGCGGAGGACTGCAAACAGGAAGGGCCACTCTAAACGATCAAAGGCCTTCTCAGCATCAAGTGAGAGGCCAACAAATGGGCGATCAAGATTAACTGCGGCAGTCAGTACATGACATAGAGTCCGAGCATTGTCAGCAGTTGATCTACCAGGAATGAAACCGCATTGATCTGGGTGTATTAAGGTAGACATCCTATCAGAGAGCCGGGTGGAGAGAATGGTGGCAAATATTTTATAGTCCGCGTTTAGGAGGGAAATTGGACGATAATTAGCTGTTAGTTGCGGGTCTCTCCCCTCTTTCTCAAAAACTACTACATTTGCCATTGAAAAGGACCCAGAAGGAGAACCCTCCTCGGCCAGAGCAGAAAAATAAAGTTTCAAAACTGGAGCTAAGTCAGCGTGAAAGGTTTTGTAGAATTCAGCAGGGAGACCGTCTGGGCCTGCGGCTCGACCTGTGGCACATTTCTTGATAGCAGAATGAATTTCTGATAAAGTAAATGGTTTGTCCATGGCCACTCTATCTTCGTCAGATAGGGTCGGTCTTTGTACCCCTGAAAGTAAGCGTTCAAATACTTCCGGCTCAAAATCACATTCAGATTGATAAAGCCGAGTATAAAAATCACGAAAGAGTTCTAAGATTTCTGTATCTTTAGTGACCAAGCCCCCCCCCCCCGACGGATTACGGAGGGCGGTAACACGCTTGGCTTCTTTTTGACCTTTTAGGGCATTTGCTAATAATTTGCCAGCACGGTTATTTTCCCGGTAATATATCCCTTGTTGTGATTCAATATTTTTAACAGCAGCAGTGTACAAAAGCTGATTGTATTGAAAACGCAAGCGTTGTAAACGGAGTAAAATACATGGGTCAGTACGGGACGTGAGGAGACGCTCCCCAGCTTGTATCTGCTGCTCTAGAATCAGTAAGTGCTGCTTTCTTTGTTTCCCCTGCCGAATTTGATAGCTAGTTATAGTTGCGTGGATAGATGCCTTAAAACCCTCCCACCAAGCCCAGCTCGCTGTGTCATGGGGTGAGTTAAAATGAAAATAATCTTGGATAGCGGCCTTTATATCAACCTGAAAATCTTTTTGACCTAGTAGGGATCTATCAAAAAACCAAGCTCGGGGAGAATCGTCCCGCGCAATGACATGTAATGATAAAGATATGGCAGCATGATCTGAAATATGGAGAGGATGAGTCCTAGCCGTGTCCACTTGAGAAATCAGTGCTTTGGAAATGAGAAAGAAATCTATTCTAGATTGGGAGTGATGGGGGGCAGAAAAAAAAGTAAACTCTAAGTCGGAGGGGTGAAGCAGCCTCCATATATCTACTAGCGCAAGATCTTGCATCAGAGCTGTAAGGGTAGCAAGACTCTTGGGTGGACTACTCGTTCTAGGCGGCTGTCTATCTATCAAAGGGTCTAACACTTGATTAAAATCACCACCAAGTATTAATGGAGCATTGGCAGAGGCCTGTGCCAACTGCGCAATACTTGCATAGTAAGCAGGGTTGTCCACATTCGGGGCATAAATGCAAATACACGTGAATTCACTATCTCCAACCTTAAGGTGTACACGGGCCCATCTACCCTCCTTGTCAGCGCTAGTATCCATTACAGTAGCTTGCAAAGACTTCTTAACCAGAATGGCTACCCCGCACCGTTTGGAAACGGCGGGAGAATAGGCAGCCACCATGTAAGGCTTAGCATTGAGTTTCAGTGTTTCAGCAGAGTTTAGATGCGTTTCCTGAAGAAACACTAAATCAGCATGCTCATGGCTAAGATAGCTAAGGATTTTCTTTCTTTTGATTGGACTATTGATGCCTTTTACGTTGAGTGATAAGATATTACATAAGGCCATTCAGAAAAGTTAAAAATTCTGAGCATGATAGCGCACATAATTTCACAATGTCCCTCATATTAACTGTATCTGGCTGTACACATGACATAAAAGAAAATAAGCTAATATAATACAATGAAGCGCCCCACATTAAAAAGAAAAAAACCGCAGTGCGGTAGAGAAGAAGCAGAACCCCAGAAATTACTGGCGACCATGTGTCTGCGGGGAGAAACCCCAGAGAAGGCCGAAATTGAAAAAAAACATATAACCTGTAGGACTGTGCGTGCTCCGAATCCGACCGAGGCACACATCATGGAGGGATAGGAGACCAAAAAACAAAAAAGTCATATAGAGAAAGAAAGAAAGTCCAGGTAGTCTCTGTGCTTGGCTATGACCGCCGCATCGGGCCCTTCAAAATGGCGGACAGAGCCGGCAAATAATAAGTCCAAGTTGTTGGATTAGCGCATCTGCTCTGCTTCTTTGGAGTCTAAAAATGTTGATAGTAGATCAGGATCTTCGAATGTCCTGGTTTGGTTGTGGAGAGTCACTCGGAGCTTCGCTGGATACAACAGGCCAAAGCGAGCCTGTAGCTGTTGAAGTCGAGGGCGAAAAGCAAGGAGTTTCTTCCGACGGTCAACGGTAGGCTTTGCCAAATCAGGGAAGAAGGAGACTTTGTGACCTTCAAATTCCAAATGATGATTCGCCCGGGCAGCATTTAAAATTTGTTCCACTTGTTGATATCGTAGTAAGCGAAAGATAATAGGCCGGGGGGTCGTTCGGTTGAGCGCCATGTGGGTAGGAACACGGTGTGCACGATCGATTTCCAGTTCTCTATGAAAAGTGATCTTCAGCAAGGAGGGAAGAGTTTTGAGCAGGAATTCTCTTATATCTCCTGCTTCCACCCCCTCCGGTATTCCAATGAGCCTCACATTGTTGCGACGGGCTCGATTATTGCTATCTTCTAACTCCTTTTGAAGATTCTGTATCTGGCGCTCAGCCTTGTCCAGTTTGCCCAAGCGCACCGCGTGCGAGTCGAGGACCCCCGCCATGTTGTCCTGCCGTAATGAGAGACTTTCAAGTCGGTCCTGGAGCACTCCAAAGTCTTCTCGCAGGGCTCGAAGCACTTCTCCATTGGACTGCACCAATTCCTTCACGCCGCGTATTTCCTCTAAAATCTCCAGGTGCATTTCGGGGTTTTCACGAAGTGGAACCATCTTCTGTGGGGAAGACACCTCTGTTTTGGAGCGTTTTCCATGAGAAGAAGAAGGAGACCCGAAGTCCAAGCGCGCTGGTTTATGGGCCGCCATCCCCCCCGAGGTACCCCGGTCAGCTCGGAGCAAAATAGTAAGTTTGTATAGGTATTAAGTCAGGATTCTAAGTAGGCCTCTCGGGAGCTTCAGCGCGAAGCGTCTTACCCGCTGGACATCAGGCTCCGCCCCCCGTCCAAACATTTTTTAAACTCGGCTACACTAACAGCTTTTACTATATCCTCCGGTAGCAAATTCCAGAGTTTGATTACATGTTGAGTGAAAAAATATTTTCTCTTATTAGTCTTAAATAGATACATTGTAGCTTCATTGCATGTCCCCTAGTCTTTCTATATTTTGATGGTGTAAACAATCGATCTACGTTTACCCGTTCCACTCCGTTCATTAATTTATAGACTTCTATCATATCTCCCCTCAGCAGTCTCTTTTCCAGGTTAAAGAGCCCTAACCTTTTTAGCCTCTCTTCATAGGAGTATCCTTCCATTCCCTTTACCATTTTGGTGGCTCTTCTCTGTACCTTTTCTAATAATGCTATATCCTTTTTAAGATACAGTGACCAGAATTGCACACTATATTCAAGGTGTGGTCGCACCATGGAACGATACAGAGGCATTATAATATCCTTTGCTTTATTCTCCATTTCTTTGCTTATGATACTTAGCATTCATTTCATTTCATTTCATTTCATTTCATTTATTTAGGCTTGATATACCGCCCAAGACTGAGGTATCAGGGCGGTGTACAATAAAAGGCAGCTGTAGAAAAACAAAGAGAGAAAAGAACGCCAGTAAATAATAGAAAAGAATAAGTGAGAGAAAGAGAGAAAAACCAGAATAGAGTTTACAGAACTAAACATAAAGACATGAGGAGGGAAGGAACACAAGGGGTGGGAGTCGAATGTGGTATGAGGGATATGAATTGAGTGTAACATGGTGGACATGAAATTGTATGGTGATGGCACATCAGGGGGAGGCCGGTAGGCCAAACGCTTGAGAGAAAAGGTGAGTCTTGAGGAGGGTCTTGAAATGGGGGAAAGAGGATTCGGTGCGAAGGGTGTGAGGAAGGGAATTCCAGAGGGCAGGGGCCAAGAAGAAGAAAGCAGAGTGGCGGGTAAGTTCAAGGTGGGCCTGGGACGGAGAGGGAAGGAATAGGCGATTGGTATGAGATGAGCGGAGGAGACGGGGGGCAGGCTGGTGAAAGATAAGGTCTATTTGTTCTCTTGGCCGCTGCTGCACACTGGACAGTGGGTTTTAACATGTTATCCACGATGATGCCTACATCTTTTTCCTGGATGGTGGTTCCTAATGTGGAACCTTGCATCATGTAACCATAGTTTGAGTTTTTCTTTCCTAGGTGCATAACATTTCACTTGTCCACATTAAATTTCATCTGCCATTTGGAAGCCCAGTCTTCCATTTTATCAAGATCCTCTTGCAATTTTCCACAATCCTCATGAGTTTTAACAGCTTTGAATAGTTTTGTGTCATCTGCAAATTTGATAACCACACTCATTATTCCCATTTCCAGATCATTTATGAATATGTTAAAAAGCAGCGGACCCAGCAGAGATCCCTGGGTACTCTACTAGTCACCTTTCTTCATTGGAAAAAAATGGCCATTTAGCCCTACCCTCTGCTTTTTATCTTTTAACCAGTTCCTGATCCACAATTGTACACTGCCTCCTATTCCATGACTTTTTAATTTTGGCTAATGTCTCTCATGAGGGACCTTGTCAAAGGTTTTCAGAAAGTCCAGATACACTATATCAACCACTCACCTTTGTCTACCAGTTTATTCACACCTTCAAAAAATATAACAGATAAGTAAGACAAGACCTTCCTTGGCTAAAGACATGTTGCTTTTCTCCCATTAAGTCATGACTATCTACATGTTCAGTCATTTTGCTCTGTATGACGGTTTCTACCATTTTTCCCAGTACTGATGTCAGGCTCACCGGTCTATAGTTTCCTGGATCATTCCTGGAACCCTTTTTATAAATTGACGTTACATTAACCATTTTCCAGTCTTCAGGTTGTGATAGGCGATGGCCTAGCATGTAGCAGAGCTAGGTCTGAAGCCCTTTTTTCCTGCTTTAAAATGTTATTGCTGATTTTGGAAAATCACAGAATGCTGTTAGCTGTTAGAAAGAAATACCGTTCTATTCTAGTTTGATAACATGTTCTGCTCTCTTGGAGATAAGAGAATTAAATACTTTCTTACTGTTTATTGTTTAGATGTCTGATGTCTGTTTCAGTAGAATGCCGCGCCACTGTATCTTTGCTGATTGTGCACTGACCTCGTAATTAGGATGAAAATATAGCAGAGAAGCCGAACAGTGTAAGAATGTTTTGTCTAGCATTATGAAGATTGTTTAGTGTTTTGAGCCAAGGCTAGAGATACATCTTAACCTTGCTTTGTTTGGCCTCGCTTTGTTCTGCTTTTGTTAAGAATGCTTCTGATATGCCTTCCACTATCTTTGTGGCTAACTGACCTTGCAAGAGTAGCGAAATATACTGTATACTTTAGCAGAAGTATTATGTTTAGTGTTATGTCTAATTGCTGACCCGTGGCTAGTAAGACCCAAGCAGGGGGAGCGAGTCCTGGGCCCGGTCAGAGATGTCTATTGGATGAGAGTAAGTGGGCCACTGTGGCCAATGAGGAGTTTTGCCTGTATTAGACTGGAGAAGAAAAGTATATAAACTGTCATTTTTCTGAGCTCTGTGCTCAGACCATTTTGAATGCTACTGCAATCTGAGCCTGTGCACATTAAACCGGCTTGAATCTTTGCCTGACTCCAGGTATTATTTATTGCATTCTTATCAGCTACTACAAGGTATTACAGATGATTGTAATGATAGTTCACAGATGACTAATAGTAGGTCTGAAATCTCATATTTCAGTTCTTTCAACACCCTTGCATGTATACCATCTGGTCCAGGTGATTTGTTACTCCTCAGTTTATCAAGTAGTTGTAATGCATCTTCCCAGTGTAATGATATTTCTTTCAATTCTTCCACAGAATCTTCTTTAAATACCATTTCAGTCAAAGGTCTAAGTTGTTACTTTCTGTTTGGATCATCATTGTTGGTCCCCTTGGGGACGCCCCCCCCCTCTCTGTGAATTGATTACTGTCCTCCCTCCCTTTTTTGTTAAACTGTTTTGAACCCGGTGAAAAGCGGGATATAAATACAGTTAAATAAATAAATAGCCAGGCACACATAAAAGCGGCATCCCTGCAGGGCGCGCCCGCACCTGAGGGCCTCGCCAGAGGGCCCTTTGGCATGGCCCTTAGGCGCGGCACGAAGGCGAGAAGAAGGAAGCCAAACAAAAGACACAGCCCCACCGACAGTACCACAGAAGAAACCATCAGATAGCAGACAGAAGTAAAAGACAACAGAAACGCGAGTAAAACATTAATGGGACATCACAAAACCAAACATGCACGCAACATTGTTTCTCCCAATCAGCCTCCTCATCACACAACTCCTGCCACCAACCACACACTACCACTACCCACACTCTAACTCAACATGGCACCCACCAACCACTTGGACATACATAGAACCACAGTACAAGCATAATGACACAAGCAGAACACCAGGGACAAAAGAACTAACCAAACACAAATCAAACTCCCACACCAGTTCAAAGGAAACACACGAAACAACAAAGTCTTCAAAGCATACAACCATTGAACTCATAAACGCCAGATCCATATGCAACAAGATACACACAATAGCAGACGACATAGAAGACAGTCAGCCCGACGTACTCTGCATCACAGAGACATGGCTCAATCCCACGACAATGTACTACTCAATCAATTGGTGCCAGACACATACACAGCATAAAACTGCCCACGCACCCACAAGCGTGGAGGAGGAATCCTGATAATTGCAAAAAAGAACCTAAGATTCAAAGATCGGAGTTTCACTGACACACAACAATGTAACACAATCAGCATCGAGAACAAACACATGGCACTCTGCCTAACCTACAGAGCACCCAGAGCCTCACCAAACGAACTAGCCTCAACGCTCAAAGCAGTCTGCGCCATCACCTCAACTAACAAACCTCACGCTACTGCTAGGAGACTTCAACCTCAAGTCAACCAACACCAAAGATGCAGAAGCTTTCCTTCAAGCAATGACTTCTCTTCAGTTCACCCAAATAGTCGATGCCCCTACGCACAGACATGGATCATCCCCAGACCTCATCTTCGCAACCAATGACCTAACATCAAGATGTCTAATTTCAACACCTACCATCACCCCAGTTCCCTGGTCGGACCACTACATAATCGAGATAAAGATGCTACTACAAAAAGACAATCTAAACGAAAGCTCAGACAACGCACCCGCACAAAGACGATTCAAGAACTTCGACAGGGACACATTCCTACAAGACACGATACAACAACTGACCACAGAAACAGACAACCTGGAGGCTCAAGTAACCAACTGGAACAGCACTCAATCTAACGCCGCCAAAGCAACAGATGCGAGACCCAAGAAACACCGTCACAACAAGCTACAACACATGCCGTGGTACTCAAAAACCATACGACAAGAAAAAAGGGAACTCAGAAAGATAGAATGGAAATGGAGAAAGACCAAGGCATCTGACAACCAGCAACTATACCTAACAAAGCAAAAACAATACAATGAACACATCAACCATTCAAAGAGAGAATACCATACAAACATGATAAACACCTCCATCAACAAGCCCAGAGAGCTATTCGAAATCGTGAAAAACCTCACAAAAGAGCAAAGGACAGAAGGTGAAGTACAAATAGACCCGCAAAAATTTGCTGACTACATCAAGGAAAAATTTCACTCTGCAGAGCAAACAAGACCCAGCGCACCCACAAAGTCTATCTCGCACCCCAAGACCTGGGACACATTCTGCCCACCATCAACAGAGCAGCTCTCCCACATCATCTCCACAATCAATACAAGCACCGCTCCTTCAGACCCTTGCCCAGTGTCATGGATCAAAGCCACAAAATCAAGCTTCATCCACATCATACACAACATGGTGCACAACTCCCTCACTCAAGGACTCATGCCAAATCAACTAAAGCTCACCACAGTAAGACTGATCCCAAAGAAAACAACTCTCGACAAGAACAACCCGGCAGCATACCGACCAATATCCAGCATACCCTTTCTGGAAAAAATCATTGAAAAAACAGTACAACACCAACTACAAGAACACATTGACAACCATGCACCACTGGATGACAACCAACATGGTTTTCGCCCCAACCATGGAGTTGAAACATTACTGATTTAGCTCTTCGACAGCATCCTCCAAACCATAGACAACACTAAGAATGGAATCATAATAATCTTCATTGACATCTCTTCAGCATTTGACACAGTAGACCACAAAACTCTCCTGGAAAGACTAAAATACATTGGGCTACATGGTCCCACCTTAAAATGGTTCCACTCATACCTAACCAACAGGCAGATACAGATCAAGATAGGCCACAACACCTCTCGACCCATAAAAGTCCTCCAAGGACTACCACAAGGATCCACACTCTCAGCACTACTGTTTAACATCTACATCCAGCCAATATGCGACATCCTGAAAAAGAACAGCATTCAATATGCAATCTATGCAGATGATATCATGATATACACCCCTATCACAGTTGACGACCCAGACTATAAAATAACAAACTGCCTCACACAAATGACAATATGGTGTCAAAACAACAACCTCGAAATCAACTACAGCAAGACTGAGGCACTAATCATCACTCGTAACCCAGACTTCATCCACCCAACGGACATCAAGATACAAAACACAACCATACCAATAAAATCAGAAGTAAAATACCTCGGAGTGACCCTGGAGAATGAACTGAATCTCAAAGCACACGTAAGCAAAACAATCAAAAATGCATACTACAAGATGAGAATCATCAGAAGACTTAAACCCCTCCTCGCCACTGAGCACTTCCGTACCGTATTCCAAGCACTAATTACCCCCTTATTGGACTTCTGCAACCCAATCTAGCAAAACAAACACTCAAACCACTACAACTAGCACAAAACACGTCAGCCCGCATAATATCTGGATCAACAAGACATGAACACATCACACCCGTTCTGAAAGACCTACACTGGCTCCCAATCATTTCACGCATCAAATACAAAACAATCATAAACTGTGATGAAGTAGCCCCATTCTCTACCTTAAAAGCACAAGATTCACGGCATTTTAGTCCTGAAGCTGACAGGAAAACAGACCATGTGAGCAGCTGTTGTCAGGGACAACAGAAACAAAGGCAGCCACGAGGTCTGAAAAAACACTCAGCTGAGAGAAACTCCCTAGTTCCTGATAGCATGCACCTGAGAAGGGGAAGAGCTTACAGCCCTTATAAGGACAGTGCAGGGAACACAGGGTTAGAACGGGAAGAGGAAGGAGAACTGTTAGAACTGGCAGAACAGCGTGAGCAGCGTAAGCAGAGAGAACAGGCTGTCTTACCTGAAGCAGCTGGCCAAGAAGAAGCAGGAGGAGTTTCTTGCTTTGACCTAGGAAGTGAGTCAGAGACAGGAAGGATTCACCCAAGTAACTACCCAGAGTCCTACAGGAGGAAGCAGCCGGCAAGAGCACAGAGCAGGTGTGAATGCTCTGCTGATTGCAAACACTTTGGAACACGGAGGCTACGTACCAGCCGGAGTGAGTGGAAACCAAAGACAAAACCGTATGTATCAGGAAGCTGTGACCTGAGGAATGATTATAATGGGAAGTTAAGAGTTGTGAATGATAGAAATTCCTACAGTGTGAATGCAGAGCAGCCTCATGCAGGAAGTCTAAGGTGGGGGCAGGGCTGTAACTCCCAACCGAGAGATCCAAGCAGAGAGCTGAGCAAGGAGCCAGTGAGACCTCCAGAGAAGGAGAGATATTATCCCGAGGACATATATATGTCAGAGGATGACCTGGTAGAAATCCCTAAGCCACAGAGAAAACCCCGCAGGCTAAAACCTGAGAGCAAGAGGGGAAAAGGATATTATCCATCCCAACCTGAGGATAGAAATAAGGAGGGTTCTGAATACGTGCAGGAACCAATGGTAATTGACACACTCAGTGAGTGTTCGTCCATCTGTGACCCAATGGACTGAACACTGATTTTATCTGACAAAACAATGTCTTTATGCTAGACAGAGCTGAACATAGTGTTACAGGAAAACACTACAACTGATAAAGGCTGGTTTCCACACAGTGAGACTGTGTGCTGCAGTTGAATGCATAACGTTATTACTTACTTTGAAGCAAGAAGAAATTGTTTTAATATTCTTTATGTTTGTGCCAGAGAATATGGCTTATTTCCTTTGAGTACCTGTGTTCTGTTTGTTATTTGAATAATCCGACCCCGGGAGGGGAATAAATCCTAATTTGCCTTTACCACTCGAGGCGTGCAACTATATTCATTGCCATCAGGCGCAGCCCTGCTAGCCAGGAGGCAGTCTGCCCACCTGGTGGTGACAAAACATATTTAAGATCAAACAACACACTTCAGCCAACAGCCTGCACACTCTCATACAACCAGACACCAGCACACGCCCAAGAAGAAAAGGAACCTCCAACCGAGTCAACACCTCTAGAGACGTCAGAAAAACACGCAAGGACACCACAGAAAGAGCACTCTCTCTGGCTGCCCCAACAATCTGGAACACCCTCCCAGACGATCTGAGATCAACGACGGACCTCAAAGACTTTCGCAAACAGCTGAAGACAACGCTGTTCAAAGAACACTATGGACACGTCACATAATCTAACTACCAGGAATGACCAACCTTCCCCCCTCAGACCCACTGATAAGAGAATGTATAATGGCACATGTTGTTTCCTAACACTAAATGTATAGAAGAATGTATTATAGCACACGATGTATCATAGCACACAATGTACTGCGGCGCTCCTGCCCGGCCTTGGGGCTAGAGACAGGAGCGGCGGTCTGATGCTTCGTGAGGAAGGAGAGTAACCTGTATCCAGGGATTGCTGGGTATTGTAGTTCCTGCTCCTCTCGCTCCAAAATAAAGAGTTGTAGTTATGGGGTTTCCAGTATATTTATTATAGTAAAGGATATTGTTCCATCACATGGCAAATAAATGCAAACAAAATAGGTGCTTCAAATGCTAACAGGAAAACTTAGGATAAAGGCAACTTAAAGTATAACTGCTGCTTTTCACTTCTAAGCAAATTACTCACTTTGCCCCAAGAGGTCAGTTAGATTCACTGCAGCCTCTTTCAGCCACTGTTACCTTCACAGTGCTGGGGAAAATCAGGTGCACATAATTAGAGCTTTCTCAGCAAGGCAATACAACAGCTCCGTAGCATTCAATTCACAAACGGTAAAAAGCAGTTTCCTTCAGCTTGGCATCTCTACCCAGCAGACCGTGCAATCCATGCTCTCACAATCTGGTAAGTCTGTATTATCTTGTGTTAATTCTTCAAGCTGTATGGAATTACTGGCTTCTGGTAACACTGGCTGTCTTCTAGCTTGCAACTCTAAAAACTGCTTAAAACTCTGTAGGAACAATTCAGCCTGCTGTTTTGGAGATAGGGAATTGCTATCAGCTATACAACTTCCCTCTGGCTTAAGGCTGTTTATTTTCTCCTCTCTTAGATTAATTGTATCAGAGTAACTGCTAGTCTCTTTTGCTAATGTTTCACATACAGGAGAGTTAGCTTTACGTTCAGCCTGGAAACTTTGTGGCCATTCACTTACTTGTTGCCATGCCATTCTGACTTCAGATGGCTCCAACGTTCTCCAGCTGTTAGAATGTTTGTTGCTCTCTGGCTCAAACGGTACTTCACAGAATGATTGTTTTCTTTCTTGTGCCTGCCTTGAAGGCTTCCTTTCCCAGGGCTGTGCCTTCCAACGGTTATCTATTTCAGGGCTAGGTCCTCTCTCCTTGGGACTTCTACTCACTGCCTCTGAATAGAACTTTGCAGGTTTCTTTCCAATGCTAGGTTCCCAAGTATCAGCATACTTTCTTCTGGACTTCCAATCATTCTCCTGCTTCTTCTTTATCCGTCTCTCCTTCTCATGCTCCAGCTGCTTCTTCCTCTGCAGCTTATTCCTATCCTCCTTCTGACTAGCAAAGCCATGCTCTGGTTTAAAACCACGTTCTCTCCTGGACACGCCCCTTCCCAGGACAGGGTGTGCCCAATCAGGACTCCAGGACTCCTCCCCTGGGCTGGTCTCCATGCTCAGATCTGTGGAATAGAGTCTCTCTTTCTTCCTTGGTTTCTCAAATAGGCATAAATCCTGCTGAACCTCAGGATTTTCATCCGTTTCCATAGGCTCAGGAGGGCGCTGTTCACCACAGATCCCCCCACCCTTAAGATATCACGGGCTGGCTTCTGACCAGAGGCACAGCACGTGATTCTACTCAGGGCATCTGCGTTCTGGTGGAGCCGTCCGGCTCTATGTTCCACTTGAAAGTCGAACGCTTGGAGGGCCATAAACCAACGAGTTAACCTCGCATTATGGTTATACATCTGGTTTAGCCATTTGAGTGGTGAGTGGTCGGTAATCAAGGTGAAACGTCTCCCCGTGAGATAAAAGCGCAGCACGTCTATGGCCCACTTAATAGCCTGACACTCACATTCAATTGTTGAATAGCGCTGTTCCGCTGGGGCTAGCTTCCTGCTGAGGTATAACATGGGGTGTTCCATACCATCATGGCGTTGGGACAGTACTGCGCCAAGGCCCGTCTCCGACGCGTCAGTCTGTACCAAAAATGGTTGGGAAAAATCCACACCTCTGAGAACCGGTGCTGCACACAACTTATTCTTTAACAGGTGGAATGCTTCTTCCGCCTCTTCCCGCCATCTCAGTTGGTTAGGCGCGTTCTCCTTTAACATTTCAGTTAGAGGGGCACTCTTCTCTGCAAATCCTGGAACAAACCGTCTGTAATACCCCACTAACCCTAGGAAGCTCCTTAACTGCTTCTTGTTAAGTGGTTTGGGGAATGCTTGAACAGCGGCTATCTTGTCAGTAAGGGGCTTCACCACCCCATTACCCACCAGGTGACCCAAATATTTAACTTCCCGGCCTCCAAATAAACACTTAGCCGGGTTTAACGTAAGGCCAGCATCCCTAAGTGCTCTAAGAACGGCTTCAGCTCGCGGAAGGTGTTGTGTCCAATTGTCACTGTGAATGACCACATCATCCATATAAGCCACAGCGTATGTTTGATGCGGTCGCAGAACCAAATCCATTAATCGCTGACACGTAGCAGCAGCTCCGTGTAGGCCGAAAGGCATTCTTTTAAACTGGTACAGGCCTACCGGGGTGCTGAACGCAGTCTTCTGTCTGGCATCCCTGGTTAGCGGGACCTGCCAGTATCCTTTCGACATGTCCAATGTGGTGAGGTATTTGGCACGGCCTAGGCGATCCAGAAGTTCTTCTATTCTGGGCATCGGATATGTATCGAAACGAGATATTAAATTAACTTTCCGAAAGTCGATACAGAACCTTATGGAGCCGTCGGGCTTGGGAACTAGAACAATTGGGCTGTTCCACGGGCTCCGCGACTCTTCTATAACGCCCATCTGCAACATTTCCTGTACCTGCCGCACGACCTCCTCCTTCTTGGCTTCTGGCAGCCTATATGGACGTTGGCGTACTATTTCGCCAGGCGGCGTTATGATCCCATGGGCGATCAGGTCCGTCTTGCCTGGCATTGGTGTGAGGACATCCTGGTATCTTGTTAGTAGCTGAACCAACTCCTGTTTTTGTGCCCAAGACAAGCCTTCATCTACTCTAGGCTCTGGGTGGCTTTTACATACTGCGATTTGTGGCCCCAGGTCTTCCTCTTCCTTTTCTTCTACTACTGCGGCTAGAGCTTGGAAACTGGTACCCCCTGTTGACCCGAATCCACCTGCTCCACGAGCCGTTGTTGATAGGCTGGATACTTCTTCCAGCGGAGGCAGACCCACACGCTCGCAGATTAGTTGAGCTACTCGATCTCCAACCTTGACTTTAAAGTCCTCCTTGCCAAAGTTAAACATAAGAATTTTAATAGAACCTCTATAATCCGGGTCTATCACTCCGGCTCCTATATCTAGAAAATGCTTTACGGCGAGTCCCGATCGTGGGGCTATCCAGCCGTAACAGCCTAGTGGCATTTCCATCTGTAGAGCGGTATCTATCAATGCTTTCCCTTGCTTAGGAACTATGACCTCCTCAGCACTACAGAGGTCGTAACCTGCTGAGTTACTTGAAGCTCTCTTAGGGGGTTGAGCATTAGGGTTCATCTTGCAGAATCTTAGTACAAACACTGGTTTCTTCACTATTTCCTCTCTTGAAGGCGGCGTTTTCCCTTTTTGCTTTTTCAGGTGGGCAAACAAAGGACTAGGCACTATACTTTTCTTGTTGGCTTGGGTTAGAGCTTCTACCGGGGACTCTCTGGTAGCTTCTTGCTCTTTTAAGAATAAGCCTTGTTCCACCCCTTTAAGGAAATGTGGCCAGTCTTTACCCAAAACTATATTATGAGGTAGCTTGGGGACCACTGCGATGGGAATTTTCTTAAGCACACCTAGCGCTTTCACCTGAAGGTTGTATACAGGGTATAGTGATGTACCTCCATGTACACAGCGAATCTTCACATTACGAACAGGCTGAATTGCTACCCCTGATGCTTGGACTTGCTGCCACAGCGCCTTGGAGAGCATTGTCTGCTCCGCGCCAGAATCCAATAACGCGGTAGTAGCAATTCCCTGCACCTCTACCTCAATGAGAAATCCTTCTCGGGTTTTTTGTGCACTTTCTGCTACTAAGGCAGTCCTAAAACAATTCTTCTGTATATGCCCTTCTCGCCCACATTTAAAACATTTCCTAGGCGGAAACCTAGCCTTCACAGTTGGCATATACATTTTGCTTGCTTCATTCTGAAATTTCCACTTCCTTTCTGACTCAGGTATTGCTGCCCCCTTTAAATCACTACTGCTTTCATGAGCCATTACCTTGGCCTCTAAGAAGCGTTCTGTGAGGTCTACTGCCTCCTGTGGGGTTTTGCAGCTTTGCAGAATCAGGAAGGTTTTTATTTCATTGGGTACAGCATTCATGTATTGCTCTACAATTAAGCTTTCCAATATAGCTTCTTTAGTCCTATTCTCTGGATTAAGCCATTTATTTAACAACCTGCTTATCCTGTATACTAAGGCTTTCGGTGTCTCACCCTGTTTTAATTTAACCGCTCGCAGGAGATTATGGTAGGCTAGCGGTGTAAGGCCTAGCCTTTCCTGGACCGCTCTTTTCACCTCCTCATAATTTCCGGCAAGGTCGGGTGGCATGCTCCTATAGGCAGCCATTGCTTCTCCGGTAAGGGAAGCTGCAAATCTGATGGCCCAACACTCTTTTGGCCATGCACTTAACTGTGCCACTCTTTCAAAACACTCAATAAAATTATCAACATCCTCATTGTCCTTTAACTGGCCAAAATTAAACATAGTCCCTGCGTTTAGACTATGCGCAGCTGTAGCAGAAAAACCTGGGGGAACAGATGGTTTCTCCTGTGGCGTCTTTGCTCAGCTACCCACGCTTGTAGCATGTCCAGTAGGGGTCGCTGCTGAGCCTGCAGGGCAGCAGCACTCTTTTCCTGGAACTCTAGGCTCAAGTCTCGCTGTCTCTCGAGTTGAGCGGCCATCCATTTAAATACCTCTGCTGGATCCAGAGACATCTTTAGTACCTGTGAATACAAACAGTGTGATGCAGCAAGGGGTACACAGCTCATGGAAGGGCAGGTAAAAGAAAGACTTACCTCAGATTCAGCATTGGAAGAGAGCACTAGGCACTCTGAGTCAGTTGAGCAAAGGAAATTGTTACTGCGTAACAAACAGAAAACTCATCAGGAACACCTGATTGAAAATCCCCAGGTCACATGTAGGGCTAGGGATTACTTAAAACAGGGTTCCAGTCAGAGAGTAGCAAGAGTTGTGGCAGGAAGAGTTGCAGAGGGAGCAGCAGATGCAGTTGCACATGCAGATGAAGGCAGAGAGAGAGAAAGGCACGTTACAACTCTCGAGCAAGGCAAAAGCCGGGGAGAGAGTGGCAGGAGGTGTGGCTCTCATCAGCTGAGCAGAAACCCCAGGGGAGTGCTGGGAGGAAACTCTTCTCACGGAGAACCAGGAAGTGAATCTGGCTCCAGCACTCAGGAAGAGAGGTTTAAGGCAAGCTGTACTAGGAGAAAACCTGCTACCAGAATTAGCCTTGAAGAGAAGCCAGGAGGGTCCCACTACACAAGAGACCGGTATGTGCCAGCTCTAAGCACAGGTCAGTGTAAGAAGAAAGTGTCGGGGGATGGGAACTCCAAGCACATCTGCAGCATAAGAAGTAGTTGTAAAGCTAGGACCAATTATACTTCTGCACAACCAGCCTGGGAGGCTAGACCCAAAAGATATAGGGAGCCAAGTACTAAGGCAATCCCTGCAGAGAGAAAGAAACCTCCATATGCTTACAGGGAGAAGTTTAAAACTTATAAGTGCCAAGGCCGTGGTCCTGATTATAACCGCACGAAGCAAGATGTTTCAGAGCTGAGGTTCTGGGAGGAAAGCCCAGGCAGAAGCTACTACAGAGGGAGGTATAGACCCGAAGGGAGAAGAGCCTCCATTGATTACCATAGCGAGTTGTCACAAGACGCTGTGTCTGAACACTGTTCACAAGAGGAGTCTGACACAGGGAGTTTGGGAAGTGCTGGAGAAAGTATGGTATGGGAAGATGGTAGCAGTCTTCCAGAGCCCATTCCCATGGATTGCAGCATGTGTTATAAATGCAGCCTTGATATTTGAGTAAATGCAAAAGAGAACTTTGTGCATGTAACAAAGAATATATGTTTGCCACTATTTTTGTTACTTCGCTTACATTTTGAAGTTTCTGTTCTTCTTGACAGTCCGAGCGGGACGGGGAATAAAATCCCACTTTATTTTCATTCAATTTGCTCTGAAAGACTCTTTTATTTATAAAGCCGGAGCAGTTACTTGTCTTATAGACCCTAGGCAACCGCCTATACAGGGCTAAAAGGGCTCTAACCACGGGCCCCATCACAACAGACAGAAAAAAACCAAGTGCGGTACCTCACACTTTAAAAAAAAAACAACTTTTCCCTTTTTTTTTTTTTTTCAACTAGCTGGCAAACACTCTCAGCCCTGTATCCTTATCCTTTCCCAGGTGGACACTTATTACCTGGCTCAGGTGTTGCCTCACGCTTTCCACAACCTCGTTGCAGCTGACACTCCGATGCTGGGACTCTTTCCTTCCTTTCAGGATGGTCTGCAATCGGGGTCTTTCTTGGCAGTTGCTTTTCTGTAGTTTTCTGCACGGCACCTTGCGCATGCATGGAATATCCTGCCAACGTAGCCACTTGCGGCGCTCCTGCCCGGCCTTGGGGCTAGAGACAGGAGCGGCGGTCTGATGCTTCGTGATGAAGGAGAGTAACCTGTATCCAGGGAATGCTGGGTATTGTAGTTCCTGCTCCTCTCGCTCCGAAATAAAGAGTTGTAGTTATGGGGTTTCCAGTATATTTATTATAGTAAAGGATATTGTTCCATCACATGGCAAATAAATGCAAACAAAATAGGTGCTTCAAATGCTAACAGGAAAACTTAGGATAAAGGCAACTTAAAGTATAACTGCTGCTTTTCACTTCTAAGCAAATTACTCACTTTGCCCCAAGAGGTCAGTTAGATTCACTGCAGCCTCTTTCAGCCACTGTTACCTTCACAGTGCTGGGGAAAATCAGGTGCACATAATTAGAGCTTTCTCAGCAAGGCAATACAACAGCTCCGTTGCATTCAATTCACATACGGTAAAAAGCAGTTTCCTTCAGCTTGGCATCTCTACACAGCAGACCGTGCAATCCATGCTCTCACAATCTGGTAAGTCTGTATTACCTTGTGTTAATTCTTCAAGCTGTATGGAATTACTGGCTTCTGGTAACACTGGCTGTCTTCTAGCTTGCAACTCTAAAAACTGCTTAAAACTCTGTAGGAGCAATTCAGCCTGCTGTTTGGGAGATAGGGAATTGCTATCAGCTATACAACTTCCCTCTGGCTTAAGGCTGTTTATTTTCTCCTCTCTTAGATTAATTGTATCAGAGTAACTGCTAGTCTCTTTTGCTAATGTTTCACATACAGGAGAGTTAGCTTTACGTTCAGCCTGGAAACTTTGTGGCCATTCACTTACTTGTTGCCATGCCGTTCTGACTTCAGATGGCTCCAACGTTCTCCAGCTGTTAGAATGTTTGTTGCTCTCTGGCTCAAACGGTACTTCACAGAATGATTGTTTTCTTTCTTGTGCCTGCCTTGAAGGCTTCCTTTCCCAGGGCTGTGCCTTCCAACGGTTATCTATTTCAGGGCTAGGTCCTCTCTCCTTGGGACTTCTACTCACTGCCTCTGAATAGAACTTTGCAGGTTTCTTTCCAATGCCAGGTTCCCAAGTATCAGCATACTTTCTTCTGGACTTCCAATCATTCTCCTGCTTCTTCTTTATCCGTCTCTCCTTCTCATGCTCCAGCTGCTTCTTCCTCTGCAGCTTATTCCTATCCTCCTTCTGACTAGCAAAGCCATGCTCTGGTTTAAAACCACGTTCTCTCCTGGACACGCCCCTTCCCAGGACAGGGTGTGCCCAATCAGGACTCCAGGACTCCTCCCCTGGGCTGGTCTCCATGCTCAGCTCTGTGGAATAGAGTCTCTCTTTCTTCCTTGGTTTCTCAAATAGGCATAAATCCTGCTGAACCTCAGGATTTTCATCCGTTTCCATAGGCTCAGGAGGGCGCTGTTCACCACAGTACATAGCTCAACCTAATCAAACACACAACACATCTTACACTCAAACCACGATATAACCCTCACTGCATGAAAACACTATCACTTCTCTTGATTGTTTTGCTGTGATACCGCCTTGATTGTAAGATAAGGCGGTATAGAAATACTGTTAAATAAATAAAATAAATAAATAAATGGGTAACATTCCTACATCTTCCTCAGTAAAGACTGAAACAAAGAATTCATGCAGTCTCTCCGCTATGGCCTGGTCCCCTCTTAGTGCCCCTTTTACCCCTCTATCATCTAATGGTCCAACTGACTCACAGTTTTTTTGCTACAAATGTACTTGAAAAATTCTTTATTATAATTATATGTTTAATTATGTGTTTTTGCTTCCACAGCAAACTTCTCAAATTCTCCCTTTGCCTGCCTTATCAATGCCTTACATCTAACTTGCTAGAGCTTGTGTCGTTTCCAGTTTTCATCATTTGGCTCCTTTTTCCATTTCCTAAAAAATGATTTTTTGGCAACAACAGCCTCTCTAACCTCACCTTTAAACCATGCTGGCAGTCTTTTGGACTTCCTTCCACTTTTCTTAGTGTGGAATACAGCTGGTCTGGGCTTCCAAGATAGTATTTTTAAACAACATCCAAGCTCGATGTAAATCTTTAACCTTTGCAAGTGTTCCTTTTAGTTTTTTCTTAACTATTTTCCTCATTTTATCATAGTCTCCCTTTTAAAAATTAAATGGTAGTACTGTGGTTTTCCTAATTGTTCTTCCTTCATTTATTAAATCAAACATGATCATGCTATAATCACTATTGCCAATTGGCCCCAACACCCTTATCTCTTGCACCAGATCTTGTGTTCCACTAAGGACTAGGTCCAAAATGACTTCCCTTCTTGTCCGTTCATGAGCCAGCTGCTCCAAGAAGCAGTCATTTATTTCATCTAGAAACTTTATCTCCCTAGCATGTCCTGCCGTGACACTGACACAGTCAATACCAGGGTAATTGAAATCACGCATTATTATTACTGTGTTGTAACTTTTGTTAGCTTCTCTGATTTCTTTGAGCATTTCATCATCCATTTGTTCATTCTGGCCAGGCGGTCACCCCCACTGCCATTGCCTCTTTTTACCTGGAATTTCAATCCATAGAGATTCTACAGTGAATTTTGTTTCCTGCAAAACTTTATTCCTTTGTGACTCAATGCCCTAACACAGAGCACAAACCCTCCACCAATTTGATCTGCTCTATATTTACGATATAGTTTGTACCCAGGTATCACAGTGTCCAATTGGTTGTCCTTCTTCCACCATGTCTCTGAGATACCAATCATTTCTAACCTCTCATTTAGTGCTGTATATTCTAACTCTCCCATTTTCTTTTTTAGACTTCTAGCATTTGCATACAAGCATTTTTAGAGGCTGTATTTTATTCATATTAATCTGGCTATCGGTAGGCAGGAGTAATTTGGAATATTTAAACTTTCTTCTCTGTACTCAAGGGCGTTTGATTATGCATTAAGCAAAAGGATATTTTCTCTGATTAGTCTTAAATGTGCTATATTCTAGCTTCATTGCATGCCCCTAGGTCTTTCCTTTTTTTTTGAAGGAGTAAACAACTGATTTACATTTACCATTTTACTCAATTCATTATTTTATAGACCTCAATCATATCTCCCCTCAGCTGTCTCTTTTCCAAGCTAAAATGCCCAAACCTTTCAAGCATTTCCTTGTAGGGGTATCCTTCCACCCCCTTTAATCATTTTGGTCACTCTTTTCTGTACCTTTGCTAATTCTGCTATATCCTGTTTTAGATATGGTGACCTGAACTGCACACAATACTTAAGGTGTGGTCATACTATGGAGCAGCAATACAGAGGCATTATAATATCCTTGATTTTATTATTCATTCCTTTTCTTATGAATCCTAACATTTTATTTGCTTTCTTGGCTTTCAATGTTTTATCCATGATGATGCCCAGATCCTTTTACTGGGTAATGTGGAGTCCTACATCATGAAACTGGAGTTTGGGTTGTTCTTCCCTAAGTGCATAACTTTGCACATGTCCACATTGAATTTCTTCTGCCATTTGGATGCCCAGTCTTCCAATTTCTCAAGGTCCTCTTGCAATTTTCAAAATCCTCTTGTGATTTGACAGCTTTGAATAATTTTGTGTCATCTGCAAATTTGTTCACTTCACTCTTTGTTTCCATTTCCAGATCATTTATGAATATGTTAAAAAGCAGCGAACCCAGAACAGATCCCTGGGGTTCCCCACTATTCACTTTCTACAATAAGAAATTGGCCATTTAGCCCCATTCTGCGTTCCATCTTTTAACCAGTTCCCAATCCATAATAATACAATGCTTTCTAATTTCTCTCAAGGGACCTTGTCAAAGTCTTTCTAAAAATTTAGAAACACTATATCATCTGGCTCACTTTTAGCTACCTATTTATTCACACTTTCAAAAAAATATAGCAGATTAGTAAACACAATTTTCTTTAACTAAATCCATTTTGGTGTTGTCCCATTAAACCATAAGTATCTACATGTTCATTCATTTTGTTCTTTATAATGGTTTCTACCATTTTTCTCAGCATGGATGTCAGGCTCATCGGTCTATAGTTTCCCTAATCATCCCTAAAACACTTTTTGAAAATTGGCCATACATTGTCCACTCTTGAATCTTAAGGTACTATAGATGATTTTAATACAGTTCACGGATTACTAATAGTAGGTCTATAATCTTATTTTTTAGTTCTTTCTGCACTCTGGGATGTATATCATTCAGTCAAGGTAATTTTCTACTTTTTAATTTAATCAAATTGCTTTAAATATCAATTCTCTCATGAATAATGTCCCTACATCTTCTTCAGTAAAGATTAAAACAAAGAATTCATTCAGTCTCTCCGCTATTATTATTATTTAAAAACTTGATATACCACCCTTGTACAGCGTGTCAGAGTGGTTTACAATAAAAACAGCAAGAATAAGAAAAGGAACGCCAATTAATTGAGTAAAGGAGTTAGATACATATAGGAGAAAACAATAGGCTGGGGAAGGTGCAGAAATCTCAACGTGATCCAGGTAAGAAGTATGTGAGATACCAGGTAGAATGCCATCAGCGCAGGTAGAGACCTGTTTTGAGCTTCTGCAGGGTGAAACACAAGGTACCATGAGGGAGGTACAGAACATCAAGCTATAGCTTTATCCTCCCTTAGTGCCCCTTTTACCCTTCTATCATCTAATAGTCCAAATGATTATCTGACGGGCTTTTTGCTATTTTTTTAAATTTGAGCTTATGCTTCCACAGCAGGCTTCTTTTCAAATTCTCTCTTTGCCTCCCTTATCAATGCCAGTACTACCACTACTGATCATTTGTATAGTGTTACAAGGCATATGCAGTGCTATACAGAGATATGTACTACTACTATTACTACTACTACTATTAATTATTTATATAGTGCTACAAGGCATACGTAGCGCTGTACAGATGCATGCAGAAGATGGTCCCTGCTCAAAAGAGCATACAATCTAGTCAAGAAAGACAACACAACAGCTGGGGACTAGGATATGCCTTAGGGAATAGTAGGGACACACATAGTTGGAGAGCAGGAGAATATGCAGATCAGAATCCAAAAACAGCCTCAAAAGAGGTGAATTTGTAATCTTGCATCAGACTTGTCAGTGCTTATGTTATTTCCTGGTTTTGTCATTTGGCTCCTTTTTCTATTTTCTGAAAGATGTTTTTTTTTACTATAACAGTCTCTCTGACCTCACCTTTAAATCATGCCGGCAACTGTTTGGTCTTCCTTCCACCTTTCTGTGCTTCCAAGATTGTATTTTTAAACAACGCCCAGGCTTTAACTTTTGCAGCTGCTCCTTTTAGCTTTTTCTTAACCATTTTCCTCATTTTATTATAGCCTCTCTTTTTGAAAGTTAAATACTAGTGCACTGGATTTCCTTGATGTCCTCCCTCCATTTATTAAATCACATGTGAACATGTTATAGTCACTGTTACCAAGTGGCCTCAAAACCATTACCTCTTGCACCAGATTCTGTGTTCCACTAAAGATTAGGTCTAAAATAGCTTTCCCTCATGTTGGTTCCTGAACCAGCTGCTCCAAGAAGCAGTCATCTATTTCTTCTAGAAAACTTTACTCCCTAGTATATCCTAATGTGACATTGACCCAGTTGATACTGGGGTAATTGAAATTCCCATTTTTACTGTGTTGTAAATTTTGTTAACTTCCCTAATTTTTGTTAGTATTTCATCATCCATCTGTTCATTCTCGCCAGGAGAATGGTATTATCCCTAACACCCTCCTCCCCCCAACACACACCCCTGCCATTTTCGTCCCCCTTTTACATGGACAACTGACCTCGGGATTTAAATATTGATCTTATTATGTTTTTTGTCCTCCCCATCTTGAGAGTTCGATTAAGCATTCTATGGAATTAGTTGATTCATTTTTGTCTTGTCTTATTTAATCATATAGAAAATATGACACATTCATTTTTCTTTGTTCGGTATATTAATTAAAAAGTATTTTAATTTGCATGAGAACAAAATTAAAGTGAAAAAGAGAATAGGAGGAGTTGATTAATTTCAGGAAAATGGTATGTAAAACTTTAATAAATAAATGAATACTGGGTGACTTAGACTCTCTAGCCTCAATTTCAATGCAAGATGTGTCTGCTAGCCACCAACATGAATTTATTATGACTGCCATTTGTGACATGCAGAAGCAAAATATTTTCTGCATGACATGCAATAACATGGAAGATTTCATTTTGGCTGTGATTCATCAGAATGCTAGCTCTTACTGACAGCTGAGTCATACTGTTCAGGTGATAGATGACACAGGTTAACAGGAAGAATTGCTGTTGATAAAGATTCCGTGCACAGTACTTTTCATAGAGATGAAGCAGCACTACAACAGGATGAATTTAGCACACTTTGTAAATGAAGAGAACGTGACATAGTTGTTAAGGGGATTATTTTAGAAGCCCTATTCATGTTTCAAACATGGATGTGGTAGCAGAAAAACATGGAAGCCACATCCATATTTAAAACACCATTTACAGTAAGAGAGGTTGCAAGATGCACGTTTCTGCACCTGCCACATTGATTTCTGCACATCTCTGATGGGGGCATAGCAGGAACATTTTTGGACATGGCTTGGACAGCGTGTGCACCTGCATGTCCATGATGTATTTCACATAGGCCGGAGACATGTAGGGTAGATTTTTAAATATATTTACATGCTATAAATCATAAATAAGAATGAGACTTTGTTGTCATTTGGGACTGCTTGTGGTGGACCCTCTACCTATGCAGTTGATAGATGTTACCAACCGAGACAATGGCTATTGATTCCCATCATGACACTTCCCACAGAGGCAGAGGAACACTACAACAGGGCCCACAGAAACAGGAGTACCATCATTGAGAGGGCACTTGGTCAGCAGAAGACCTGCTTCCAGTGTCTTGACCAATTTGGGGGTGAGTTGCTGTAGAGAACTTCCAGGATATGCCAGTTCGCCATGGTCTGTTGCATGTTCCACAATCTTGCAGTGACAACCCTTCCCTAAGCAACAGGGCATAGCATACCCAGGCCATGATACAGATGCCAAATGGACAAGGCAGGAGGATACTGGACAATCATATTAATTACACACAGCAGCAAGAGATAACCTCACGATGTTTTAAATGTTACTGATTTTTTTGGAAACCTCAGATTCGGTGTTAGTAAGGACTGCGACTTGTTTGGTTACCTTTGCCCTAATATCAGATCGTGAATGGCTGCTTAGACTTTTCTTTAGTAAAAGGAATGTATTATTTAAGGGATGTTCAGTTCAGGTTTTTCCGGACTTAGCTCGGAGTGAGTTTTTAATCCTGCGACCGCGGGTTCTCCAGCTGGGGGGGTTATTCTTTTTAAAATACCCTTGTAAATGTCTGGTAAAACTTCATGACAATTCCTATGTTTTTTCATTTCCTTCGCAATTGATTTCCTTTTTGAATTCGCAGGGATCAGTGGGGGGTGAATGAGCGAGCATTCTCTGATGTATGTATAGTTTCTGCCTTTGATACTCATTTTTTCCTCGCATATTTGTTACTTAGTTTTGTCCTTTATACGTATCTTGGACCCAATTCTATTGAGGACTAGAGGAGGGGTTTACTTTGTGATTATTACCTTTTATAATTATCTTGTTATTGTTTCTGAAGTGTCACCCTTTTCCATTGAAAGTTTGTTTGGCTTGTAATTTGTTAAAAATTAATAAAATATTAGCCTGTTCAGCCTTGTTTAACCTCAATGATACGAGAAGGCCTTTTGACATTGTGTTAATTCTTTTTCTCAAATGGCTGTTAGTTGAGTAACTGGGTATCCAGATGCCCATCCCCGTGCTTAAGCAGAAATTGACCCACCTTACCCCACTGGGTTTGGCCCCCGCCTCCATGCCACCCACTCCCCCCCCCCGTTACCCCAGTACAAAACACGCACACACTGGAATTTGGTAAACAACCGTTGGTCGCAGCTTTATTAACTGTATTGCGACACCAGCCCCACATGGGCCAACTCGAACATTCTTAATTCCAAACAACTGCCCCCCCCAACACTCCCCCCCGGTCCGGATGATGCCCCCCCACAAGCCATTAATAGAAAAGTGGTGCATCATCCTCCCGCCCATTCCCCTACCACCCGCCTCGCCGTGTTATTAGCAAAGGCCGGCTCCAGTTGCCTTCCACCGGGCAGAGACCCCAACAGTGATGTCTCTCCCAACCTAAGGAGCACTACGCTCACCTGCAAAGCGGCATCAGCCTCAAATGCCCCGCCAGGTCAGCAAGTGCCAGCTCGCTACCCCCCCAAACCTTGCCAAAAAAACTCCAACCAAGGACCCCCTACCCAGCTGCGACACCCACCCCCCTTTCCCCCCACAACAATACATGGGAGGGTGGGAAGGGACACCTTGATCCGTCAATGGGCTGGCAGGAAGAGGGAGATCTGAGCCACCGATCTCCCATGCTTCCTTACTGGCCCACCCCCTGCCAGCCATAAGGACCAATCCCCTCACCCCATGTCACCAACGTGGGAACGATGGGGGCAGACGCCGGCTCCATATCCCCTCCCGCCTACACCCCCGACTCCGCGCATATGCCAGCAAGGCTATGGGCCCCGGGAAACCGGTTACATTACCGGCCTCGGGACCCGGCCCTGTGGCGTGGCGGGATTAACCGGGTACCCGGATGCCCATCCCCGTGCTTAAGCAGAAATTTACCCACCTTACCCGACCGGGCTTTGGCCCCCGCCTCCATGCCACCCACTCCCCCCCCCATTACCCCATTACAAAACACGCACACACTGGAATTTGGTAAACAACCCTTGGTCGCAGCTTTATTAACTGTATTGCAACACCGGCCCCACATGGGCCAACTCGAACATTCTTAATTCCAAACAACTGCCCCCCCAACACCCCCCCTGGTCCGGATGATGCCCCTCACCAGCCATTTATAGCAAAGTGGTGCATCATCCTCACCCCCATTCCCCTACCGCCTGCCTCGCCATGTTATTAGCAAAGGTCAGCTCCAGTTGCCTTCCACCGGGCAGATCCCAACAGTGATGTCTCTCCCAACCTAAGGAGCACTCCGCTCCCCTGCAAAGCGGCATCAGCCTCAAATGCCCCGCCGGGTCAGCGAGCACCAGCTTGCTACCCCACCACCGGCGCAAGGTAGACCCCCTAACCTTGTGCCACCCCCACCGTAGAAAGCTGCGACCAATAACAACCTTCCAGGGCTTCCTGCCAGTCATTCAGTAACAGGTCTTGTCCCACCGGGGCAAGGTGAACCCCGTCCAAACGATACAAGCCAGCACACCTGACTTCTACCCAAGGTTGCAACACCTGCCTCCCCCCGGTTTGTTGAACCCAACGTCCTATCTGCCTGTTAATTTTGACCAATCCCCACGACCACCGCCGCTGAGACCAGAACACGGGGCATGGAATTATGTCCAACCAAATAATGGCCACCCCCGGGAGTAACTCCCTCAGAAGTACGATGTCCCTCTGAAAAGTTCTTATAAGCTGCCGGCATGACCAGCTCGACAAGTCGTTGCCACCCAAATGGATCATGAGCCCGACTGGCCGCTGCCGCTGTCCGATCTTTGCCTGTTCGAAGGCCAATAGTTGCCACCAATGCATGCCGCGTTGTCCCATCCAACCGAGCCAAATTCCGGAAGCAGCCAGCCCGAGATAAATGCCTAATGGCCATGCTGACACCCTGCGCTCGGCCCAATAGACGAAGGAATGACCGATGATCCACCACTCTCTGGAGCATGGACCTTCTGAAAGGAGACTAATCGGACTGCCACCAGCAGGCAACTCTGGAATAGGAAGGAAAATGTTGGTACCCCCTCGCCCCCTCCCCCAGCGTAACTGCATTACCGCCAGACTCTAGCACCCACACCCAGTTCGGGGCACCTGCGGGCAAACATACCCCTCATACGCCCCCGAGCGCCACCTGCCGATCAACTGAATTACCTGACCATAGAGCCCCGCCGTAGCCGCGCCAATCCGGAACGAGTGCGATGCATAACTCCTCTCGTCATAACCCAGGAGTCACAAAGACAAGCACAACATAGCTGTGAACTGAAACTGCGTCACTGGCTTGCCGTCCTCGTGAATAAAAAAGTAGCCTGGCGCTTCTGGCCGCCGTTGCAGATAGCTCTGCAGGGCATGCACCGGACATGATGGCAAGGGAAAGATAGCGCGCAGCAGCACCCAACCCCCTTTACCCGTCTGGTCAATTTTGGAACTCGGAATGAATAAGCGTACCTGAGCCGCCTCCATGCTGGAAGTCAACCCCGTCGAACGCGCCCCTCCTTGCAGACCTGGGCACGAGCTCACACACCCGAAAATCTCTGAAAAAAGCCATCACGAACAGCGCGTGAAACAAAACAGCCTCAAAATTCGAGGCTGCGTCCCGAGGTAACGCCTTGCAAATCTGAAGTAAAAGTTCATGGGAGACCGGGAGTCGCCAATCTTGCAACCTGGGGGTGCACCCTGGCCCAACCAGCCAATAGGCGTTTGACCAAAAACGATACCCGAGGGTTGCCCCACCCGGCAGCCTTGCAGAAGAAGGAAAACCAGGCCACCGCAGACGCGACTGCCGACCTAGCCCAGCCCTCATTCTTTGCCCACAAAACAAACTGGCCCACCAGCCCATCAGGTACCTTCCCCCCATTCCAACCTCTCGAGCCCACAAACGCACTCACCTGGGCGTATACTCGCCGATACAGTGCCCAAGTACCGCGCACCACCGACGCGGAAAGCAACGCCATCAACTCAGGATCCCAACCCTCCAGAGATGGTCCTGCACAGGCGAGGCCACCTCTTCTGCATCTGGAGCCAACAGTCAAAACTGCGACCACTGAAAACGGGATAGAGCATCAGCGGCGGAATTCTGTGCGCCTGGCACATGGCGCGCTCTGGCAGTGACATTCAGGCAGAGACAAGCCAGCACAAACACTCTCATCAAGGCGGCGACCCTTGGGCACTTAGGTGCGTGCTGGTTGATGACTTCCACCACCGCTGCGTTATCGCACCAAAACACTACATGCCGGTTGCGGAGGCGCTCAGGCCACACCCAGAGTGCGACCACTATGGGGGAAAAGCTACAAAAAACTAATGTTACGGGTCAAACCGGAGACCACCCATTCACTAGGCCAGGGCTCAGCGCACCAAGCCCCCTGGCAATATGCCCCAAACCCGTAACTGCCCGCCGCATCCATAAACAAATGCAGATCTGCATTTGAAAGCTCCGACAACTGCAGGAACGTCCACCCATTGAAATCAGCTAGGAAGGCATCCCACACCCACAAATCTTTGCGCATTCCTGCCGATACCCGAATCTGATGGTGAGGGAACCGCACCCCCGCCATTGTCAGAGATAACCATCGCGCAAAGGGGCGCCCCATGGGCAGAACCCTGCAAGCGAAATTGAGGTGCCCGACCAAGGACTGCAGAACCCTATGGGTGGTCTTGTCCAATGATCCCACAAATGTGACCAACTCCCTTTGTCGCTCCACTTTCTGCACCGGCAAGCGCACTACCATTTCCTCAGTATCAATTTTGATCCCTAAAAAGGTAAGGCGAGTAATGGGCCCCACAGTTTTGACGGACGCTATGGGGATACCGAAGTTGCCAGCCAACCCTAGAAATGCCTCCAGGAGAGTGGCACAGGTACTAGCCTGACCGGGCCCAACAAACAAAAAATCATCCAGGTAATGCACTATGGTGGAGAAACCCATTTGCCTCTCGAACACCCAATGAAAAAATGAACTGAAGGCTTCTAAATAGGCACAGGAGATCACACAACCCATAGGCATGCACTTATCAAAATAGAACTGCGATTCGAACCGGAAGCCTAAGAAAGGAAAAGCCGAAGGGTGAACCGGTAACAAGCGGAATGAGGATTCGACATCCACCTTCGCCAACAGGGCGCCGGCCCCACACTGCCGAACCAAAACCACAGCCATGTCAAAAGAAGCATAGCGTACTGTGCACAGCTCCCAAGGAATGTGTTCATTCACGGACTTTCAAGACGGGCAAGATAGGTTATGTATCAACGTAAACTTACCCGGCTCCTTCTTGGGAACAACTCCCAAAGGGGAAACTGTAAATGGAAAAAACGGGGGCTCCTGGAAAGGCCCCGCTACTCGGCCCAACACACACTCCTCCGCAAGCTTCCTACGTACCATGTCAGCCAATGATTTTACTGAACTAGCGTTCCATGAACCACCCCCAGCTGGCGAACCACAAAAGGGGATATGAAAACCTTCTGAAAAACCCATCAAAATCAAACTTGACGCTCCCCCCAGCCGAGACCGCCCGTAACTGAATAGCCACGGGTGCATAGCGTCGACTCTCACAGGCGTGGGAGCCAACGCCCAATGGGCTCCCTCACTTACCCCCAACTGGAGCTCCCACCACTCCCTTTTGGCTACACTTCGAGGCAGCATGCCTGCTCCCACACAGGGAGCAGGCATGCTTAAATTTACAGTCAGGGAATGGACAAGATGACTTGTTGAAACGCCAACAGACGTCTCCACCCGCATCACCCCCTTTTGACTGAGTCGCGACGGGAACTGGCACCCGAAAGGAACGCAAGCCCGCAGTAGCTGTTGGAGTCCCCACCTTGCCACTGTCACCACCGCCCCCCCCCCGACCCGGCTCCTCACCAATATTTGCGTTAGCCAGAGGTTGATGTCTTTCATCCCCCACGATAGCTGACCATTTTCTTCCATCATATCCCTAAACTCCTCATCATAATTAAGTCAAGCCCACCCGTCGTGCGCCTGTGACACTGCTAAAATTGTATCTGCATAAGCCAACAGCGCACCATACTGCTCTGGGAAATAATGGCCACAAATGCTAGCTAAGCGCAGGAAAGTCCGCATCCAGTTGAGGGTATTACGGGAAGCCTTCCGCACTCTTCCCGCTTTCTTGTCCTGCTTGCTTTTCTTCCTACTTTCACCCAAGCTTTTCCTACCCTCCTGCAAATGGAAAATGTTAATGTACTTGCGCCGTTTGATCCGACGGCGCAGCTTCCGCAGCACACCTTCCCACAATTCGGCACAGTGCACTACGGTGGCCCCCAGCCCTCACTCTTCTCCGCCGCCCCTGCTGCCGAGTCCCCTGAGTAAACCGCTGACGATGTCGAGGACGAGGACGAAGACGAAGCGTGCCGACAGCGGTGCCCCCGACGCTTCACCATAGCCTTCCCTCCCCCCGCGATGCCAGACACCGGGGTTTGCGCACCCCCTTCAACACCGCCCCCGCCCCCCTTCATATTCATTGGCCTCCTGGTGGGGCGTCGTCGTCACACGTGCAGTCTGAATCCCGGCCACCATACCGGTCAGCTCAGCAACGGGACTTGCGGGCAAAGAACCAGTGGCCCGACCAGGATCAGCCATGCTCGTCTGGGGCATCACACTCTTGGGAACCTGTAGGGGAAGAGAAGGAGAGAAACCAGCAGCAACAGCCCCCGGAGCCCTTGACGCCGTACTCACCCTTACTCCCCAGCCCCAAGCTGAAGAACCGAGGCCGCTGGCGTCCCAGACAGCTGAACCCCTACCTGCGGGAAACCCAGCCACGCCAAACCCTGCTCTGGACCAGTCAGTCCAACCACCACCCCAATGACCTGCTCCACCACATGGGCTGGCCCCAAAGGCCCACAGACTGAAAGCACCTGGGAGTCCAGGATGAGGGAAACACCCAGCCACCAGACCGGGAGTATAGAATCCTGGAAATGAAGGGGGGAAGGAAACCCCCATAGGACCCCCTTCCGGGACATCGATCTGCGGCCCAATGACCTGCCCCACTGCCCCACCCACCGGGCCGACAGCTGGCACTGCCCCCAAAACCTTCACGAGAATCAGTGTCAGGAGCCGCAAGGGCCCCACCCTGATCCAGCCTGCCCTCTGCAAGCCGAAGGGACCCTGACTCCTCCAACCCCAAGCCCTCAGGGACCCCACCACCACCGCCCTGAGGGGCCCCACCCTAAGTACCCTGGGAGCCTGAACCTCTGGGCCTCCCCCTACCGTGCTCCTGGCGCACCCCTCTTTGACTGCCAGCTGCCAAAATGCTCCTGGCCGCCACCCCCCACTCCCTATCCCCATGCACGCGTGCCGCACTGCTCCTCGCCCGCTGGCCATCATCCCTGTGCCCACTGCCCCTTTTTTGGCTCCTTTGCTCTTTACCAGGCGAGCCATAAATGCCAAGCGTGCCGCACGCCACCCACCACCCTCACCCAAGCTGTTTTTTTTTTTTTTTTGTAGGACACCCCTATCTACCCTTTCAAATATCTTCTCCTGTAATTGCCCTAGCCTGTAAGGAAGGTGGGGGGGGGGGGGATAAGCACTTGGCTCACGATCCGATGGGCATTGCAGGCCTAAGCCACGTGCTAAAATTCAGCGCTGGCACTGCACCCCCCAAAGGCAGCCTCCGGTGAAATATCGGCTGTGCCTTGTCTCAACTCTATGTTTTATCAGAATATAGAAAGACTAGGGGACATGCAGTGAAGCTACAGGGTAAACTATTTAAGACTAATAAAAGAAAATATTTTTTCACTCAACGTGTAATCAAACTCTGGAATTTGTTACCGGAGGATGTAGTAAAGGCTGTTAGTGTAGCTGGGTTTAAAAAAGGTTTGGACAAGTTCCTGGAGGAAAGGTCCATAAACCATTATTAAGAAGTGACCGAAGATATCAATGCTTGACCCAGTACAAGCATTGTGGAACTTGTGTCTCTTGGGGAAACTGCTAGGTACATATGACCTAGATTGGCCACTGTTGGAAACAGAATACTGGGCTTGATGGACCTTGGTCTGACCCTGTATGGCATATCTTATGTTCTTATGTTTTGTTTTGTTTTGTTTTTTTATAATCCTTAATTGTGGGTTTCTTTTTTTTTTTTAAACACCTGGCCGCCTCGAGCGAGGAGCCTGGAATCCCCACTCCTCCCCCCCCCCTCAGCTACAGCCCACTACCGCACAGAGACAGCCCCCACCTCCCCAGCACCAAACCCCCCCAAAAGCTGTTCCACCACCCACCCGCTGAACAGCTGCACACTCCACGGAACTGGAGCCCCACGCCACAGACCTTGATCCGTCGACGGGCCGGCAGGAAGAGGGAGATCCGAGCCGCCGATCTCCCACGCTTCCTTACCGGCCTGCCCCCCGCCAGCCATCAGGACCAATCCCCTCACCCCACGTCACCAACTTGGGAACTTTTGGGGCAGATGCGGGCTCCATACCCCCCCCCCCCCGCCAACCCCCCCCCCCCCCCCCAGGCCTCCACGCATATGCCAGCAAGGCCATGGGCCCCGGGAACCCGGTTACATTACCGGCCTCGGGACCCAGCCCTGCGGTGCGGCAGGATTATCACCTTTACCTCATGGTATTTTCAGAAGGTTGTTTTTGGACCTTACTGTATCACATTTTATATATTATGGCACATGTTTCACAACGTTTGTTTTGTATTTCCTTTACAGAACCTATTTTCTGACACCAGGACAAGGTAGTACAATGGCTCTCCATTAGTTGCACATTTTTTTATTTTTATTACTGTTGAATTGTTTTTATTTTTCTTGCCTTTTTAACCTTGGAAAGAGATTGTACATTCATTTTGTAGCCCTTGGCGATCTTTGGGCCTTGATCACCCCTGGGTAAAATTTTTGTTTTCTGTCTCATTTTTAAGTATTGTTTTAGGTTTTATTTTTCATTTTATTATTTGTTTAATTGTATTTCTCCCTTTCCCTTTCCCTTTCCCCTAATTCCTAATGCATGAGGCATTTTTCATTATATCATTTTGGCTGTCCCTTTAGTATTCATCAGTCTTTATAAGGCCACTGAGGCAGGCTTACCACCGAAATATGTTGGGCAACTGATCCATCTATAGGCCTTTATAAAATAGGCCATAGAATAAGTATCTTCTAGCCCTCTCAACCTAGGCACCCTGTTACAAAATTACCCCATAATGTTTTATATACATAGCAATTTGGATTTCCTAGCCAAGAGCTGATAGATAAAACTTCCTATTTCATTCACATTATTCCCTGTAAAATTTAGTAGTGTTTTCCTGTAGTTTATGTACATTAAACTCCAAGAATATAATAGTGGCAGGTATTGTTGACATTGATTTAGTGTTTGAAAGTACAGTGCCTATAAACCAATTTTCTGCAAGCTCCTTCTCATCATAGGTCATTGTTTTGAATGAGCAGTGATTGCAGTCTGCTGGGAGTTCAGTAGAATGTCATGACATCAAGCTCTTCCCCATCACAATACATCAAAACCGTGAACAAAAAATGAAATAAAGGGCTTCTCTGGTATGAAATGCTAATTTTAAAGATTCTTTCACTGTTGCATTTGAAACTTGGCATTATACTGGATTTCACAAGATAACAGTGATATATATGTATCACAAAAGTACTGTAGTGTGGTCAAAAAGAGATCCTCCTATCAATAGTGAGCAATAAGAGGGATTATTCTACAGCATTAAATTTAGTAAATGGGGAACTTTATTGAATAAAGACACAAATATTGATTCCCTTCCCTCTTGTATTGGGAGAAAAATGCAGAAGATAAATATGTTTAGGGAGATGATGCTGCAAACTAAAAGAAAAAATGGATAACAAAATTGTTCAAAAGTTTTGCTTCCTGAAAATGTTTTGGTGATTATGATAGACGGCTTCAAGCTGAACACAAATAATTTCCAATTGAGTGTATCACATAGGGGTATGTTTACTAAACGGGGCACTTGTGCGGGGCGCACATGAGCGCCCTAAAATGATGCATTTAAGTGCTCTTAAGCGCCCCGTACGCGTGCGTGGCACATTAACGGGTCCCGCACGCGTGCGCCGAAAATGTGCACGTTTGCGGGGCGCTCATGTGCGATAGAGGCGTGGAAAGGCGAAATGAGGGCGGAGGAAGGCCCCCGAGGGGCGGAGAGACGGGGTCAATGGGTGGAATGTGGGAGGGGAGAGACTCCCCGCACAGGAGCGTGCCCGAATTTACAAGGAAAAAATACCGCCAGTGAAACACCCGCGTTAGAGGTGATTTAAAGGGAAGAGAAACCATTTCCGTCAGCAATGTACAGCAAAATCGTGGAAACCCAAAAAACGTGAGCAGTGTGAAACATGTGCACAGAACAAACTCGCTAATTTAACATGAAAATAACCACAACCAAGTATGCGAAAATTTTAATTCTGCTGGGCAACACTGCTATTAATGGGCAACAATAATAAACACTCCCAGGAAAGCTCCAAAGAATTGAAATGAATATTGGAAGGTTCTATGGTCCGTGGACTCATTCAAAAGCACTGCAATGTAATGGAGCTGTCCTGGGAGTGCATATCAGGTTTCCCAGTGATATCACTGATGCACTGTTTGGTTTATTTCTTTGACTGCCCTTATTTGGAGGGCATATTTGTGTGTGTTCTGCACCTCTGTCCCCATACAAGGAAAACGTGCCCACAGTAAACCTATGCAGAGCAGGGTGTCAGGCTCGTGCGGCCAGGTTTCCTATCTCCAGATACTGCACTGTCTCTGTGGGCACAGTGTGGTGCAGCGGACACAGCCAGTGACTGTATGACTAGAGGTTCACAGGTTCAAATCACAGCTGTGGTTCCTGGCAACCCAGTACCCATATTTTTAACCACCACTAAACAGTGAGAGTTCACACACTGCTTTACTGCAGAGAACATAAGCATGGTCTCAACACCTACATTTTACCCCACACCGCACACAAACCAGAGCAATGGGCATTATGTACAGGCAATTCCCTCAAATTCCGTCCTGGAGTGCCACAACGCAATCAGGTTATATGGGTTTGCCAGATAAGGACATGTCTGCATGTTGGCCGAGGGGTAGAGGTGGTGGACGGGGCAGTGACTGCAAGCCACAGCAGACAGTGCCATAGGCGTGTGTAGCCTGGCACCGTACACAACAACAGACAGGCTCTGTCAGATGTAAAGTCATGGACTTCCCTGGGAATGCAGAATATATGTTTAGAAACAGTGGTGCAGTGTACACAGACAGTGTGTGCAACAACAGAAGGTCACAGGTTCAAATTCTGTCTGTGGCTCCTTGCAACTAGTCCACATAAGTGTACCCTTAAGAAACCAGGCATTAAAGACTGATAATTTTCTGTTGAGAACCCAATATTGTTTGGCATATTTTTATGTTACCTTCAACAGTACCCACCACATAAACATGTGCATCACCTACAGCAGAGTCAACCAAAAGCAGTCCTGGAGTGTCCCACATCATTAAAGGTTTATGCAGACTCCAATATAAGGCCATGTGAGCATGTTGACGGCAGGGGAACTGGTGACACCTGTCCACATCACACCATGGCCTATCTGTTTTTAGGTGGGTGCTGTGTAGTGCAACAGACAGGGTTAGTCTGACAAACAGACATGGATTTTCCTGGAAATGCACTGTCTCTGTGTCAAGAAGGTGGTGCAAAGCACACAGGCAGTGCCTGCAGGAGGTGAAAGTCACAAGTTCAAATCACGTGTGTCAGGTCTGCCGAACCAATCCCCGCAATTGTCACATCCCCCAATTTTTTTCAAAAACACAAACCACCTGTAGTGCCGAAAGTGCAAACAGGGACAGTACATGTATATTGTCTCTCAAAGTGGACATATATGAGAGAAATGTGCATCACATAGATCAGATTTCCTCAAATGCAGTCCTGGAGGGCCACAATTGATTCACATGTTATAATGTCTTAAATAAAGATGTCTCTGTTCATCTGCATGTGCCGGTCCATGGTATGCAGATATATCTCATGCATATTTCTGAGGCACATTTGTGAAAATTTAGCAGTGTCTGTTCAAACAGGACTGGAGTTGGGGACCTCTGCCAGAGAGTACCGACCAACAGGAGGCGAAATGACCAGACACACAGGCTTCAGGACCCAAAGCCTATTGGACAGTCATGATAGTGTGCGTTGCGTCCATCTCTTAAAACTAGTATGTGCGCACTGTAGCACTGTCACCATAAACCTTGAAATACACCACACATATAGCAACATGTTGATGTGATCAGTGGCAGATATCAATGTCTACGTTCATCACAATATGGTTATTGAGTGGTATCACACCAATATGTCTGATGTTTGTGGAGTGTGTCTCAGGTCTGTTGTTTGACAATGTTCCCCAGCATGGGGTGTGACAGTAGCACTATTGAATAGCCTAGCCATGCATGCACTGTGTCCACGGCTGCTGATTTGGCATAGACTGGAAAAACTATCTATAGTAGCACAGTGATGGCATAGCTGTGGGATTGTGTGGCTGTACATCCAGTGTGTGATGTATGCAACACCTTACTCAGCGCACAATGTTTGTACTGTGTCTAGTGCAGAGGTGTCCAAACCTGTCCTGGAGGGCCACAATCCTGCCAGATTTTGGGATAGCCCTAATGAATATGCATGAGATATATATGCATTAGAGATATCCTGCCAACTTGACTGGTTTGTGGCCCTCCAGGACTGGATTTGGAGACCCCTGCTTTACACCTCTGTCATTTAAGATGGTGAGTGGGCAAGGTACAGATGTCCTAGACATCAAAAGGGTAGCTAGAATGTGTCACATTCATCCTCGATTCTCACCACCACCAAAAAGATGTCTAATGGACAATATTTTGGTGGTGGTGAGAAGTGAGGAGGAATGTGACAAATTCTATCTAACCTTTTTGATGTCTTGGACATCTGCACCTTGCCACTCACAATCTTAAATGACAGAGGTGTAAGGCAGGGGTCTCCAAATCCAGTCCTGGAGGGCCACAAACCAATCAGGTTGGCAGGCTATCTCTAATGCATATATATCTCATGCATATTCATTAGGGCTATCCCAAAACATGGCAGGATTGTGGCCCTCCAGGACAGGTTTGGACACCTCTGGTCTAGTGTTAGCTTGCCATTGTGCATAATGAGGTGCTAGGTATTGTGGTTAGACCCCCGACAGGCTGGTCTCGGCAGGATGCATGAGGACAGAACGTAGGGCAATGTAACTGAAATTGCAGTGTGTGGTCATCAGTAGCATGGACAAGGTAGCCCAAGCATGTCCTCCTGGAAGGTCACTCTCACCCTGACTGAGCAGTTACCATAGCATGGCTAGGTCAGCTGTAGTGACAGCAACATCTTTTGCAAGTGATATCTATGGGTTGCCTTTTGGAGCTCAATCACGAATGTAACTGCTTGGTGAGTGTGCAGACATCCCAGTTTGGGTTGCACACATTGTCTCCAGTAGTATGCACTATGGATTAGCTATCAGACTGCTTGCACCTAGTATGTGTAAGGGTGCCACACTTTGAAGGGTGTAGCAGCTGCAGCTTGTCTGTGTTTGCTGCTGGACAATGTCAGATAGTGGTGGTGGGCTGCTGAGCATTTCCAGGCATGCCATCTGTCTGCTTTTACCTTATTGATGTTCACATAAATGCATGCACCACGCTGTATGTTGTATTTTCCTCTGCTGGACAGAGGTTATCACTTCCCACCAGCAGCACCATTGCAGTGATGAGTTTGATTGGTATGTTTGGGTGTTGTCACAGAATCCGTCTGTCTGTCAAACACACTTCTCCCCCTCCCCCTCCCCCTCCTAATGTGGCGGTGGCAATGGCCACCACACAGGATATGACTAATGTGGTTGCAGCAAATTGCTCAAGGGCTAAACGTCACAGGGAAATAACAGATGGCCATAAGTGTATGTGGATGTGCATCTACAAGTGCTACTCATCAGACACTGTCACTGATGTGGACTCACACCATAAGCTATCTTAGCTGAGCCAGGTGCTGTGGTCATGGTTCTGGGTTTCCCCTCTCACATTCAGGGTGAGCACAGGAGCCGCACAATGTGATGTCCAAGACTAACTCTGTGTCATTAACCTACACGCTCATTAATCATTTTCATACGTAGGTGTTTCTGTGGCTGCATAAACCATATTGCTTTTATTTGTAGACTGCTTATTTACATGTGCAGTGCATCATGGGTATGTGTGTTTGAAGTCTATCTTGGTAAAGAAAGCAAACAGGTCATGTGTTGGCCCATACTCAAACTGTAGCCAGCCAGGGGTGTGTTAGCAGCTATGGCAGTGGTTCTGAAGCAGTCCTCCTTGAAAGTCTAGCCATGACGTGTGTTTATGTTAGTACAAATGAAGATGCATGAGATATATATGCATTACAGATGTCTTGCCAATCGGAGTGGTGTGTGGCCCTCCAGGGCTGGCCAGCAACAACCCTGTCAAACATCTCTGTCATTAACATTTGTAAGTGGGCAAGGTGCTGATGTGCAAGACATCAAAAAGTTCACATAAACTGTGTAACATGCTTCTCTGCCTCTCACCACCACCAGCATCTTATTGATTATACAACTGCATGGTGGTCATGAGAATTGACGAAGTATGTCACAGTGTGTATATATGCTTTTCATGTCTCTGACATCTGCACTTTGTACACTCACACACCTAAATGACAGAGGTGTAAGACATGGGTCTAAAAATACAGACCTGTAGTGCCATAAATCTGTGAGGTTGCCAGGGTAGCTCTGATGCCTATAGATCTCATGCATATTAATTAGGGCTATACTGATCAGCAGACTGGCCTAGGGGTTCAAGGAGGAGTGTCTCTCATACACAGAGCTGTGGAGATTTCGCCCCCTGTGACGTCACAACGTGTAGAGACATAAGTAATGCCTCTGATTCTACAGTGGGCTAATCTAATATGGCTCTCTGAGGCCTCTTCCCTTTGTAATGTCATTTGGTGGTGCCACCAACAACACCCTCAATGCTGTAGCATGAAGCTTCCTCAAAAGTACCCTATAAGGTTAATTATGTGAACATTAGAAGGTGCTGTTGTGGACACTGCACCTCATATTGTCCTCTCTGGAGTGACTCATAGGGTACCTGATGTGCCACACTAGGTTATTGCATTGTCACAGTGTGTTTGTTCAAAAAACAAATCCAAAAAACAAAGGCCACACAAACCACTGTTGATAGTAGATAGTAATGTGCCAGCAAGTCATATAGATTAGGCTGACGGTGTGAAGGAAAACACGACGTCTGTAACATAGGTAGGTATGACAGTGAATGTGGCGCACACCCTAGCCACTCAGTCTGTATGTCACTACATCTACCTAACATCTACATCCATGTCCATCGCATGCCAATCTCAATAAGCTCAATATGTGTGCTATGCAACCTAATGTGGATGTAGCATGTGCAGATGCAACCCCCCCCCCCATGCCATCACATACATAATTTATGGGCTGACATTGAGATGGAGTAGTGAACATCATCTATTGCGACACATATCCCCATATCACCAGGGTGCCTGATAGGCCAATTTGATGGTCTCTCAAAACACCTTGTTGAAGTAGCAGTTGTAGTGGCAGTCAGTGCAATGTGAAAGGCATAGCACATCACATCAAACAAATGCCTAAGAACCAGTGTGGAAGTGATGATAAGTTCAAGTCCCAAATGTGTCAACACCATAAGGTCATGAAATATTTATGTGTTTTAAATAAGAGACACACAGCACTGTATATTTCAGTTGTGGTGCGCATGTGCGCAACTCGTTCCGCAAAACAATGTGTGGGGCGCAGTTGAACGTCATATGTTTATTAATTGCGCCAGTTGCAGGACGCTGTGGCACAACAAATGTATAAAAAATGCATCAGATGCGGAGCGCAATGAGACGTGTTACGTCGCAAAAGTGCACCATTTTCGGGGCGCAGTTGGACGTCATACGTCCCTAAACTGCGCCATTTGCGGGGCGCAGTTGCACGTAAAACATTGGAAATGTGTGCCATTTGCGGGACGCATGCGCGTCAATGACGCTGCGTGCAATCAGGTGATAATATCTCAAAATGGCGACCAGAACCAGAAAGCCTGCATTCACTCCTCGGGAGCTCCGCATCCTGTCTCGCCTGATTGCCACAAGGCAGGATAAGCTCTTCCCCGGGCAAAACAGGTACAGGGACAGCAGAAAGGTCCGCAGGGCCTGGGAACGGCTACAGAGAAGATTTAATAGAGAAGCTGACTTCCCAAGGGAGGTAAGTGGATGGGGACAGGTCATTAGAAATAGACATATATATCTAGAGCCTGTGTGCATTGCAGATCTTCATGCTGTTGGGGTCAGGTATTGTGTGTCAGTAATGTGCTGCAGCTGAACATACATCCCATATTGTCTTTGTATAAGATGTGACAGGTTTGACCCGTACCCAGGTGGTGATGGATATGGTCACACAGGTCATGATGCTAGCCTTATTACCTGGCAGTTGCTGCTGTGGACGTGCCAACACATACTGTAATAACGCAAACCCATAGATCAGCTTAATTAGATCCAAATCACATCATATGAATATGGTGAAATGTGTAGCTGCAGCAAAAAACCTTTCCGTCCACAGAAAGGGTATGTGAAGCAAAGCATTAATGGTATGTCAATCACCCAGGTGATCTGGTTGTTTTTGCCAATGTTGTTCAATATGCCCCCCTATCCCCAGCGGTCCTGAGAGCTCATCACAGTGGGCTATCAGTCACCCTGGAGATACGGTTGTGTGTGCTCAAGCAATGTAATACATACACCCTATCACCAGGGGACTAGAGAGGCCATCACACCGGCTCATCTGTCATCATGGTGATATTGGTCTGTGTGCTGTCAAAGTACAAAACAGTATCCCTATCCCCAGGGGTGCTGTAAGATCATCACAGTGGCCTTTCATGTATCCTGGAGATATGGTTTTGTGTGATGAAACAGTTCATTACATCTACCCTATTTCCAGGAGTCCAGAAAGGCCATCACAGTGGCCTTTCACTCATCCTGGAGATATGGTTTTGTGTGCTGAAACAGTTCATTACATCTATCCTATTCCCAGGAGTCCAGAAAGGCCATCCCAGTGGCCTTTCATGTATCCTGGAGATATGGTTTTGTGTGCTGAAACAGTTCAAAACATCTTCCCTATTTCCAGGAGTCCAGAAAGGCCATCACAGTGGCCTGTCATGTATCCTGGAGATATGGTTTAGTGTGCTGAAACAGTTCATTACATCTTCCCTATTTCCATGAGTCCTAAAAGGTCATCACAGTGGCCTGTCATGTATCCTGGAGATATGGTTGTTTGTGCTGAACTAGTTCAAAACATCTTCCCTATTTCCAGGAGTCCTGAAAGGCCATCACAGTGGCCTTTCATGTATCCTGGAGATATGGTTGTTTGTGCTGAACTAGTTCAAAACATCTTCCCTATTTCCAGGAGTCCTGAAAGGCCATCCCAGTGGCCTTTCATGTATCCTGGAGATATGGTTTTGTGTGCTGAAACAGTTCATTACATCTTCCCTATTTCCAGGAGTCCAGAAAGGCCATCACAGTGGCCTGTCATGTATCCTGGAGATATGGTTTAGTGTGCTGAAGCAGTTCATTACATCTTCCCTATTTCCATGAGTCCTGAAAGGCCATCCCAGTGGCCTTTCATGTATCCTGGAGATATGGTTGTTTGTGCTGAAACAGTTCATTACATCTTCCCTATTTCCAGGAGTCCAGAAAGGCCATCACAGTGGCCTGTCATGTATCCTGGAGATATGGTTGTTTGTACTGAACTAGTTCAAAACATCTTCCCTATTTCCAGGAGTCCTGAAAGGCCATCACAGTGGCCTTTCATGTATCCTGGAGATATGGTTGTTTGTGCTGAACTAGTTCAAAACATCTTCCCTATTTCCAGGAGTCCTGAGAGGCCATCCCAGTGGCCTTTCATGTATCCTGGAGATATGGTTTTGTGTGCTGAAACAGTTCATTACATCTTCCCTATTTCCAGGAGTCCAGAAAGGCCATCACAGTGGCCTGTCATGTATCCTGGAGATATGGTTTAGTGTGCTGAAACAGTTCATTACATCTTCCCTATTTCCATGAGTCCTGAAAGGCCATCACAGTGGCCCTTCATGTATCTTGGAGATATGGTTGTTTGTGCTGAACTAGTTCATTACATCTTCCCTATTTCCAGGAGTCCAGAAAGGCCATCACAGTGGCCTGTCATGTATCCTGGAGATATGGTTGTTTGTGCTGAACTAGTTCAAAACATCTTCCCTATTTCCAGGAGTCCTGAAAGGCCATCACAGTGGCCTTTCACTCATCCTGGAGATATGGTTGTGTGTGCATAAAGAGTGTAATAGATCCTCCCTTTCCCCAGGAGTTAAGTGAGGCCATCACAGTCGGCTATCACGCACCCTGGTGATATGGTTGTGTGTGAATAAAGAGTTTAATAGATCATCCCTTTCCCCAGGAGTTAAGTGAGGCCACCACACTCGGCTATCACGCACCCTGGTGATATGGTTGTGTGTGAATAAAGAGTTTAATAGATCATCCCTTTCCCCAGGAGTTAAGTGAGGCCACCACACTCGGCTATCACGCACCCTGGTGATATGGTTGTGTGTGAATAAAGAGTTTAATAGATCATCCCTTTCCCCAGGAGTTAAGTGAGGCCACCACGCTCGGCTATCACGCACCCTGGTGATATGGTTGTGTGTGAATAAAGAGTTTAATAGATCATCCCTTTCCCCAGGAGTTAAGTGAGGCCATCACAGTGGTCTATCACGCACCCTGGTGATATGGTTGTGTGTGCCTAACCAGTTCAATACATTCTCCCTATCTCCAGGAGTCTTATGACCTGTGTAAGGTCGCTTGTCTATTATCCCACTGCAATGGGGTATGCAGCTGATGATGTGTGGCACAACACGCAACCCCCATGGGGCCGTAGGCCACATTGAATTGGTGGGTATGGCAGTCACATGTTGTGGTAGTTTATGACAGGTAAGTTGCACCTCTCACATAGTATGTGAGGTCACTATCTCATCACACATGTCTGTGATGTATCACGATGAAAAGCTATGTGTACATGTTGATGTGTGTATAGGTACAACATCTCCATGACCTAGGCAAAGATATTCCCAAAGGCTGTAACAGAGCCATATTCCCATCACTTTATGCATAGTTAGGTTACCCATCCTCACACCTCCTACAAATCCATTACCTTGTAGCAGGTGAACAGAACTGATGTTGTAGGAAAGCTACAGTCACCTCTTGTGGTTGGACACCACAGACACAAGCAGCCACATGAGCACAGGTGGCAACTGCGTAGTGTGTTTGTTTGGTGTCTGTCCATGATTTTTCAGAATACACCTGCTGTCATCATACAGGTCTTAGGTCATAGTGACATTTCTACAAGATATAGGCCAGACTGGGTCATTACTACGTCTGTCACGCACAGTCTTCCTTCCAACAACAGTGTTATAAGTAGTCCCTACACAGCTTGCACGTACCCCATGTGAAACATTGTTATCCTGGGACGTGCATAAACCCAAATGTCATGGGAGTGGTCCCTGGCAAGGTGAATATGGACACCCATACAATGTTCCTTGTAGGGACAAATCAGTGATGTTTGGTAGAATATGATGTTGCCATTGGGACTGTTGTCCAGGACATGTGTAGGTGACTTCACAACAAATGGCTTGCAAGACCAAAACAGGGTTACCGGGGTTAGCAAGTACACCATCATTGTCATTCTCAATGTGGCATGGTCATGCAATGTCATGCAAGGGGGCCCCAGGGTATTGTTTTGATGCGTTTAGGCTGGCAGTCACACTGCAGATAGGTGTCACTGCACACATGTCCACAGATTCAACTATGTATGCAGGTCTCAATGGGAACACAAAATGGCACAGCACCAGCAGGATGTTCTCCATACATGTGGGTGTCATTAGTACCGACAGAGCGTGTATGCAAACAGTCTACAATGTTGTATAGGAAAGCTATTGTAAGCAACCCACAGCACCTGTGTATGGTTAGGTTTCCTTTCCAAAAAAACTTGGCCCACGTAATGGCTTCCCACAGATTAAGTGGGTCATTGTACCTGGCCTTGCTTAAAAAAGTGTATGGTACAGATCCCCCTGTGCCACTGTCATTTTGTTTCTCTGCAGTCCGGCAAATATCCTAGAAATGAAATATTCCCCAAGGTACATTGCACCAACACAATGAAACGTCTGGCGGAAATTAAAACACACCTTGTAAGACCACCCCCGGTGTCAGATTGGGTTCTGATGCCACATCAACCATGGGGAAGGCCCCCTTGCTTCCAGAACATATGTGGTGCATGTGCAGGTATTGTCTCTGTCACTGACAACCATTGTTGCTCTCGACATAGGTGATGGCTATCACCAAATATGTTGAAATGTATGGGCAGGGGGATATCAGCCAAGAGTGGCATGCAGGACACATGAGCCAACCTGAGTAACCTCTTCCCCACCAACGTGGCCTAGCACCAAGACGTGTTGCAAGGCCATACTCTTTCACCCGTGCATCTCATGTAACCTAAACCAACTGGTTATGGCTCACAAAGGAAAATACCCATCATGAGAGGTGTACTGTCAATGGCATTGCCATTGAGGTGGACGTTCGAAACATAGAAGGCCAGTGTGAGTGGCAAGACCCCAAAACCACTATGGAACCCCATGATGTAAGACATGCCTCATTCTGTTGCATTAAACCTGCTCCATGCTGTGGCCACCTGGCGTGGGCCACTACTCATTTATTTATTTATTTATATTTATTTTTATTTTTTATATACTGCGCTATTGAAATCAGTGCGGTTTACATTAAAACTGAACAAGCAACAATGCATAAATATCACAATGTGCTTACATAGAACATGGCTTACATGGAACATGTGCTTACATAGAACAATGGCATAATCAAACTGGGATAACAGGGAAAACTATTCACATGGTATATACAAGTATTTACATAGAGTTATCTAATCTCGTAAACCGTGGGTATTTATAGGTCAGGTGGTAGATTTATGATGTGTATATCTAAAGGAGAGGAGCATCTAGCCATTTTCATGTTGAGTGATAGGGCAGTTAGTGTGTGGTGTGAGTGCAAATGACTTATGTTTTTCGGGCATGGTTTCAGGATAGTGAATTAGAAAAAGGTGGTGTTTTACATACACAGACATCATCAGTGTTGTTTGAACAGAGGACTGTGGCCATTGATCACAATGTGCCATGTGACCATGTGGCAGGCACAAGCTACGTTCAAACATAGATCATCCAAACTGCAACACCGGTTTGTGTAACAATTGCATGACTGTCAATGACAAATGCAACATGTGTTTGGCTGATTACTCGTATGTTCACACCAATACCATAGCACAACGATAGTGTGGCCAATTGGTATCACGACATCATGTTACCTGAGCCTACATACATTGTTACCATGCATTCACCTGAGGGGTGTGATGACTGTAACATCTCAGAGGGGAACAATATACCTTCCAAGGACAAGCGTGCCTGTACGAAGTGGAGAATGTCCCCCATAAAATATATGTCCTGGCAGAATTGTAAAAACCATGTCATTGGGGGCGTGCCCATGTCATTAGTAACACGATGTGAGCACAGGCCATGGGATACATAGATCTTCCAGTATGTGTACAAATCATAGGGCCAAGACATCCTGCCACTACAGCACATTATACGGAGACACCTTTAGAGAAGGTGGATGATTGCCCCTACCACCTATGCACAAAACCACAGGTGCCGCTGTCAACTGGTCTGCAGGTCGAATCCCTCCCAAATCACTCTGTCATGGTTAAGTGTGCTAGGGGGGACATAATGTTTACAAACATGATGCCACCTAAACCCCTGTCAGGGTGTGTAAGGCTTTATTTGTGTGAGATTGATTGGTCGCCCATACATTCGTGCTCTCTGACATGACAGGTACCTACATCGAGAACATGGGTATGTTCCTGATGGGTCTTCCAAACACATGTACTATTGTTGTGTGCACATGTCCCACATCACAAAGAACCAGACTCAAAGGCACCGGTCATGCATGTCCTGTAAATTTCACATGATGTGATCAGGGCAGCCTCCTACTGTGTGTCATGCAAAGGTAGAGTACCAGACATTGCTATTGGGTCACATACATCTTCCTGCCCTCAGGTTTGTCACCTGCAACAATGTGTGCAGGTTAAGTGGTCAACATCCCCTGTACTGTTGACAAACGTATGTCTAGAAAGCAGCACTACAATGTTGCTGTGATGAACCCATCACATATTCATGATCCTGCAAAGATGAGAGCTGTATAAAAACACATCACCATGACAAAGGAATTGTTAAGACATTCCTATGTTAGTTAACTCCACTCTGCAGTACAAGCTTCTATAAAGGCTCAAAATGCTAATATGCTTAAGAAGCCAATAGCTTGTTAGCTGCAGCAGACTCAGCAGCCTCAGCCCCTACAGTGCATTGGTCTCTGTGTTGGAGTACCTAACCTCCATGGCACTGCAGGGGAAGAAACGGACCACAAGTCAAGGAAAGTTAGGACACATCAACAACAGATGTAGGCAAATAACATCAGAACCCTGGACTCTGTCCATCATACTAGAGGGTAAAGGCGTCATGCACATAGCCGTCGGCCCCCAAACAATAGTGGGGATAATCATGTGGCAGACCTCACCTCACATAAGTACTGGGTCAACACATCGTTTAACGCACAGAGCAATGGACGAGGTATCCCATCACTAACATAACTTGTTAATAAAAAAGAAAAAACAGTCAAAAATATGGTTGATTGAGGTCACACACACATCTAACATCTCAGAGAGGTGAAACAGTTTCTGATCCTGATGACATTCCACATGAGCTATCGACAACACATAATTGCTAACCCACACACACAGAAATGGCTGTGTTGTGTAGATCAAATTGATGCATACACACATCCTCTTTGTCCACAACCACACCGAAGGTCTTGTTATTCCCCCCATCAGGGAAACAACAATCTCACATATGTTCTCCCCACAACGGTGCCACAGCAGCCACAGTATGTAGAAAGTGCATGTTTGTGTTTGCTGGTGTGCTCCGTACTAGGGGTTTATTTGGTAGTCACAACGTGGACGTATGCCACATCCAGCCACAGTCACTAACGCATGTCCATGCACCTCTCCCTTGCACAATGTTTGAAGTCCAATATGTAGGCCCAATCAGCTATTTTGAGCAATGTAGTCAGACTCCTATGCGAACCTTGGAGCTGCTCGGTTCAGGGCTACATACCTGCCAAACAAAGACATACCTGACTCAGCGTCACTGTCATGGCATTGTGCAACGTGTTTGGACAAACATACAACAGACGCATCTCGTACCTCATGAGATGCATGAGTTGCTACGTCACATGACATCAATGGTGCATGTGTTTCTATACTCATGTCTCCATATGAGACCTGCGCAGTGGTTACATGATTTACCTAGTGAGTGGAAACATCTGACTGTATCCCAGATGTCACAGAGAATGGAAACCCCATACCATGTGCCTGGACTGATGGTTGAGATCAGTGACACTGATGAAGGGCACAGCTTCCCATAAATAGTCACACCTCAGATAGCATGTTAAACTGGTGTGGGCAAAGTGGCCTGTGCCGCACATGATCTCTAAACCTCCAACCAAGGCACGAGCATATGTCAGTAGAGGCAGCTCCAAAACAAGCCCTCTGACGTCATAGATATGATCCTTGATAGTAATGTGTGACATTCACGTCTACAAGTCACTGGAATTTGACTTTGCAACAACAGTGATGTAGCTATGGTATAGATAACATAACAAAGAGGACAGAGCTCTGTGTCACCTTGTGAAGATGCACCCTAACTGTGTGTGTCTTCAAAACAGCAGCAGATCCATTTGGTGTTTGTCAAGTCCCCTGCAAAGCACTATTCTTAGCCATACAAACGTTTTGGTGTTGTGCTGTTCCACACATCTTTTGAAAACATTTACCCACTATGGTGAGGAGTTCAACTCTGGCCAACTCAGGAGTCATACATCTTTGTACGTTCGGAATATGCAAATCCGTAATGTTACAAGGCAGCCCTCCCAGCTCAGAACTAATAAGCACTGGATGAGGCCTCCCTCAACTGGGAACACTAATTCCTATATTGCTTACATGCCACTGCGTTGTCTGCATAGACCCCATTGCAACCCCTGAGGGCGAGAGGCCACATGATCATTAAAGACCTACACATGCACTAACGTTTGTGATGCACTCTGTTAACACATATGATCCAGGTGTATCCACTGTATGTGTGGTTAGCTTCAGACATATTGTTGGGGGAGGAAGGAAATGTATGGCAGAATGATCCCCCGTCACAACACCACAGAGACTGTCTACTGATGGCTGTAGATGCTTTGCCCCTCCCGCTGGTGTGAAAGCGTAGTTGTTGTGGATTGTGTGTTCTGTCACCTTCCATAGGGCCCTCATGTGCCATGGGGTGGATGTGATAGCTTATGTGGGCCACTCAAAAGGCCTGGAACCCCTTCTCTCATGCATATGGAAAAATGTTTGTGACGTACCCCATTACTTAACAAACATTGGTTTCCAAATACAGTCAAACCTCGGTTTTCATGATTAATCCGTTCGAAAAAGTCTGACTAAAACCGAAACGTATGAAAACGGAGGCAATATTTCCCATAAGAAATAATGTACATCCAATTAATCCGTTCCAGACACCCAAAAATATTCACAAAAAATACATTTTATAGAGAATAACTATATTTTTACATACAGAAAACAATGAGAAATAAATATAAATGACGAATGAAATGGATAAATGAACATTTAACATCACTGAAAGCAAGCTAAGTACAGTACTGTACAGTACAGTATGTTAACATCTGGCTTTAGCCACCCCTGACAAGCTGCTGTGCCCAGCTCTCTTCGGAATCACATTGGATTCAGCCCATTAAAATACCTTTACATTATCTGCTCAATGCTTCAGAATGGCAGAAAATCTTAATGATATAGCTTCAGACGTACCCTGCAAGAAAAAGAACTGCCTCCCACATTCATGCAACATCTCCTGCTTACGTTGACAGCTTTTCTTCCCTGCTACCTCCGAGCCTGAGGGGGCGCTCCAGAGAACGGGCAGGCGGTGGACAAGATCGGGGCCTTCCTCTCTGCACAATCCTTGCCTCTCTGACTCTGACCAGGCTCGAGGATGTGTTTCATTTACATGCTCAGCTGGCTTTCGCTTCTCATCACGCTGGCGATCGGTGAGTCCGGGGGGCAGTGCTGCCGGGACCGGGCGGGCATTCCGGCAGTGTATACAGACCGGTGTGCAGCGCGAGGGTGTATGTATTTATAGTACTGTACTTTACGAAAACCGAGGCGATGTACGAGAACCGGGACAAAATCTCAGTCAAAAAAGACGTTGAAAACCGAAGCGTATGAAAACCGGGGCGTATGAAAATCGAGGTTTGACTGTAGAGTGAGTCCTGGTCCACTAAAGCTGCATTGCTGCTCCATCAAAACCCCTCACTGCCCAACCAATGTCATCCCATCCTGTAGAATCCAATATTCATGAGAGGCCTGCAACCTGCAAGACCTAGACTTACAACACCTCCAGAGACATGTGACCCCATCTGCTGCCTGGCCAGCGGATGCTGACGCACTTGGTGGCCGTTTAGATGACATCCATAGGGTGTATGACTGTGTTTGTGAAATAACATCCTGCAATCACATCATTGAGTCATAGTGGTGGAGACATTTATACATTGCCTTATGCACCCCACACAATATTTACTCATGAGCATGTCATGCTACGGTCACAGCCACACATTTGGCATAAGGTAGATTCACTCTCTCAGTGAACACAGGAAATGTCGGTACCTGCAGTCTGTCAACAGTCGCATGCTGCAAATGCACACAGGACACATCATACCCCTGACTGTGCAGGAGATGTGACTTAACATCTGTAGAGTACGCAACAAAGGCCACTGCCTCATCAACTATTCAGATCTTTAAAATGTTTGCATGTGGGTTCATTATTGCCCCATCTCGCAACGACTGGACCACTGAGTGGTTTAACCTGTTATGTAACGTAGATAGCAGCATTCACTGTTAGCCCATGTAGAGACACACAATATGAGAGTCATGGCAGAGTCATGGTGTCAAGTATACACCTGACATATAGACTACATTTGTGGACACAGCTACCTACACCAACTTACATGGGCACGGTAAGCTCAGATAAGGGCACCTGCAGGTTTTGTATGTTTGTTTAGGCTGCTCTACCAAACATACCCCATACATACTACACCCCAACCTGACTCTCACACAGGATGGCCAGCCAACATGGGTGGAGGTACAGACCCTCCACAGCACATGATCAGTTTTGTAACCCTTTCCTGCCCTCCTCATCCCACTGTTTCCCACATGTGTGACTTAGCCATGTTGGTAGCTGCTGATAGCATAGTTCATTGCCTGTAACAGGTGGTCTCCAGACACAGCAGGATGAACAAATTAACAAACATCCCTCTCCCCCTTGGGTTCTGTCGCATTCAGCAACTGCTCCAATGTATCCCTTCACCCGCTCCTGGTGTGCTAAACATACACAACAAGAGATACAAATTTTGGACAGCTAGTAGCAGCACGCAAGCACCATGGCATGGCTCCAGAGACTGACATATGTGACGATGACCAACATTGGTGAATAGGCTCAGTTGGTAATGGTGTTGTCCACATGTGATAACACATTCCTTGTGCCCATGAAGATCCCCTGTGACAGGTGTTGAACTATGCTATACATGAAACACACATCAGTGGAGCTGAAGTGTCCAGACCCAGGACACACTGTTGTATGTTTATGTTGCCCACCCACCAGACGTAAGTGCTCACTCATGCTCCCACCCATATTTTCTCACACACACAAGTCGAGGATCTGAGAAAGAAAGGGAGGGAGCTGCGCCTGCACCATGGTGCATACCTTGAGCGCATGAAGAATGCAGAATCATCACATGGTGATGGTGCGTATTGATGACGTGGCTGCCCACCATCAGAGGTCACAGTGGCCCATCAGTGTGCATGGTACCTGCATGGGTACATGTGATGTGTCACACACATCTACGTGTACTGATGACTGTCATCTTCCACAGATGGTGATGACAGTGACGAAGACCCCTGCACCTCTGCCTATGCCCACCGAAGGCCCACCTCCTGCGCTGCCATGGAGGTGGTAGTCCTGGACACCAGTGGGGAGGAGGCAGAGGGTCCTGAGGAAGACACAGCGGAGGGGGTCATGGGGGATGCTGGGATGGAAGGTGTGGGTGCCAGGGTCACAAGGGGGGGTGAGGATGCAGGTGATGTGGGTGGGGGGGAGGTGGTGGGGGGTGTTGGGGAGGAGTCAGGGGGGGAAGAGTGGCCGCAGGGTGCCTGGGAGAGTGACATAGAGGACAGTGCAGCACAGGGAACTGTGGGCTCCCACCATCAAGGGCAGGTGGCTCCAACATCCAGGGCCCCACACACAGTGCACGCAGATGCCACCACACAAACACCAGGAACAATGTGTGTGTGTGGTGGCAGATGTGTTGTACATCTGTGTGAGGCTCTGGATGCACTGGAGCAGTGGGTGCACCGGTTGGTGCACCTGCAGGAATGGATGGCGGGAGCCATGGAGAGGGTGGTTGCTGACATTGAGCATCTGCCATGTCGGCAGCCACCCCCTGAAGGGCGTCACAGGCATTATTGATGGTGCCTGTGACGTCCACACATGTGCCCTGTGCTGCCCTGTCCGCCATCACGGGGCAGGCTGAGGGAGGGTGGGGTCATGTGGGGGTTCGGGGGTAGTGTGTGGGAGTGTGTTTTGGGCGGGTGTGTGTGTGCTGGGTGGGGAGGGTTTGTTTTGGGGGGGTGGGTGATGGCATTTTCACCCTACCCTAAATATGTATATAGTTTTCCTTTTGTTTGTAAATATTAAACTATTTTATCAGAACCCTGTAATGGTCACGTGTCTCACGTAGCATATGACTATAGATGCCAGCATGTCATATGTGTGCAGCCACATGCATTCCTGACGGGTAAACATGCGTGTGATACCTCAATTGGCACCACATGCAGTGTGTCTGGAAAATCATGTGTGTAGGTGTGTGATAGCAGGTTGCTGCATTATATGTTACAATGTAGTGGCTGCCCCAGAGACGTACATGCCACAGGGATGGATATACATGACCCACATGTTCTCACATATATGAGCAGGCAAAATATGCAGCACACACATGTCTGCCTCTGTAACATGCATCCCTATAGTGGGTTGGGGGGCATGTGACCACTAATATAGGTAAGGGCATGGGTCCCACATATGCCACCAATGTGTCGTGTATGACGGGTTGCAGACGGTGATGTTTATGGAACATAAACAGGCCATTTATAACACAGTCCCCCTGTGTCCACATCAAGGGTGGTGAACCGTGGTTCTGTAGAGCCGCAGGCCAGTCAGGTTTTGGAAATATTCCTAATGAGTATGCCAGAGATATATATATGAATTGGAGATATCCTGTCAGCGTGACTGATTGTTTGGCCCTCCAGGGCTCGCTTTTGAGAGACCTGGATTACACCTCTGCCATTTAGGAATGTGAGTGGGCAAGGCGCAGATGTCCAAGACATCAAACATGTTACCTAGAGTGTGTCATATTCCTCCTCACTTCTCACCACCAACAACATATTGCCGTTGCCACCACCCTTTGCTGCTGGTGAGAAACAAGGAGCAATGTTACGCATTCCAAATAACCATTCGATGTCTCTGACATCTGCACCTAGCCCAAAAACAATCTTACATGACAGAGGTGTAAGGCAGCGCTCTCAAAATCCAGTCTTTGAGGGCCACAAACCAGTAAGGTGGTCATGATAATTGTAATGCTGATATATATCGCCAGCATATACATTAGGGATATCCTCAGAACCTGACTGGTCTGCGGCTCCACAGTATCACGGTTCCACACCCATGTTCTACATGGATGTCTGTGCACACTGTGCCGCTGCAGCTCAGAGGCTGTGGTGACACATTGTGCTAGTGAAACATTACATATGTGTGCATCATGGAAATAGTATATGCGTGTGGCAAAGTAGCTTATGCAGTGGACATGGGTGCAGATCATATGGTCCTCCCACCCCCCCTCTCAGAGATACACATGGGACCAAATGGACACTCTTTGGAATGACACAATGTATCTATTTTTGGACAGCTGTTTATTGTCACAGCTATTCTCTCATATGAAACTATTGTTACAAACATTTGTGTAATACATTTCAAAGATCCCCCCAAGCCAATTACATAACACAAATACAATATACTAATCACATATGTCTTCTTTCACATATAACCCAAACCAAGCCGCAATAACAGAAAAAACTATGTACATAGTTGCTAAAATGAACAGTGCAACAAAGAGAAACCTTTGCTTTCTTGCTGTACATTTCTATATTATCATAGGTTACTGACGGCGTGGTCGGCCACGCCTGCCACGTCGGGCCCCTCTCCCTGGCAAGGCTATACCCTCCTCCGGATACATTGGTGGTGGTGGTGCAGGTGCAGCTCGGATCAGAACATCACGTATGCCCTCAAGGGCCTCACACATGCGAGTTAGTGGCATGGCTACGACCCCCTCATGTAATGTCCGGAGCTCAGCACAAACATCCCTGGTGTTCTGCTCCACAGCACAGCGAATCCGCTCCAGAGCACCTCGATTGGCTGTGAATGGGACACAGGGTGGTCAATGAAATACCTCTCCACTAATACACCTTCATAAAGCAACATGTCATGCACATCCCACACTAATGCTAATGTGATAGTGCTGAGTCATATGGGAACATGGTTAGGGGTAGAATACATATATCTCACTGTACTACAACTAATAGAAACACAGAGAACACTATACAGGAAGAAGATGTGTGAGGCCAACACAACAGTCATAAAATAGCTTCTGCATACACACCCACATACTACTGACATGGCAACAGAATTGGGCAAGGACAGTCATCTCATATCCATTATTTAGGGCAGGTGCAGCATGCAGCAGCCATAAACACCTCAGATGGCCAGCAGCAGTGTTGAACCGAGGAGTGTTTGGAAATGTCTGCACAGGTACAGCCGCCTTCAGACACATATTCTCAATATGTACAGGTAATAGGTGATGTGTTATGAACTCAGTGGTATGGAATGACAGCACAGGAATGTCACACCTTACCTGCACATGTGCACTGCTGGCGCGTGTGTGTGACACGTGAGAGTTTCATGTGCACCTTGTGTACCACTGATGAGGGCTTGGGGATCAGATCTGGTACACTTTGGAAAAGATCTGTAGGGTTCAGACAGAGCAAGGGAAGCAACATAGGAGGCCATCAGTGGTGGGCAACAACCAGGAAAATAGTGATGGGGTATGCTGAGGGAAGCACATCTGCTGGTACTGACTGGTGATGGACAGTGATAGCCTGAGTTGGCGGGTTATATGTCTGATTTCAATATCCATCAGGGGTTTGAACGGGGGGTTGTGTATTGTATAGGAAACACACATAGGTAGTTTGCTCAGCTATGTGCTTACGTGTGTCAATCCAATACAGGTCCAAGCACACCTTTGATCACGTGTGCATTTGCACTGGTCATGCTCTTCCAGGGGTTTGCACGTAAGGAACATTGCGGATTTCAGCACCCGTCTGAAAAGGATTTGAGAATCTGGCTACTGCCGTTGCTGCACCAGCAATGACAGAATGGAGTGTTGTCTAGGTCGCCCCTGTTTTCCTATCATGTGTGCAAGTATTTTATTATCTGTAAAGGGATAGTGTCTACCTTCTGTTGCTGTTTAGGCCACATGTGCTTTTGGTAACTGTCGTCTTGGCTTCTTTGGACACAGGGGTGTGATGGCTAGCGTGTCAGTAGGCACGCTGCCTTAAGGGAGACGCAATGCAGACAATGTTCCTTGTCCATGATGTGTGGCTCTGCAGAGGGGACCAGCAGGCAGGGGGCTTATTTTCCTCCCCCCCCCCCCTCAGACACTCCTTTCTGCTACAGCTACAACAACATCACAATAAAGCAGTGGATTTGTGCAAAACATCACATAGCCAATGGTGGGGTTCTGGTCATGACGTTAAGTGCGTAGGGCTGTGGGGTTTTTTTCGGTTAGGACAGTATATGTGTTTTTAGTGAGTGTGTAGGGGGTAAGGGGGCATTTGTGTGGGGCGGACACCTTCAACCGACAATAGCTGATTGACAACAGTTATGAGGTGTGGGATGACGGGTCATGTATGGGTCTAGGGTTTTGCAGTATGTGGCATTTTATTTTATTTATTTATTTATTTATTTTATTTATTTAGCATATATTTATATACCGCTACTTCCAGCGATCAGGAGCGGTTTGATTAAGTAAACAGGGAGTGCCAGATCAAATGACAAATTTCAAGAATTACAGCGTGATTTACAAGGTTGTCTGATAGGTTGTCAGAACAAAGCCAGAAAATTTCAATGAGTACAACATGATTCATGGGATATTCACAGCACACAGTTAGGAGGGGGAGAGAGGGATATTTACATATATACATTTTACACTTGTTACATTCAGGAGCATAAGACTATTTTACACTTGATTACATTTTGGTGATGCAGATACTGGTTGGTATGTATTGTTGTTCAAGATACGTTGTAGGCCTGTTGAAATAAGTATGTCTTCAGTTTTTTTCTGAAGGCCATCAGGTCGTTGATTGAGCGCATCTCAGGCGGGAGTTGGTTCCAAAGTGAGGGGGCAGTATAGGAATATGCCCTGTTGCTTGTGGCTGTTTTAACTGATCTTATACTTATTGGTACCTGTAGGTTGTTTATGGTGGTGGTTCTCCTATTTCTGTTGGCAGGTTGCAATTTGATTAGGTTGGTGAGGAAAGTTGGTGCCAAGTTGTGGATGAGTTTAAATGTGGTCACTAGGGTTTTGTATTTTATACGAGCTATGATGGGGAGCCAATGTAGTTCAACTAGTACTGGCGTGATGCGCTCTGCCACTCCTGTTTTAGTGATGATTCTGGCTGCGACGTTCTGTGCCATCTGGAGTATGCTTAGGGTTTTTTTTGGAAGGCCCTGTAGAATTGCATTACAGTAATCGAAGTGGGGTATGATGAGGGCTTGAGCCACTGTCCTAAAGTCGGTAGCTTCAATGATGTTCCTTAGTGGTTGTATAACCCTGAGTTTGTAGAAAATGGCTCTGTTTACTAAGCGGAGGTGTTTTGCCATCTTTAGTTCGCTATCCAGTGTTACTCCGAGGTATTTTATTTCATTCTTTGTGTGATAAGTATTTTCGCATAGGGAGATTGTAGCTGGTGGTTTGAACTCTGGTTTTCTTGAGATGTACATGACTTCGGTTTTTTTATGGTTTATGGCCATGTTGTTTCGTTGAAGCCATGTCTGCATCTCTTTTATGCATTCTTCTAGCTGGGAGTAGTTTGGGTTACTTGCGTCGAGTTGGGTATATAGCATAATATCATCCGCGTATATGTGATAATGGATTTTATGCTTTTTGAATATTTCGCAGATTGGTTTCATGTACATGTTGAAGAGAAGCGCGGATAGTGCTGAGCCTTGTGGTATGCCCTGAGTTTGTGGGAAAGCCTCCGCTTTTTCGTTGTTAAACTGTACCTGTTGCATCCTGTTGGATATATACGATGAGAACCATTTTAGTGGGGTTCCCGTTATTCCTATATCTTCTATTCTGTTTAGTAGTGTTTGATGGTGAACCATATCAAAAGCTGCTGAGATGTCAATGAATATGAGAATGAACATCTTCTTTTTGTCTTCAATCCCTTTGAGTAGTTTGTCCAGTAGTGCAATAAGCAGAGTCTCGACCCCATGGTGTGGCCTAAAGCCGTATTGGTGCTCGTCTAGTGTTCCGTTGTTGTCCAGGTGGTCTTGTAATTGCTGTAGGACCGCCTTTTCAATAATTTTCGCTAGAAGGGCTATGCTGGATATTGGGCGATAAGATGCTGGGTCTTCCTTGTTGAGTGTTTTATTTTTTAGTATTGGTCTTATGATTGATTTCTTAAGTTGAGTTGGCATGGTGCCCTGTTGGAGTGATTGGATTATTATGTGAGCGATTTGGTGGGTGGTTTCTGCTTTCGTTGCTTTAACCCATGCAGCTGGGCAGGGGTCTAGGGGAGAGGTTGTGGTGTTAATGTTGGCAATTATATTCATGACGTGTTTGTCTCCAATGTTGTAAAACTTGTCCCAGTGGGTGATGTGGGTTTGCGCCGTCATCAAGGAGGGTCATGGTGTGGTGGGGGTCACATCCATTGGTAGTAAGGGTTTAGGTCTGGACTGAGGGTTTAGTTTGGCAGCATAGTGATCTGCTAGGGTTTGGACCTTGATTTTGTCGTTGAATTGATCCTCTTGTGCTGTTTTGGTGAGGGATTTGACCAGGGCGAATAGCTCTCTGGGCTTGTTTAGTGCTTTGTTTAGTGAGTTTGTGTGATGCGTTCGTTTTGACAGGTTGACTTCGTTTTTGTATTTGGAGAGTAGGGTTAGGTATTCTGTTTTGTGTTCGTTAGTTTTGCTTTGTCACCATTTTCTCTCTATTCTTCGTAGTTCTCTCTTTAGGGTGGTCAGAGTTTCTGTGTACCATGGTTCGGTTTTGGGCTTGTGGTTGTTTTTTGTTGGTTTCCATCTTGGTTCTGAGACCTCTTGAATTCCTGAGTTCCAGCTGGTTATTAGACTGTCGAGGTCAGTGCTTTCCAGGTCTATGTGTGATGTGATGGAGTTAATGAGAGCTTCACAGTTGTATTTATTAAAACTCCTGCGTGTGTGTGTTGGTTGTTCAGATTTTGGGTTACTAGGTAGCGTGGGCAGGTACATCTTGATCTCGATTTGGTGGTGGTCGGACCACGGTACTTGAGTTATTTTTATTACAGAATTTTTTCCTTTGTCAGGTTGTTGTTCTGCGGGTGTGAATACCATATCCAGGGTGTTTCCTTTGTTATGTGTCGCATCATTTATTATTTGATTGTACCCAAGTTGTTCCATGGCTTCAATGAAAGTGTTGGCTTGGCATTGTGGTAGTGATGGTAGGTTTATATCTCCCAGGATAATTTGATGTTTCCTGATTGCTGTGGTTGAGACGCATTCTAGTGCTGTGGCCAGTGTGTCTGGATGTGATGACGGGGGTCTGTAGATTAGGCAGATTGCTATTGCGTTGTTTTCCACTTTGAGTATGTCTATGTCTTTGGTTGTGCTGTGGGCGGTGCTGGTAAGTGAAAGGGTAGATTTGGCTGCAATTAGGACTCCTCCTCCTCTTTTGGATGCACGAGGGCAGTTGAAGATCTTGTATCCAGGAGAGGTTATTTGGTTTGTTATTGCGGCGTCGGCATCGGTGATCCATGTTTCAGTGATGCATAGGATGTCAGGCTGGTCATCTGTGATGATGTTGTGTATGATGTGTGTTTTGTTTCTTATTGATCTGGCGTTGATAAGAATGATGGTATAATAGTCTTGCATCTGTTGGTCTTTCTGTTTGCGTTTGTTTTTTCTTGCTATGTGCTTGAAATGGTTTGATCTTTTCGGTTTGGGATATTGGGGATCTCGTGATGCTGTCTGGTTCACGAGGGGGGGTCTTAGATTTGGAGGGAGTGTGTGATCTTGGTGGGAGGGGTGGAGTGAAGGGTAATTATTGTATTGATTCTGTTGAGGCAGTGCTGTTATTAAAAGAGGGTGGTAGATATAGTAGATTGGACTTATGATGTGGTACAGGGCATGGTTTAGGTTGGGGTTGAGGGTGAGTGTTGGTATAATTAGATACATGGATAATAACAGCATATATTTAAGAAGCTCCATTTACCTGTTATGATGGCTGCTACTCTGTTGCGGGGCTTTGTTCTCTGTGTATTTGAGATAGTATGCAACTTCTTCTCTAATATAGTGGGTCAGGGATCAGGCGGTTGCTCTGTGTTTCTATCTGTAATTCTTACATATCATTTAGAGCTGAAGACATTTGTAAATAACTGTGCTTAGATATTTACATGTACATTAATGTGGCTATAGGTATGCAGAGTTACAGGTACATAAATGTGGCTATAGGTATGACATAAATATGGCTATAGGTATGCAGAGTTACAGGTACAATGATACAGCATAAAATCTTCTATATGAATGCAGAGTTACAGGTACATTGATACAGCATAAAATCCTCTATATGTATGCAGAGTTACAGGTACAATGATACAGCATAATGTCACTATTACTGTGTTGATGGAGTGTTATGTAGATAATGTTGTATTCAGCAGGGAAAGGTAGTGAGAAAGCCTGCGTAACTTTTGCTGGAGTAAATTTACTTTTAAGCGGGGAGGTACTTACAGCAGGGTTGGCTGGTGCCGGCTGGGATGGGTTTCAAGCGAGCTCGACCTGTGAAGGGAGCTCGAGCTTAGCTGGGTTTCTTGTTGAATCTGTGGCCGGAGGTCGGTGGGTATCCTGCCGGCTGTTTGCAGAACTTGTTGGGCGCTTCGGGTACGGTTTTTCCTCTGGATGATTGTTCGTAATTCTGGGCTGCAGGGTTTTTCTTTGGATGCCTTGTACGGGTTGGTCTATAGGCAGGGGTAGTGCGGCGCCTGGCTGATCAAAGGACCACCGCTTAAAGGCCACGCCAAAGGGCCCTCTGGCGAGGCCCTCCGGCGCGGGCCCGTCAGGCACGGGCACGCCCGATGGCGCTTCCTTTTATGCTGGTGCCTGCTGCCCCGATTGGGCAGCCAGGTGAGGCGGCAGGAACAATGCGGATCAGTTGTTGCAGCTCCAGCTGCTTGATCCCCGATTGGGAGAGCTGCCGCAGGCTGGGGAAAGGCTGCTGGATTTGCGCCCGATGGCGCTTCCTTTTATGCTGGTGCCTGCTGCCCCGATTGGGCAGCCAGGTGAGGCGGCAGGAACGATGCGGATCAGTTGTTGCAGCTCCGGCTGCTCGATCCCCGATTGGGAGAGCTGCCGCGGGCTGGGGAAAGGCTGCTGGATTTGCATCCGATGGCGCTTCCTTTTATGCTGGTGCCTGCTGCCCCGATTGGGCAGCCAGGTGAGGCGGCAGGAACGATGCGGAGCAGTTGTTGCAGCTCCGGCTGCTCGATCCCTGATTGGGAGAGCTGACGTGGGCTGGGGAAAGGCTGCTGGATTTGCGCCCAATGGCGCTTCCTTTTATGCTGGTGCCTGCTGCCCCGATTGGGCAGCCAGGTGAGGCGGCAGGAACGATGCGGATCAGTTGTTGCAGCTCCAGCTGCTTGATCCCCGATTGGGAGAGCTGCCGCAGGCTGGGGAAAGGCTGCTGGATTTGCGCCCGATGGCGCTTCCTTTTATGCTGGTGCCTGCTGCCCCGATTGGGCAGCCAGGTGAGGCGGCAGGAACGATGCGGATCAGTTGTTGCAGCTCCGGCTGCTCGATCCCCGATTGGGAGAGCTGCCGCGGGCTGGGGAAAGGCTGCTGGATTTGCATCCGATGGCGCTTCCTTTTATGCTGGTGCCTGCTGCCCCGATTGGGCAGCCAGGTGAGGCGGCAGGAACGATGCGGAGCAGTTGTTGCAGCTCCGGCTGCTCGATCCCTGATTGGGAGAGCTGACGTGGGCTGGGGAAAGGCTGCTGGATTTGCGCCCAATGGCGCTTCCTTTTATGCTGGTGCCTGCTGCCCCGATTGGGCAGCCAGGTGAGGCAGCAGGAACGATGCGGATCAGTTGTTGCAGCTCCGGCTGCTCGATCCCCGATTGGGAGAGCTGCCGCGGGCTGGGGAAAGGCTGCTGGATTTGCGCCCGATGGCGCTTCCTTTTATGCTGGTGCCTGCTGCCCTGATTGGGCAGCCAGGTGAGGCGGCAGGAACGATGCGGATCAGTTGTTGCAGCTCCGGCTGCTCGATAGAGATGCACATGAGCTGTTGGGGCATGTTATGACAGGAACTGTGTGTTATGTGTTTATGGGATTTGCTAGTCTCCATGAGATGTTTGTACTGGATGTAGCCTCATGGGATGCCTTATTTTTGGGTCCGACTGTGTGACGGCAAATCAGGTTTGACCTGACCTAATGATTGTTTCATGACATGACAATGTATGGTCTGATGGGTTACATTGTCAGTAGAAGGGCTGGATGTGGGGATGTAAACATTATCCGGATGGATGTGCTGGTCCTTGGAATTGCCTGGTGCAAGGACTAAACTGATTTGTATGCTTGGTGGTGTAGAAAATGTACGGGAGCTGATGTTGGGGAATTACTAGAATGCGATGGTGCTGACAGACGTTAATCCCGTGAAGCATTTACGTGTTTTGTGGGAGTGGGTGATACCTTATGAACATAGCTGCTTATGTGAGTGTAGTTGAGGATAGACATTGGCATGCTGAAAACGTCATTGATAGTGTGGGATGTGAGAGACCTACTTCAAGGAAAAGATGGTTATGTTAAAGCAAATGTGACAATGTAGAGTGGATAAAACAGTACAATAGAGCTTTTTGAACACATAAACATCAGACAATGGTGAGTGAGCAGAACTCATGAACAGGCATTGTGAACGTGGATGCAGCAATTAGGACTTGGAAAACAGTCACAACAACTAGACAACATATGTTTTCCGCTTTCTCATTTGACATAGCATATGGATCCTTACAGGCTGAGCTTCAGTATGTTTCTTTTTTACCTTGCTGCAAGGGATAATGTATGTATCACTGTACTGATTGGTCAGATATTTCTATCTACCCACTGGCCATTGTACTAATAGTAGAACTTATACAGTGTTGTGTCAAATTCCCTGGTTGCCTTTTGTGGCTCCAATAACACTTTTTGACTAGGTTTTGTTTTTCTTTGGTTGTTTGCTCTACGATGATGTATCTGGTTATTTCGTAAAGGAGATGAGGTCTTTAGTTTATGTTATTCCTCATTGGGCTTGACAATTGCTATCATCCACCAGTATGTTATGTGAGGTCTTTGTGTAATGCTCTAATGTTTGCATTTGGAAAGGAGGGGTAGGGTGATGTGCCAATTCTAGTCATGTTGTGTGGATACGTGGTGTATGATATGGTCTCAACATGGCAAGCTTTTGTTGTAGTTACTCATATGTGTTTAGGTTTTGTTTGCAGCACAGTAATTGTTAAGGGTTTTAGTCCTTCTTTAACCATTTGTTGAGAAATAGACATGCTTCATACTCATTACTGTATGGTTGCATACAACACATATTGCAAGTATGACACTTATGATAATGGGGACCATCACACGGTATGGGGACATAGGCCCACAATTTAACTGGGACACACATGCTCACAGCCTATGCAATCTGTTGATGGATTGTTGGCGTTACAGTAAGGGGACATGGTGATTTCCTTTTCTGTCTGGTTTACAGTCTATGTTATGTCTTTATGTACAGGGGAAATTGAGGGATGTCTTCTCCAAACAAGCCAACATGTTCATTCTGTACGTTTGAGACCCCTCTGTAGATCCTTATCTATGGTTGACCTGACATATTTTCACACCTCTATCCATATGCTATGTATTTTGACACCTGCAGATGCAGACTGTGGGGAATGAAGTCTTTGTGATGTTACATCACAGAGGAGGGTTGCATTGCTTTATATATGGTATTTTTGTTTCTTTAACTATCATTTAGTTGTCATCCTGTGGTTTACCAGACATCTGGGTGTCTGCAATGAGGTAGACTGTTGCAAGGGCAAGTTTTGATCTTTCTCATAACAACAACATGGTGGCCTTTATACAACATTCTTCTTAGGCCTGCATCTGTGGGTGTCACCTGACCTTAGGTGATTCTGTTGTGTGACATAATAACACCATATATTATACCCCACACCGTTCTTTACAGAAACAATATCCCAACAACATGAGCCATACATGTGATATCTGTGGTGGTTATGTTGCAACATTCACCACACAAACACCAACTAGTGACTATTGGTTTTTGTTTTGAAATTATGACTGTCGTTTGTCACCCACCTTCAGCATCGCGACATGCAGATGCGCCATGGGACCTTAACTCCGCCATCATCATCTGAGGGTCAGGGCTATCGGTGTATACTTGCGGCCTGGGTCCTTGGATGTTCTCCCTTGATGCTGCCCCTAGTGGTGATATACTGGGTACAGGTGGCTCTATGGGCTCATCAACAGCACTTGTGCTGCCCCCTGAGACAGCAGGTTCATCCTCCAACAGACTCATTGGCACTGTGATGTCAAAATCACCCTCTTCCTCCACCTCCTCCTCCTCCTCCTCCTCTTCCTCTCCCATTTTACTGTAGTCACCTGCATATTGAACAATAACAGAGAAAACACATATGTTTCAACATCATCATATCTATAGATGTGTGGTACAGACACCACAGAGATGATGGGGTGGGTATGTGCGTGTGTGCTGCATACCCGACCCATGACACCCTCCCATACATGTTTGTCGACGTCATTCAGCTGTTTCTGGGGCACATGTGTGTCGTGTGGCCATGCACATGTTGCATTTTTTCCATGTGTATTTTTTGAGTGCCATGCCACATGTGTCCCCCATCACATCCCTTCCCCTATCTGTGCAACATATGTCCACACATGTGTGAGAATACAACACCCTTACACTTGTTTTGGCCATACATTGCCTGTTTATGTTTAATTATGCATAGGAAATATTGTCTTTAGACATACTATATGCTCATTGTTGGATATGTTTGGCTGTGACCCATTGTGCCGTGGATCCCAAGTAGCCAGCACCTGTGGGCCACTGAGAAGCACATGTAGCACTGTGCAAATAGTATGTCACACACACGTTACCTGATTAGTGTGCCACAAAATCATATGGTGCTTTGCAATCACAGATGTGGAGGTTGGATAGGAATTGTTGTGTGGAGTTTTGGAAACAGATGGGGAGGTTGCTGTTTTCGAGGGACACATATGTAATGTTGTGACAGGACATGGCAACAACACAGTTTGTGCATGGCCATAACACACACATGTGACACCAATTTTTAAACATGGTGTGGATTGGATCACAGGTATGGGAGTGTCTGTGCAGCTGAATGATGTGTACTGAAGGGACATTGTGAACATGAATTTATACCTGGCAATTACTATACATACCTGCGTCAGGATGTGCTGTGTCGAGGGCCTCCGGCAGTCCACGGAGATAGATGTGGCCCAATCGTGTTGCCAGCTCTTGTTCCAATGGTGTGAGTGATGGGATAAAAGGGCCCCCACCACCTGTGCCAAGCGCATGTTGTCTTTCAGCCACCATGTGCTGGCGCACCCCTCTTTTAATATCAGAGTACCTCTTTTTGAGGCTTGCAACATCCCTTGTGGGGCCCCCTGCCTCTGACATTGCAGCACGCACCTCCTCCCATACTGCCATTCTGGTGGCCACTGTTGTGCGACTGCTGAGCCTGCCAAATAAGAGGTCATAGTTTTCAATTACATGCGAGAGTAGGATATAGTTCCTTCTATCACTGAAGCGTAAAGCTCTTTTTCGCTGTGGACCAGGCACAGGTACCCTTTTTCTCTTCCCAGTTTGGACATATTGTGCAGGCTGTGGCCCAACAGATGGTCCTGCATGTCCCTCCCTAGGATGTGCAGTCTGTAGCGTCGGTGTATCACCCACCACAGGTTGGCCCACATCCTCCACACCCTCACCCTCACCCTCACCGTCTCTCTCCCTCTCTCTCTCCATCTCTGTATGTTTTAAATGCTCCTTTCAACACAACAGCACTCACTTAAACAAAACAAAACAAAACACAGCATGCAATACTGACTTACAAAAGGTTACAGTACAGGACACAGTAAAGGACACAATAACAAAGGGAACGTAAAAATTATATTAGCACAAAGTGAGGAATCTACTCTGCTCCTAACTATCTTTCTCTGCCTCTCTCCGCTGCCGTACTCTCTGGACAGACTCTCTCCCTCCTTCCTCTGGACTACTCCCACCACAGCCTCTCTACCTATAGTTTTTGTTATCCCTCACTGTGCTTCTTTCCTGTGCACTAGTCCCACCACTGTCTCTGTTTCAGACTTTATCTATGACACCCTCTCTCTCTAACTGTAACTCCTTTATCAACCCTCAACGTGATGCACGTGTGCAGGCCTATTTTTAGTGTATTGCCATGTGTCTTTCATTGCACATGCGCAATTGGGCGGGCGTGGCGCTCGTGCGTTGGGCGCGTGCTCGCCAAGCATGGGTGGCCGTACGCGGACAAACGCACATGCGCCCTGGGACACAGTACTGCGCATGTGTCGCAGTACGCATGCGCACTACAACGAGTACCGCATGGGTGTCTGTGTTTTGTGCGCATGTTCACGCCGGCACACATACACGTGTGGCCACGCACTGACCGACGCCCATGCATAGAGTGGCGCACGCGCGCCACCAACGGGCATCGCATGCGATCAACTGCGCATGCGCATTGTGCGCAAACCACACACCCCATAATACCATATATTAACATCACAACATTACCCACGTTGAGGGTTGTAGGCGAAGAGCAGGAGGAGTGTGGTTGGTGTGAAGAAGAACGAAAGTCTAAGCAGTTGTACTAGAGGATTGTATTGGTGTTTGTATTGGTTATTATATTGTGTTGTGTGTGTATTGTCAGGTGTTGTTTTTACTTTTGGATACTGTATAGTGTGGTTTGTGTGTTTGTTAGAGTTTGTGTGGTTGTTAGAGTGTGTTTCGGTAGTGGGACGGGAGGAGTTTATGGCAGCAATTTATGCTTATGCATGTGTCCTGAGTGGTGGGCAGATGCTGCAGTTGCCGGACAGGGGAGATGATGTCCACGGGGCTGAAGCACAGGGCATGGGTGTAGTCCCGCAGCAACTCAGACCTGCAGCTGTGGAGGTGGTCCAGTCATGTGCTGTGCGTTCACGGCGCAGAAGGCGTGCCGAGGTGCAGGCTCGGCAGCCACGCCTCTACAGGCCCAGGGCACAGCTCCAGGGCATGCATGAGGACCAGGTCATCTCCCTGTACCGACTGAGCACAAGGGCTATTAGGGAGCTTTATGAGGATTTAAGACCTGACCTCGAGCCCCTGACTGATCGGTCCCATGCAATACCAGGTTTAGTCAAGCTCCTTGCTGCTTTACATTTTTTTGCCTCTGGCTGTTTCCAGTCATCTGTGGCTGCAGTGGGTGGCATGAGCCGCCCATCCTTCTCACGCTGTCTCCACCAAGTACTGCATGCCATGGTCAGCCGGGTGGGGAATTACATAGCCATTCCCCACACTAGGCAACAATGGGGGACCCTGAACCAGGCCTTTGAGACATTAGCAGGGATACCACACGTGATGGGAGCTATTGATTGCACACATGTTGCCCTGGTCCCGCCTAGAGACAGGGAGGGTGGCGTTTCGCAACCGCAAACACTACCATTCCCTGAATGTTCAGGTTGTATGTGATGCTAATCTGCATATTCTGAATGTGGTCCCTAGGTTTCCAGGGTCCACCCACGACTCCTAAATCCTGCATCACTCGGCAATCTTCACACAATTTGAAGGCGGACGTTATGGGGACTGTATTTTGCTGGGTGAGTATGTCAGGTGTCGTAATGTATGTATGTCTTTGTAACTTTCTTTATGTTTACTCACATATCTAGCAAACTCGTTTAAAACCCATAAACTTAAATCAACATATGAGCAATGTTAGTTTGGGGACTGTTGTATGTTTAGATTATTACAGGGGTATAGACGTACACAGACAGCAACTACAAACAAACATAGACCATCAGACTCCTAACATTATATGATCCTGACATTCACATGGTGTGCAGGTGACAACACCCCTGTACATGTGGCTAGGCTGTTGCACAATCCCTCATAGTATGTGGTAATATCAACTGCACACATTCTGAGGGGGGGGGGGTTGGCCCTCAAATGCACGTATCATGATGGGTCATTGCCAACTAATGCTTGTATGTCATTTAACCTTGAGATAATTGCTCATCCATACAAGTAACCCTTCTCATGTGTGTGTTGGGTTCACACACTCACTCTGGACTGTTGTTGCTACCCAGGAGCCAGTATATAATATGAGGGGGTGTTTGGGAATATCTGATGTATGCTTTTGCCCTTTCCAGCTAGCAGCACTCGTGTGGATATGTATGGTCACGCATTTTGCCTATGTCACAGCAGGGGTGTAACGAAATATAGTTGGTGCAGTACCTTGGCCTACTGTAGATGATCATGATTTAGCCACATATTGGCCAGTGATCCTCATGTAGTTTAACATAATGGAAAGGGGATGCCTAAAGCTGTGGGCTAAGTGTGTGCATACAGGGTTGTATTGTTTACAGCTACACATGAAGGTAATGTACCGATGTGTATCTCTTTGAGGTTAAGACATGAGTAGTACAGTGTGCAGGTTTGCAGACCCCACCTTCAGTGGGATGTTCCCAGGATAGACACAGTGCACAGGATTGGTATTTAAACAATTTCCGTTTAGCAATATACAGCATAAGGAGACAGAGTATGAAATCTAGATATGTTGCCCGTACAGGACAGGATGCATCTAGGTGATATGGTTTACATTTTTACCAGCCTCCATGGCATACATGTTCTGGTTTTTTTGCACCCTCTCATGGCAGCATATTTTACCTAGGTTACTGTTCAGACATACAATATGAAAATGTGACAAGTGAATCGTTACTATAGTCTCTCATTGGCAGTGGTGCCAATGTGGACAGTAAATGCATTACAATACCCATGTCGCGCACACACACACACAATATGTTACAGTATAGATGGAACTGTTGGAGTATTTCCCATGAGTGTACTGACTTTCTAGGCTATGTGGTCCTTTTCTAACAGCATATGTTTTTTTTTGAAAGCTCATTAATTGTTCAGTTATATGTTTATGTCAGAATTTGTTTTGTGTAGGGTTACTACATCTTAACATATGTCAGTTATGTTGAATATTGACACCCACATTTTTTTTTTAATTTCCAAGGTGATGCAGGATATGGGTGTCGCCCCTGGCTGCTGACCCCTGTACGTCAGCCACGGACACGTGCAGAGCGGAGGTACAATGAGGCCCATGCCTCCAGCTGCTCAGTCATCGAGCGTACCTTTGGCGTGTTGAAAAGTCGCTTCAGGTGTCTGGATAGGTCAGGCGAGGCCTTACAATATAAGCCAAAGACTGTTGCAGAGATAATCATAGCCTGTTGCATCCTGCACAACATTGCTCTCAGGCACGATATCCCTGCAGAGATTAATGAGGATCTGGAGCAAGATCCAATGTGCCCCCCTGTACGTGCCAGTGGTGACACACAGGAGGGCACAGCAGTCAGACGGAGGTTGATTGGAGAGATCTTCTCATGTGCGTATTACCTACCCACATGGCTTTTTAATCCTATGTGTGTTATGCTTACAGCAGTTACAGTTTATGTCAGGATATCATTTGTATGCGACACCACATTAGTATTTTAGTGATAATTCACAACTCACATATAGGCATGTGTGTGGCACAAACAATGTGGCCAGTCCACAACAGCATTTGGTGCCAGATGATGTGGATGGTTGCTCAAACGACTGTGTGTGATTTTTAAGGTTAGATTTACAGTTAGTGGCTGCCTGTGTTAGCACCTGTTGTTGTTGAACACAAATGATGTTTTGTGATGATATGGGTGGAGAACAGTGTTAGCCATATGGTGAGATGTTCACAGTGTGAGACCAGTCCACGTTTGGGGACATTAGTCCAGTGGGTTGAATTTATATGTTTCACCTTTGGGGTGTACATTTGGTTCTTAAACTCCTGTCAGCTGGCTATGTGTTGCTTTGTTATTATGGCCGTATCAGGACATACATATCACAAGACAGATGCTTAGTAGTAGTTTCTGCGGATATTAGGGAATCTATGTGAAGGGTGGTAATGTCACCCTACAGTGTGTCGGAATGTATACTGCACCAGAAAGCCATGACATGTTCATGTTATAGGATGGGGATCTGAGCATTGTCCAGCCAGAGAGGTAGTATTGCCACATTTACATGTTGGCGAATTGACCTTAAGTACAGTGCTACATATGTACACAGATACAGAGGATAACCTACCCCATATCAGCAAGAGGTGCGTTACAGTGGGCAGGATGAGCAAAGAATGTGTTGGTGGCTTATGGTTGTGCAGAATTCTCAGGGAGTACATGGCATATCTTGCTGATAAAATCTCAACATATGCCATCATGCCTCAGCTACAGGCTGGGTATGTGAGTAGTGTAGGATAGTACAGTCCACATTAGATAGATTGCATAGATAGTCGGACAGGGAAGGGGAGGATTATGTTGGCAAAGAAAACCAGACATATGTGAGAGTTGTTTCTCTGAGGTACACATATAGGCTATCCATGCGTTGACATTCTCAATGACACACAGTGTGATGGCATGCAGCCATCATGGTTTGCGTACAAACATACATGGCATTGGTGTTTTAATGACATGATGCACACATTGACAGCTATCTGTGGAGATCATCAGCAAATAGCTGTCACTATGATTCAAGGTATGACATCTACACACCAGGATATGTATTTGGTCCCTGCATACATGAGACACTCGTGCATATTCCATATGTGTTTCCAGAATTGTAAGCGACTTAGCATTCAACATTGACACACCCCTACACAAAGATAGGGGGCATTGTTGCCAATATAGTTGATCTGTGTGACTCGTCTGTACTTTGTGATGAGGTGCAAACATGGTGGTTGCTGACATGTCTGTTGATCTTTCTGTACAACAACACAGAGGTACGACACAACCCATCCATTGTTTGACTGCTACGGAAGTCTCTTGGCTGGCTTGTTAGTGAAGTTTTGGGTTACTGTCTGAAGTTTGGATTGAGTTCGAAACACCTCTTTTGGGGCATCTATGAAGATCCATTGAATTTGGACCACCACTCTCCAGACACGAAGGACAGAGAGTTTGGAGTACTCCATTTTACCTCACTATTCAGCTAAGTGCCATTACTTCCACATATATTCAGTTTGCTGGAGACAGAATTGTTCTGTTAAAAATATTTTTGATGCAAGGTAGCATCTTTATTATGCACGGGCTGGTCCTTTTGGGCTTGTTGTAGCCCTTAGCATATTCAGGTTGTGTGGACCTAAGGTTATACTGACCTTTTTATAAAAATAAGTTGAATAAAAGGAGGGCCTGTTTAATGAGAGTGTTTGTACACCCTCGCAACAGGCGATCCGACAAAAATTTGAGTTTTGGTAACTTCTTCTGTTACACACAGGTGTTGATGATTCTTATGGGACAGTGAATGATCTTTAGGGTATAGTTATGTTATATGTGGCCAAACACTGTCTACTCTGAAAAAGTTGCAGGGCCACCTCCTTCATGGTGGTATATGTATAGGTATGAGAAGGTCGTTTAGTTTGTATTTTGTTTGTGTTCATGTGCCTGTCCTACCTGTTAGCATATACTCATTGTGATTTTGAGGAGAGTTTGTGTCTACATTGTTGCAGCTTTGATTCCTAGCTCAGCCATTATGTGAGACCTCACACATTACTTTCCCAGCGTGATTTTCACAATAAAACATTTTCTCAACATAGGCTTTTTTGGTTTGGTTGTCTCCTGTGTTGCAAGATGTATATGGTTTGAGGGACACATGATGTGTGTTGTGTCCTCAATATGCAGTGCCAACTCTCTACATGCACTCATATGTGCATTACACCTTTGCAGCATGCAGAATCAGGTAGGGGCTGGGGGTCTGCTGCCCAGTGCATTGTATGCAGTGGATGCACATTATATCTCCTGCTCTTCATTTGTGGTGAATGAATTAACTTTTCTGTGTGAGTTGGATTTATGCCCTATTAGAGGGGTTTCAATATTCCATCAGAGATGCACTCACCTTCATATTATGATGGCACTGACTACACTATCTGTGATGTGTAAACCAAATAAAGATATTTATTCCACAAACATGTGACTCTTTTGGTGATTGAGCAGGGTGATACAAAGGCACACATTGCATTGCCTGTTTATCAGTCCTGCGTCTTTGTGACCCAGAGACTGCATTGTTTTTTTGTCAATGTCATTGGATGAGGATTAACTGGTCTTTGTTCCACGGTAATGAGGGGTTACATGACTTGACCTAGGCCACATGGGGTGCTAGTGGGAATTGATCAGTGTTTGCTTGGGTCCAAGGCCATTTTGTTACCAGTAGGTTAGTCCTTCTCTCTTTGATCACATTGACACTTGTCTGGGGCCATTTGCCACACATGTACATGTGCCACCTGTGCTCACATCCTTGTACAGTGGCAGCTGTGTATCTGGCAGACATATGTAACCTCACTGGGTATTAAAGGTTGCCATACAGTGTGCTTAGTATGCTTGGCTCAGTGTGCTCAGTGTGTTACAGTGTACTGTTTCTGGGAGTGGCTACAGTCATGTGTTTATACTCTGTAGTTTTTTGTTTTGATCAGCACATGTGCTATATTCTTTGTTTTCTAATCTGCTAACTGTACCATGAGGTAACAGCAGGTTCCTCACCTCTACAAACACCCTTCTCTCTCCTCACTGTACATCAAGGTGCATCCTGTGTGCTGCTTAGCCATCACATATTCTTTTTTTTCAGAGGTGTCCCACTTTAGGGTGTTTACATGGCAACACAGCAGGGGGTTTTGTTTTTCTGTGATTCAGGTGTTGTGTGTTACACCTGATTACATGTTGAACTTTCTCGTGTCTTGATCCAAATTATTAACATTATCCACATACCGTCCTCTGTTGCCCTTGTGGTATATTTTTCCCCTCTTTTGCATGCTGTATCCACTGCAGACCATTTTATTGTGTGTGCACATGTGCACCACATCACAAATACAGACTGCAATTGTATGAGTAATTAGCAGATCTGCATGTGCATTTTCTCATGCTTACTTTTTGGTGTTTGCTTGCCCTTACAGTCAGCAGGTGGTTTGTTTAATGGACTGCACTCTTTCTTTATGCAGTCTTTGCTATAGAGCTCACATTGTTGGTGTGGCATGCCGGTTTAGCCATTGTGATTTGTGGTAGTGGTCATTAGTGTGCTTCCTCTGTGGTGTCTTATATTTGTATGCTTGTCCGTAAAAGGTGTTTAACATTTGTTTGAGCGTCATATATGTGCTGATGTGTGCTGTGAGCATATTGCACCCTCAACTGAGTTGTTACCCATCCTTCCGTACAATTTTCTGTAATGGCAACTGTGTGCCATCCTACCCTGATGTGCATGCTGATAACCCACATCCTGGCCTCCTACACATTCCAGCATTGCAGCTGTCCCTGATTGCCTCTCCTGTGTGTGCTCTGCATAGCACTTTTACTCCACAGTCATCCTGATATGTCACCTATTCTGCCATTTGAGCCTCCTCTGCTGGCCACATCTTACCATCCTCTTTCACACACAGTCATTATAGCATGGTACATTAACATCACTCTGTGCATGGCTGTAGTTAGCCAGAATATGTTTGTCCATTTTAATGGGTGCCACATGGGATGGAGATGATTTCTGCAGTACAGCAACTGATCTTCATCCCTCTTTTACTTTTGTATTGTTTTTGTGTTTTAGCTCTGTGCAGTGCTTGTGTTACGTGTGGGTTTGCCACATACCTCCTTTGCCATTCAAACTGAGGGATGTTAGTGCTAGTGGGTAACATTTCTGAGTTCATCTCTACATCCTTGGGGCATCTTTTGCCATGCCTTTGATTGACACAGCTTATGGGTTACGTACAATAGTGCCTTGGGAGTTGACAGCCTTTCAACATGGCCTTTGTGGAGAATGAGGTTTTCATTTCCTAGCAACGTGTGTTTATATTGTGCCTTCTGAAACACCATAAAAGGTGCATTAATATCTGGCACAAGGGGGTAGTTCTTTTGAGACAGCATCACAGATTGCTGTACAGTTGCACACAGACAGTTGACATACCTCTGCCAACCTTATTCACTGGAACATTCAAACCATGAACACCCCTCCATCATTCACTATCTCCACAAGTTGTCAACATTCACAACAGAGGAGTATTGGCTTCTTCCCCAGAGCTTGAGTTTAATGGAGCTGTACTACTCTTATGATTTCAGTCTCCAACGGGAATAGGGCAGTTTACAAGATAAGATACACTCTAATCCCCTGTTGATATCAGTCGACAGGGACTGTGTGCAGTCGCTCCTTGCTACATCAAGAATGGCTGACCTAGTTCTGCTATACCTGATTTAGCTGGGTGAGGCTACAGACAGGCCCTGCAACTGATTACCATATGAGAATAACTCTGAACCCCTGTTGATATCAGTCGCCTGCCCCTGTCTGCAGCCCCTCCCTGCCAAATCAGGTATGGCAGACCTTGGTCAGCACACCGACTTACAATTCCCATACGTTACAATGCACACTGCTGCCATCTGGGACAGTGCTCTCACCTTACCCTGCCTCATATAGCACACTTGGCTACACTTTCACCAACATTGTAGGGAGCCATGGCGGACATTGCATTTTCACATGTGCCCTCTGCATTAACCGATGGGTGACGTTCTGTTACACTGCTTTGAGAGTGTATTTGCTATCAGTTATGATTCTACAAATATACAATAAGGTACTCCTAAAACAATATTACCTCTAACAGCTACTGCCTCAGCCAGCTGTCTTCATTTTGCACTGTTGGGTATTGAACCCCTGATCCCTGCAGCATTGGTTGGTGTGGTAACCATTGTGCTGCAGCTTTGCTCTCTGATTTGCACATCAGCACGCCACTTATGCCTTTCAGTATTAACATGACAGAAAACAGTAGCGCGACGCTTTCTGCCCAGCATACCACCGCCTTATGCCACCCATTATTTATCAACCTCCTAAAATTACACAGCAAACAGCAATCTGCATTGGTCACTGTGGGGATCGAACCCCTGATCCCTGCAGCATTGGTGGGAATTATAACCATTGTGCTGTGGCTCTGCTCTTCTAATTTAACATCCATGCGCCACTTATGCAAGCCCGTATTACATTGCGTCAAAAACAATTGCGTGCCGCGTTATGATGTCCATTATTTATATGCCTCCTAAAATAAACATACCTCAGGCAGCTGTCTACATTGTGCACTGTGGGGGATCGGACCCTGATCCCTGCACCATTGGTAAGTGCCTTAACCATTGTGCTGTGGCTCTGTGTTTCTGTTTGCACATCAGCGCCCCATTTATACCTTCCATTATGCGATTGCCGCCGTAACCGGCGCGCCGCCTTATGCCGCCCAGTAGTAATATGCTGCCAGAAAACATCAGCTCGCCGCTTTATGTCGCCCAGTATTCATATGTCGCATAAAAACATCAGCGCGCCTCCTTATCCCGTCCAGTATTGATGTGCGCCAAAACACAACTCAGCACGCTGCTTTATTCGGCCCAGTATTTCTCTGCCTCATAAACTAACACCTCAGCAAGCCATTGAGCGGTTTTGAACCCCTGATCCCTGCACCATTGGTCAGTGCTTTAACCATTGTGCTGTGGCTCTGTTCTTCTGTTTGAAGATCAGCGCGACACATATGCCTCCCGTTCGGCTCTCAGTTGCGGTAAGGTGCGGGGCGCACATGGGCGCCGCGCACCTTAGCGCATCTGTCAATCACGGCTTTTCTTCTTCAGGACGGAACGCCCACTCCTTATACGGCACACTCACTCTACCGCGGCCCGCACTTTACCGGCCTTTTAGTAAACATACCCCATAGGAATTTGAAGAAAAATAAAATTAAATTTTGACTTCGTTTAGCATGTTTAATCGCACAGTTATGCAGACATATTACACTAGTTCACCTGAACTAACATTTTTTTTGCTCCTGATTTTCATTTGTACTCAACATCTGATGCTTCTCGTCTCAGCGTGTAACAACAGTGGCCAGCATTGATGGGTTCCAGTTACCCCGATACCACTTTTCCATTGTTGCATTGTCCTGGTGAAACCTTTCACCATGTTTGTTGATGACTGCACCAAGATTAGCAAGGAAGAAGTCCAGATGTGAATGCAGAAAATGAATCTTCAGCAAAATATTGCTTTTCATGACTTGGTATGCTTGAAACATGTTGTCAACCAGCTGGACCTAATTTGTGCCAAGAAAATTCTGAACAACATCCCCGAATGCCTTCCATGTGAATTTCTCAGGCCTCACTAGCAGATCTTCAAACTGCTTGTCATTGATGATGTGTCTGACTTGTGGACCCACAAAAATGCCTTCCTTAATCTCGGCATTAGTTATAGTTGGAAACGTCTGTCTCAAATATCAAAATCCTTTACCTTCCTTGTTCATAACTTTCACAAGGTTTTTCATCAGTCCAAGTTTTATATGAAGAGGAGGCAAAAATAACTTACTTGTGTTGACAAGTGGTTCATGTGCCATATTTTTCTGTCCTGGAACCAAATGCTTACAGAGCAGCCAGTTCTTTTTAATGTAGTTGGACTCTCTAGCACAGGAGTCCTATTCACAAATGAAACAAGCTGTATTCCTAGTAGCGTTGCCACTATTTTTAGATCACTGCAGATGTTCCAGTTGTAGTTGTTGTCCTGTATGCGTTTCAACAAGTTCCATGTTTCATAGGTTAATTTCATGTGCGCTGAACAGGCAATACGAGGCATGACAAAAAAAATGAGACTGTGGCAGTCACGCCCAAGACTCAATGTCAATTGGCTAACCAAGATGGTACCCAAGCTTTTATCGGACGACAGGAAGGAGCACCGAGTCAATGTTTGCAAAGACTTGCTAGAGAGACAGAGAAGATTCAGTGTTCATTGGCCGAAGAGACAAGACTTGGGTCTTCCAGTACAACCCTGAAAGCAAGATACAGAACCTGCAGTGGAAGACTCGACTGTCACCCAGATCCAAGAAGATGCGCATTTCCAAATCAAGGATCAAGGCCATGCTGATCGCATTCTTCGACCAGAAGGGAGTGGTCCATCATGAGTTTGTGCCTGAGGGTCAGACAGTCAACCAGCAGGTCCTCAATCGCAGTTGGGCTCTGTGTAGAGACAAGTGATGGCTGCTCCATCATGACAATGCGCCCGCACACACCGCGCTCAGTGTGAGGCAGTTCTTGGCCAACAAACAGATCACAGTTCTCTACCACCCTCCTTATTCTCCATATCTCATACTGTGCGACTTCTGGCTCTTCCCCAGGCTGAAGACTGTGCTCAAAGGAACTCATTTTGCCTCTGTAGAAGAGATCAAGGCCATTTTGATGAGGGAGCTGAGGGACCTCAAGAAGGAGGACTTTACCGAGTGCTTCCGTGCATGGCAGAAGCAAATGCAGAAGTGCATTAACTTTGGGGGGGGGATTACTTTGAAGGGGACAATGTGTAATTTCTCTGTAGATTTTATAATAAAACATTTATGGGACAGTCTCATGTCTTTTTTGTCACACTTCTTAGGTATTAAAGAGAGGAGTGGCCTAGTGGTTGGGGCAAGGTACCTTGAACTGGAGGGCCAAGGATTTGAATCCTGCTAGAGGAGAGTAACCTTGGGCCGAAAGGACTGGGGTTTCTAGCCCTATAGGTGCTCCTTGTGGGCTTGGGCAAGCCACTTAACCTCTGTTGCTTCAGGTACTATAACAGAGCGTTAGCCCTTTGGGGACAAGGGAAATATATATATACAGGCCTGAATATACACTGCTTTGACTCATAGAAAGCAGTATAGAAGCCTGGCTAAATAAATTAATTAAAGGGTAGACACTGCCATTGTGAAACAAGACAGCTTTTGGGCTTAACAGTGATGAATTGATAAAAAGGCACCATTGTTGTGGGTCATGCTCATAACCCAAAACCGTGAAAACCCATCAATGTCAGTGCAGTAACAGAGGTTGTCAATCTATGTGAAGACATTTTTCATAATCTTCTTGGTGGGTACAAAAGACAGAAATTTTTGTACCTGGCAATAGCAAACCCCATCCTTGCAATCTTGAACCAAGTAGTTCAGCTTTTGTTTTGTTTTGTTTTAATTTTATATTCATAGAATATACAATATTTAATACAAGGATACAATCACTTGCATGGAAACTGGTGAAACCAATGATTTAAAAATAAAAGAAACAAAAAACTCAGAAGAAACATCAACTAAGTAACCCCTCTCTAGCCCACGATACAGGATCTAAAAATTAAAAGGAAAATACTAAACATAATAGATACTCTTACAGGAAATGAGCAGAGACAATATCAGCCTTTATACCAAATTAAAGCGGTGTAGAGCAAATGACGGACCCACCACCTGTGGATCCCCAAGCATTCAAAAAAGAAAGGAATTGAAATGGAAAATAAAAAACGTAGGAAATACCTTACAATTTCACAAGGCACTTGCAGGGATACTTTAGAAAAAAAACCCCACCCAATTTCAAAACCCTCGGACGCAGAAGCAAAAACTCTTTTCTGCGTCGTTGGGTTTCCCTGGCTAGGTCAGGAAATATGCATACCAGGCAGCCCTTAAAAGGCACATTTCTCTTCTTAAAAAAACATTTTAAGAAGCCATTCCCTATCTGATGCCAAAGCAAACGTAACCAAACAAGTAGCAGGAACAACCATTTCCACATCTGAATTCTCTAACAAAGCAGTTACATTTAATACATCAGCCGTTTGTGGTCCAGGTATCTCAGCACTAGACAAAACTTTCTGACCACTAGGAATATAATATATCTTAGCCAATGGGGGACATAGATCAAAAGAAACCCCCAATATTTCCAACAGATATGTTTTAAACATCTCTTTAGCAGATATACCGGGTAATCTTGGGAAATTAATCAAACGTAGATTAGTCAATCTTGAATGATTATCCAAATATTCCAACCGACTCCTCACATTTCCAAAGTTTTTTATTAGTGCCTCAGCTTGAGATTCCAAATGGTCAGTTTTCAGCAAAAAATCAGTCACAGAGGCTCTAAATGTTTCAATCGACTCAGCATTTGTAGAGCAGGCCTTCTCATTCTGCAACACCTGTGTTTGTAAAAGTTGTACCTGAGGAATAATAGCCTCACCAAGCTGTTGGCGGATCAAATTGCCTCCAAAGTAAACTGCTCTGGTCACTCTAAATCAAAGGAAAAAGATGAAACCTCCCTTGCAGTTGCTGCCATCATGGGATCCCGAGTAGGGGAAGAAGCGGCTCTCCTCGTCATGTCCGACAGTGACTGTCCTCCAAAAGGCATCTCAGGGCAAGAAAGACCCCATGGAGTAATTTCTGCTCCCATGCTCGCGCTCAGGTTCGGTCTCAGCAAAGCAGCAGACACACCAACTTCGGAAGTCTCCACCGCTTCCATAAGCTCTGAGCGCACCCCTGAGCACACCTCCTTCAGAGGCCTCCGCATTTCTGGGGGCATCAGATCGCTGCCCGAGGGAGACGCTGAGCACTCCTGCTCCCATGATCTCTCGGCTGGGCTACTCACCCCCAGATTTTGCTGTTGAGACTACCAACGAATGAAAGCATCCAGCGGACTAGAAGAAGAAAGCGAAGAGGCAGAAGGCAGGGAAGTCTGGGGTACTTTCCCAAGCCTTACTTTCCTCCTACGCAGCATGGAATAGCACGTCAGATACAGCAGTCTCTGCACAACCACCTTTTGTTTTTAACAAACCTAGGTATCTTAAAAAGGATATAGTGTTATTAGAAAAGGTTCAGAGAAGAGCCACCAAAATGGTAAAGGGGATGGAAGGATACTCCTATGAAGAAAGGCTAAAAAGGTTAGGGCTCTTTAACCTGGAAAAGAGACGGCTGAGGGGAGATATGATAGAAGTCTATAAATTAATGAATGGAGTGGAACGGGTAAATGTAGATCGATTGTTTACATTATCAGAATATAGAAAGACTAGGGGACATGCAATGAAGCTACAGGGTAAACTATTTATGACTAATAAAAGAAAATAAACCATTATTAAGAAGGGACCCAGGATATCAATGCTTGACCCAGTACAAGCATTGTGGAACCTGTGTCTTTTATTTTATTTTATTTATTTATTAACAGTTCTTATATACCGCACTATTAGCCATCAGCGCGGTTTACATTGAATAGAAACATCCGACAATTTACATATGTCTGGTCATTACATTTAACAGGAAGTAGAACTTGGATAAACGGGTTAACTATATACATTGGTGGTTCACCTGATAATGGACAAGGTCAACTATATACATAGGTGGTACAACAATACAGGAAACTGCTTGTTATTTACATTGTGGGGTAAGCCTGTTGCGTGGGTCTTCCTGTTTGACTACTTCTGCTACTTGCTTGGGAGTTATGTTCGGAGCTGTCATTGAGATATTTAAGGAAGAGGAAATGTTTTAACGCTTTTCTGAACTGGCTCAAGTTGGGGATTGCTCTGATTTGTGCTGGTAAAGCGTTCCATAGAGTTGGGGCGCATAGTTGGAAGGCTCTGTTGGCTGTTGATCTGGTGCATCTTGTGGTTTCATTTGGGATGACTAGCATGTTTAACTTTGCGGTTCTTCGTGGCCTGTTTGGTGCAAGTGGTTGGATGAGGTTAGACAGAGAGGATGAGGTAAGCCCCTTAGCAGCTTTGAACGTTAGTAGAAAGTCTTGAAACTGATCCTTGCTTGAATGGGGAGCCAGTGTAACTGTCTTAGGAGGGGAGTCACGTGGTCTCTCCTGGATGCCCCAAAGAGTACCCGCGCTGCACTGTTCATAGCCAGTTGTAGGGGGTTCAGGGTGGACCGTGGGAGTCCTTGCAGTATGGAGTTTGAGAAGTCGAAATGGGGAATTATAAGGGCTTGATAAATGGTGCGGAAATCATCCGGTTCGAGTAGCGTGCGTAGGTGTCTGAGGGATCTGATTTTAAAGTAGATTGCCTTGACCGTATTGGCTATAGGGTTCTTCATGTCAAGGTTTTGGTCTAACATTACTCCAAGGTAACGTATCGCAGGCTTCACTTGTAGTTGGGCATCCTTTACCTTAACACAGCTGGGTGGGGTGAAGTTGGTATTCCTCGAGACGAAAAGGACTTCCGTCTTTTTATTTTGTATTCGTAGGTTTTGTGACAGGAGCCACTCTGATATGGTGTCGAAGCAGTTAGTCAGAGGGGTGAGGTCTAGGCTATCCAGTGATATTGGCATATATAATAGTACATCGTCTGCATATATCATGTAACTGACATTGAAGGATCTAATGATGTCGCAGATGGGTTGGATGTATATATTAAACATCAATGCAGATAGGGAAGATCCTTGCGGTACACCTTGACTTTGTTGGAATGGTTCTGATGTAGCCCCGTCGGCTCGGACATGTTGCCATCTTCCGGATAGGTAAGATTTGCACCATTCGAGCGCTGTTCCGCAGATACCTTTTTCCCTTAGCCGGCAGATTAGAATTTCGTGGCATACCGAGTCAAAAGCCGCTGCAATGTCTAGGAAGACAAGAGCGAAGCCATGTCGTATGTTATCCACACCTGAGATTATATTGTTGAAGAGGGTTGTGAGTAGTGTTTCCACTCCATGTGACTCTCTGAATCCATGTTGGGCCGGATCTAGTGGGGCTGAGGTGTCTATATGATCCTGTAATTGCCTGTGCACTATTTTCTCGATGATTTTTGCAAGCATCGGTATGCTAGATATGGGCCTGTAAGATTCTACCTTTTGAGGATCGAGTTTGGTATTCTTTAAAAGAGGTCTTACAGAGGTCCGCTTGAGAGTGGGTGGGAAAGAGCCAGTAGTAAAGGATTGGTTTAAGATTTTGGCTATAATTGGGGATAGGTCACATCGCAAGTCCTTTATCCAATGTGCAGGACAAGGGTCCGTGTGCGCAGTGGTTGTGTTTAGGGCTAGGAAGGTATCTTCAATAATTTTCTTCGAAGGAGTGGAGAAGGTTGTCAGTGGTGCTGGGTAGTCTTGTTCGTCAGGAGGGTCCGGTATTACTATTTTGTTGGTCTTGCACATTTTAGATTGCATGTAGATTGCATAGTCCTGTGGGTGGATACCGTTGTGGTGCTCAGGGGTTGGTTCTTTGGCAAGTGTTTTAACTAGGTTAAACAAGTCATGCGGTTTATTCAGAGACCGTTTCAGGGTATCTATGTGGTATTGCCTGATCTTGTCTGTGATGGCTTTACGGTGAGCTGCCAGGTGTTGGATGTAGGCTACCTGGTGCGTGACTTTCTCCATCGCTTTTCCAGCCATCTTAGAATGATTAGAGAAGCTTTTAAGTTGGCTGTGAACCATGGGGCTGATGATCTCTTCTTTGGGTTCTTGTTCGTTGGAGGGCGGATAGCAATTGTGCTGAGTTTGTTGTTCCAGGCAATGATCAACTTGTCTAGGCTCAAGGCGGTCTCATCAATGAGTGTGCTTGTTTCGGCGATGATGCATTCTCTGTTAAGTGGGTAGAAACTTCTGGCAGCTGGGTTAGGAGTCTTGCTTGTAACAGTTTTTGGTTTATGTGCGCAGTTGAGGGTAGGCATCTGAAAGGTGATGAGTTTGTGGTCAGTCCATGGGACTGCGGTTATTGATAACACGATGTCTTGTGATTGATCCAGAATTAGCTTCGGGGTGAATATGAGGTCAAGAATGTTGCCTTTCTCGTGAGTGGGTTCTTGCACCATTTGCGTGTATCCAAGAATATCTAGGGCTTCTATGAATGCAGTTGCTTGAGCGTCCTGTAATGATGGTAAGTTGATATCCCCTAAGATCCAAATAGGTTTATTTGGACCCTGGGTAAAGGATGCCAGGTTTATTATGGTTGCCAGGTCGTCTGAATCTGCTGATGGTGATATATAGACCAGGTTTATGGGGCATACGTTGTTGGAAATTGATACCGTTTCTAGGTGGTTGTTACTGTTGGATTAATCCAATTTAAACTGGAGGTCAGCTCTAGTGATGATGAGTACTCCTCCCCCTCTTTTGTTCTGTCTATGTCCGGTGAAGGCAGTAAAATTTGGTGGGAGTAGCTGGTTGAGGATGATATTGTCTTCCGCTGAAAGCCATGTTTCAGTGACCGTGAGGATGTCTAGGTTGTGGGATATTATTATGTCCGTGATCACTGGCCACTTGTTTCGAAGTGAGCGGGCATTTATAAGTGCACACTTCAGGCTTCTAGGGTAGAGATTTTTAGTTTGTCTGGCTTTCGTGTTGTGTTGTAGTGGGACATGTAGTAGGAGGTGGTGGTGTGGAAGGTTAGCCCCGCGTGGGTTGTAATAGGAGTCTCCTGACCATTTTCTCTCACTAGTTGGTACAATAGGAATGTGATTGTGTGACGTAGTGAGGGCTAGTAGTTTGGGTGGCAAGATTATGAGAAGGAGGTAAAGGCTCATTAACCTGATGATTGTGTCATCCATTCTAACTCTCTGCCGTAGGAAGCTTATTTCAGGAGGTGAATCAGAGGGGTTCATGGCAGGCTGTGGCTGGCTGGATCTTAGCTAGTATATTGTGCAACAGGCAAGCAGGCTCTGTGTGTCATACAGTAAATTTGCTGGAACATTCCTCTCTTAGGTATGAAATAGATGTATACCTACACGGCATAATGCTGAACAGGAAAAGAACATAACTTCTCTGGCTGGTCTGTTCTGGTACAGATATCTGTTTTGCACTGCTGCAGTATTAAATTACATTACATAGCATTACATTAAATTACCTTACATAGCATGTCTGAGAGTGAGGCTTTACTGTCCAGTTTGATCTGGTGGGGTTTTTGTTTTTTGTTTGCACTGGGAGTGCTTGAATTAATTGTTATATTGGTTGTCAATAGTTTCAGGCTGTTCTGATCTAGTACATATATTTGTTACTGCACTGCTTAGACATGTTCATCTGTATGCAAGTGACGCTGACTAGATAGCGACCCTGGGTAGGGGCTATTATAGCGTACGGTAAAAGGTACCTGGTCTTAGGTTGATAGTGGTATCTGAGCTCAAGGATGCTGGATGGTGGTTTCAACTTCCCGATCTTATCTTCAAGGTCCACGCTGTTCCCGCCTGCGATGGAGGCTCAATCCCCGGATAGGGAGAGTAGCTGGAGAAAGGTTGCTGTTTGTAGCTTAAATGGGCTTACTGTTAGAGAGTGCCGTCCAGGGCTTGGTGGAATGCAGAGTTTGGCGGTTTTCTGGTGTTCTTCCTCTCTGTCCCCGCCTAAGGGCCATGCCAAAGGGCCCTCTGGCGAGGCCCTCAGGCGCGGTCCCGCCAGGCTCGGGCACGCCCGATGGCACGAAGCTTTTTAAATGCAGGCCTCTGCCCCGATTGGGCAGCGCTGTGCTGTTGCTCCTCCTGCCGCCGGAGGCTCGATCCCCGGGCTGGGGAGAGCTGCGGATGGTGGTGGGAGGCAAGAGGAAGGGCGCCCAATGGCGCAAAGCTTTTCAAATGCAGGCCTCTGCCCCGATTGGGCAGCGCTGTGCTGTTGCTCCTCCTGCTGCCGGAGGCTCGATCCCCGGGCTGGGGAGAGCTACGGATGGTGGTGGGAGGAACTGCTAGGTACGTATGACCTAGACTGGCCACTTTTGGAAACAGGATACTGGGCTTGATGGACCTTGGTCTGACCCAGTATGGCATATCTTATGTTCTTATGTTCTTATGTCCCTCACCAGGTCATTCAATTATAACTATGTTATCAGATGAGGCATACATAAACAGTTCAAAATCTGAATCCATGTCATTTTCCACATCTGGCCCATGTATTGTGGCATCTTCATCTGCCTCATCTAGGCTCCATGTCTCTGGTGGCTTCGGTACCGGCATACTGTTGTCATGTGGCACCGGTATCATGGCTGAAAGCAACTGGGGTATTCAATAGATTTCTTATTTTTAGCAGATAAGCTGGATACATTGGTGAGACAGACGTATCCTTCTGTTCTTGCCATTTCATTGAGATTGCAAATGGCATTGACTTCCATGTACCTTTGAGCCAAGCTTTGAGATGGACAACACATGTTGCACAGCAAATGTGAGGAGCCCAGGATTTATCTTGATCGCCAACTTTTCAACCAAAGTAGAGCTCATACACTTTCTTAATAAGTGCAGTCATTCTGCTTCTTTGAGGCTTAAGCGTATACTCGCCACAAATGTAACAGAATGTATCGGGCTGTTGCGACATTGATGAGACATTTCTGCTGTAACAAATCATCATTTATACAAGAAACTTCCATATAAATGTTACTGATAAGTACACAAACTGATATCAATGTCATGCATAACATTTGTGTATGAAAGCTGCTTTTATGGGGGGCGGAGCCCGATGTCCAGCGGGATGGTCGCATAACGCTGAGGCTCCCGAGAGGCCTACTCAGAATCCTGAATTAACACCGGACATACTTGAATTTCTGCTCTGATCTTACCGGGGCACATTGGTGAGATGGCGGGGACCAAACCTACGCGCCTGGAATTTGGATCTCCAGCGGCTTCTCACGGCAAACGCTCCAAAACTGAACCCCCGTCCCCGCAGAAGGGGCTGGCTCTACGCGAGGGCCCCGAGATGCAGCAGGAAATCCTCGCAGAGATCAGAGGGGTTAAAGACCTCGTGCAGTCAAACGGGGAAGCACTCCGAGCGCTGCGGGAAGATCTTGGTGTATTGCAAGGCAGGCTAGAGGGGCTCTCCTCGCGTCAGGACAAAATGGAGAGCATATTAGACTCCCATGTGGTCCGGCTGTCCAAACTCGACAAAGTTGAACGTCAGGTGCGGGCCTTGCAGAAAGAAGTGGAAGATGGCAATAATAGAGCGCGCCGCAACAACCTCCGACTAGTGGGCATACCGGAGGGAGCGGAATCGGGAGACATGAAGGAGTTTTTATATAAAATCCTCCCTTCTCTGCTCCAAATCACCTTTACCAAAGAATTGGAGATCGATCGCGCTCATCGTGTACCCACAAACATAACGCTCAACAGGAAGACCCCGCGGCCTATCATCTTTCGACTTTTGAGATATCAACATGTGGAGCAAATTCTCAGCGCCTCTCGGGCAAAGGGCCATATGGAGTTTGAGAGCCACAAGATCTCCTTCTATCCTGACTTGGCTAAACCCACGGTTGATCGCCGAAAGCGCTTTCTGGAATTCCGGCCGAGGCTTCAACAACTACAAGCACGCTATGGCCTGATGTACCCGGCCAAGCTCCGAGTCACGCTTCATAATCAGACAAGAACATTTGAGGACCCTGATCTACTAGCGGAGTTTTTGGATGCTAAAGAAGCCGACTTGATGCGCTGACTTCCAGAGTATTCCTGCCAGTGTTCTCATATCCGCTGTACCTGCCATCTTGGATTTGCCACGGTTCAGCAAAGAGTCTGTCGAGGGCGGTTTGTTGCCTTATTTTGATGATATTTGTGACCCGACTCCATCTACCCAGAGTAGCCTCGATGGATGTCAGAGACAGTGTTAATTATGGACTCTGGTGTTTCTTTTCCTTTTTTCATGTCTCTATCCTCCTCTCTAGGGCCTCCTCCCGCAGACATATGGTCGCCATATTCATTGGGGGTTTTGCTTCTTCTCTAAGTTACTTTGGTACATGCTTATCAATATGGGGTGTATTAGCCAGCATACTCGGTGATTATGTCATTGTTGTACAGATTCTGCTTATGTTGTATGTTTTCAAGCGCCCTTGCCTAAAATGTCTATTACCGATTGATGGCACCATGTAAGATTTTATCATTGAACGTAAAAGGCATCAATAATCCGATAAAACGGAAGAAAATCCTGAGCTATCTAAGTCATGAAGCCGCGGACCTGATTTTCCTCCAAGAAACGCATTTAAATTCGAAGGAAACTCTTAAACTCAATATTAAACCTTACATGGTGGCCGCCTATTCCCCAGCTGTTTCTAAGAAATGTGGGGTTGCCATACTGGTTAGGAAATCTCTGCATGCTACTATTATTGCGACTAGCTCAGATACAGCAGGTAGATGGTCCAGGGCTCACCTCAAGATAGGTAACCTTGAAGTTACATGTATATGCCTTTATGCTCCTAATGTAGATGACCCTGCCTTTTTTGCTACCATTGCTCAGGTTGCGCAGGCCTCTGCTAATACTTCATTGATAATTGGGGGGGATTTCAATTTAGTTCTTGATCCCCTGATTGACAAACAGCCGCCTAGGACGAGTGGTCCCCCCAAGAGTCACACCACGCTTACCTCTATGATCAAAGATCTTGCTTTAGTCGATCTATGGAGGTTACTACACCCCAATGAGCTTGACTTTACCTTCTTCTCTTCCCCTCATAAATCCCAGTCTCGCATAGATTTCTTTCTAATATCAAAACTGTTAGTTCCTCAGGTGGACACTGCAAAGATTCACTCCCAACATATCTCAGATCACGCTGCTATTTCTTTTCAATTACACACCACTGCGCCCCAAGGGAATTTGGGGGCCTGGTTCTTTGATAGAGCCCTATTAACTCAACCAGAGTTCCAGTTAGAAATTCGAGCAGCCATACAAGATTACTTTCACTTTAATTTACCCCAGGACACTGCAAATTGGGCTTGGTGGGAGGGTTTTAAAGCGGCCATTCGTGCAACGATCACTAGTTATCAAATTCGCCTGCGGAAACAACGCAAACAGCAGCTCCTTATACTAGACCAACAAATCAAAGCAGGTGAACGAGTTCTAACTTCACGTACTGATCCATGCGTCTTAGTTCGCTTACAGCGTCTCCGTTTTCAATATAATGCAATCCTCTCAACTGCAGCTTCTAAGAGTATTGCACTTCAACAAGGGACATACTACCGTGAAAGCAACCGAGCCGGTCGACTTTTAGCCAACGCCTTGAAAGGTCAAAAAGAAGCCAAACGCGTAGCGGCCCTTCGAGCCCCACAGGGAGGGGGCATACTGACTACAGACTCCGATATCGTAGAACTCTTTCGGGATTTCTATACCCGTCTATATCAATCTGAATGTGAGTTCTCATCAGAGACCTTCGAGCGCTTGTTTTCTGGTATTCAGCGGCCGACCCTTTCTGAAGCTGATAGGGATGCGCTGGATGAACCCTTCTCTACTTCAGAGATCCAATCTGCCCTAAAACGAACAGCCTTGGGTCGAGCCGCCGGGCCTGATGGTCTCCCGACAGAATTCTACAGAACGTTCAGTGCAGATTTAGTTCCCTACTTAAAACTTTACTTTACTGCCCTTGCGGTAGATACATCCTCTTTGGGATCCTTTTCTGCAGCTAATGTGGTAGTTTTTGAGAAAGAAGGCAGAGACCCGCTGCTAACCGCCAACTACCGTCCAATCTCCCTACTTAATGCCGATTATAAGATCTTCGCAACGATCTTGGCCACCCGGCTATCTGACAGGATGGCCACCTTAGTCCATCCCGACCAATGCGGTTTTATACCCGGCCGCTCCACCGCTGACAATGCTCGGACCTTGTGCCATGTGCTATCCAGTGCTGCCAATTTAGACCACCCATGGGTGGGTCTTTCCCTAGATGCTGAAAAAGCCTTTGATCGCCTAGAATGGCCCTTCTTATTTGCAGTTCTCCGATGGTATGGCTTTGGGGAGGGCTTCCTCCGATACCTCCAAGTCATGTATTCTCAACCCGTTGCCAGTATTTATGTAAATGCCATTAAGTCTCGGCCTTTTAATCTCCAAAGAGGCACGCGTCAAGGTTGCCCCCTATCACCAATGCTCTTTGATCTAGCTCTTGAACCCCTCGCCCTCCTTATTAGACAGTCCGCACGTATTCGAGGTGTCCCCTTCAGTCACAGAGAGATCAAACTCTCTGCATATGCAGATGACCTTATGCTCTTCGTATCCCTTGATTCGGTCCCAGCTGTCTTGGATCTGATTGATGGATACTCGCAATTATCGGGCTATAAAATAAACTGGACCAAATCCGTAGCATTCCCACTGAACCGCTGGGTACATGAGGCTGACATGCAGGCCTTTCCTTTCCTTTGGCAATCCCGCATGGTGAAATATCTTGGGGTCCACTACTGTTCTCCTTTAGAAGACACTATTAGATTTAATGCCAAGGAGGTAGTCTCCAAAGTCCGTGAGCTCACAAATCGTTGGTCTCCCTTATCCCTTACATGGTGGGGCCGCCTAGAAACCGTGAAAATGATGATAGTCCCCAAAGTGAACTATATTTTAGAAATGCTGCCCTGCTTACTCCCGCTACACACCTACAAAGACATTGAGGGCCTTCTCGTCCGTTATCTCTGGCAGGGCAAACCACCAAGGGTAGCTAAACAAAAACTACAGTCTGCGAAGGAACTAGGGGGTACCCGCTTTCCTGATTTTCTTAGATATCATCAAGCCTTCCTACTTAAACAAGGTGCCCGATGGCTAGCTGCCTCAACAGACAACAGACCAGTTTGGCTTGACATAGAAGAGGAGCTAAGTAGCCCAATTCCGTTGATCCATCTCCCCGGTATGTCCCATCAAGTAGACACCCGCCATCCCCCAATGATTGTCGATACTCTTGCGGCCTTTAACACTCTCATTCTGTCACTGGGCCCAAACGTATGTCCTCAGGACGGACTCCCGCTGTGGAATAACCCCAGAATTCAAGTCCTAAATAAAACGATCGCATGGAAACCCTGGTACTCTAGGGGGATCTGGACACCCCAACAGCTCTTCTCTGCAGCTCGTTGGAAGACCTTTTCTGATTTACAAAAGGAATTTGCGTTACCAGCGAAACATTACTTTCAATTGATGCAGCTTCAACACTGCCTCAAAAGTGCTCAAATCCTGCCGCCCTCTGCCCCTACTGAGGACGGGCTATTAGAACTAATTCACTCTATTAGTAGTACACATGGGGTAGCCTCTAGCTTTTATAAACTATTATGTCAGGGTACCGATACTGCTACTTGCAGAGCTCAACAAGCCTGGGAACGCGAACTGCAAACCACTTTAACCCCTGTGCAATGGAGCGTTTTCTGGAGCAAAGTAGTGCGGGTTTCCCGATCTGCCTCTGTTACCCAAACTCTCTTCTTTTTGCACATAGATGCTTTTATACTCCAGAAAAAATAGCCAAATGGAACACAGCTGCTAGGGACCAGTGTTGGTCTTGCCATACTGCTGTGGGAACCCTTGCTCATGTTATTTATGAATGTCCTCAACTACAGGTTTACTGGGGGCGGGTCTGGGGTCGTATTCAATCCATCTTACACCTCCACGAGCCTCTTTCTTGGAAGATTGTGGGACTCCGCTCAGTGGCGGAGGTCCCCTCTCTTCCTAAGAAGGGTCGCTTTCTCCTTGATTTCATGCTGGGTATAGCCATATGCTTAATCACGAGGAATTGGAAGGATAGCTCTCGAATTACTGCCAATGAATGGTGGAACCTCGTCTGCTTATATAGTAAATATGAGCAGATATCTCGGAGAGCTATTCCCCATATCCAAACTCACTCTCGCTTGTCTAAATGGCAGATGCTCAATGATTATGTACAATCTGCTCATTGCTCCGACATGTCTGTTTAATGTATACTCATCATGTTTCAGATCACCGTTAGGTTTTGTACCACAATAATGTCAGTACACGCCCGTTTTCGGGAATGATTAGTTTCTAGAGAAGAAGCAGGGGGGAGGGGGGTGGTAGGGGTTTACTTTGGTGTATGTATCACATTCTATGTATGTATCTGTCTTTTAGCTGTATGTCTTCCTTTCCTTTGTTGTTATAAAATGAAAATAAAGCATTAAAAAAAAAAAGAAAGCTGCTTTTATAGCCTGTACTGCCAGCATCTATCCTGACTAAGCATGCTCACACATTCCTGAGCAGTAGCATTTCCATTGCACATTGTGAGCCTGCACTCATTGCATGCCCAGACATGCCTGGACTAAACAAAACAGCTTATGTTCTAGGCAACATATGAGTAGATGTAAAATATGTGAGGAAATCACAAAAATAGGTGATTGCAAAAAATGGTGTGTGATAGGAACATTTCAAGGTGATTTTCATGATCAGCAACCCAAAATCCATAAGATACACCCAAAAGTGTTCAGGAAGCAAAATCTTCATTGCCCAGTTTTATACTGTAGTCTATTCCAGATGTTTCCTTTAAAGGACTGACAGATCAACACAAAGGGGCATGTTTACTAAATCATGCTAAGAATCATCGCCATGTTAGTGTGTGTTTATTGCTAAAAATAGCACAGAAGGTGTGACCAACTTGTGCCGACTGTTGGGAGTGTTTCCGGCAGGTTTCTATGCAGTTAGCATGGTGGGAAGTACCTCACCATGCGAAACCTGCAACTGTGATTCATGCGGGTGCCCTTACTGCCACCCACTGAGGTGGAAGTAAAGGCACCTGCAGTAAGCAGAACACTGACATTTAGCACACACTAATGATGCCTTCTCTAATCATAATTTTCAGGCAACCCCCACTTCCTGCCCTGAACCCGTCCAGTCCCCCCCCCCCCCTCCCAATGCATGCTAAGTGGTTAGCATGGGATTTTATCATGCTGGCATTTTTAGCACACATTCAGGGCTGGTTCCAATCAATTCCAGTGGAACACTTCACAACCTCTATTTTGTCCCAAAAACAACTTAATGAGTGTATGATTGTCTGACTATCGTTTACATATGCAGTGGAATGAAGTTAGAAAAAGACTACCAGATTTCTACACTAGTATTCTCCAGCACCACTTCTAGGTATATTAGGAAGTACTACAAACCCTCTCTTAAAACAACCAAAAAGCTGGGGAGGGGAATTTTAGAAAAGACATTCAAGTGCAATCTCCAAGCTAGAACACCTGCAAAAATGTAGGCATGTCCAGGTGCAAACACAATTTTACAAGCATGGATGTGCCCAATATGGATGTATATGGAGCCATCTATATAGACATCCCCAGAACCATATTTTAAAATCTGGACATCTAGGATAGCCTAATGATTATGTAGTGGGCTAGGAACAGGGCAGCCAGGCTTCAAACCCCACTGCTGCTGTCATTAACATTGTGCCACTGCTAGGTATCTCTCCTTACACCCTCCTTGGGAACTCTGCTCTTTTGGCAGATCCCTTCTACCTGTGCCCTTCTCTTCCACTGTGATTTCCAGACTTTGATCTTTCCTCCTTGCTGCTTCTTATGCCTGTAATAAACTACAGGAGTCAGTATGTCATGATACATCTCTGGCCCTGTTCAATCCAGGCTAAAACTCACCTCTTTGAGACTGCTTTTGGATTTTGATTCTCTCAGCCTCCTGCTTACTTTCTATGTGTTTCCTTTCTACTCCCCTAGATATATCCTAGTCCCCGGTTGACTAGACTGTAAGCTCTGATAAGCAGGGACTGTCTCTTATATGTGTTTGCACAGCACTGTGCATGCTGTGTAGCACTATGCACATGATAAGTGGTAGTAGTACTGCTGAGTACTGGGGATGATGGAATGATTTCTTCTCTACACCCTCTGGATGTTTTTCAGCCAAAATGAGTACTGTTTGTGCCTTGAGCAGGTCTAAATTTAGACTCAATGCCAGACATTTCTGAAATTAGGTGGGGGCATCCAGATTCCTGGTAACACCCCAGCCATGCCTCTGCCATGCCCACTTTCAGACTTGGATGTTCTCATGTTGGAGACGTCTCCAGATCCAGCTTCTAAAATGGCTCTGGAGACTTCTGTGTTTTGGATGTCTCTGTGCTTATTTGTGGATGTCCAAAGCCATGAATAGGGCTTCTAAAATGACCCCCATAGTAAACTTGTCATACCATAATGGCACTATGAGGACTCACACAGCACCAACCCTACCTATCAAAAGGCAGCACTACAAATATTAAACCAATGCATTTCAAAGAACATCAATACCAGAGGGAAGGATCGCTCAGTGGGTGGGACAGGTTACCTCAGGCCAGAGGGCTGGGTATTTAATTCCCACGTAGGGACAAGTAATCTCAGTCCAGAAGGATTGGGGCCTCCTTGTGGCCTTGGGCAAGCCACTTAACTCCATTGCCTCAGGTATGCTTAGATTGTAAGACTTTTGAGGACAAATGAATAAAAGTGCCTGTATCTGTAAACCACTCTGATACACACAGTAAAGGGTAATATATCGAGTACCTAAACCATAATACATCTCCTACTGGAAAAATAGAACAAATGGGATTGCTACGCAGAAACTATACAAACAGAATACCACAGCTTGGATATAGATACAAAACACAGACAGACCATCACCAGTACATAGCAAGGGATCATACATTAGAACTAGAAATATGAAGAACGTGAACTGGGAACTCCAAGAATCCAAACTTGGAATGTACTGGTAAAATAAAAATAGAAAAGCATTTCCTCTTGCACTGAACAAAATAGACATTAGCGATGCATGTTTCCCGAGAAAACATATTATAGTTAATAAATTAAATATAAAATGCCTTTTTTCTACCTTTATTCTCTGGGCATTTTATTTTTCAGCCATGATGGTCCCAGTCTCTTTTCTGTTTTTGTCGTCTGTCTTCTGCTGTTCATTTGTTCTTTCTTTTTCCATTTCATTTGTCTCTGAAATATCGATCTTTCCCTTTTTGTTCTCTTTTACATTTCTTTATTTCCTCTCTGCCCACTCAAATTTCACTTACCCTGTAGTCCTCAATATCCTTTTGACTTTCACTCACCTATCAACTTTCCACCTTCTCCTCTAACCTCCAGCCCAGCCCATTTCCCATTATCTCTGTCTCCCTCCTTCCCTGACTTCTTATCCCCAGAATCACATTTATACCCTCTATACTCATCATTCTTCTCTCACTTAGATCCTTGTCATCCCCCAGGCCTCTCCCACATAGTTCCACCATGCCCATAGCCTTCCACCCCCATCTCCGAATCCAGTTATCTCCTCTCTTCCACTCGGCACCCTTTTTCTCCCCCAATAGCCAGCAGTATCCTATCACTCCCCCCTTCTCCAAGTGGTCCAGTATCTTCCCTTTCTCCGCCTTTAGCCCAGAATCTCCTCTCTGTTTCTTTGCCTTTCCCCAGCCCAGCATCTCCTGTTCTTTGTAACCCCACCTAGTTCTGACGTCTCCCCCTCTCTCTCTACCCCTTCTCTAATAGTTCAGCATCAATCCTCTCTGTCCCTTTTGTAATAACCAGCATCACCCGGCTCTCTCATTTCTTTAATTCTCCAACATCTATTCTCTCTCCCTCCCCCCTCCCCTCTAATAACCAGCATCTATCCCTTTCCTCTCTTTCTGTTGCAAAATAACGCTTTCTGCCCCCACCCCCCTCACCCAGTGCAGCATCTCTCTTTTCTCCAACCCCACCTCGGTAGCAAAAAGCTTGAGTGACACCATCCTTATATCAATACAATAACCAGCAGCTATGGGTACCAGTTTGTCAACAATGAGCCACCTGACTGAAGACCGAAAACAGTTTAGGACAACTAGCCAGAGGGTAGCCATGAGTAAACACTGACTCAACGGCACTTAACAACAACAATATTGAATGTTCTAGGGCTCATTGCAATGTTTAATGTTCTAAACCTTTTCCTAGGTAGAGACTGTGATGTGTGAGGCTTGGAAGTCAGAGCAAACACACCATGCCAACACTAAGTCCTGATCGACTTTTTGGTAGAGTTTTGTATTACTTCACAATATGCCTGGTACCGAGAGGATTTATGTTGCTGTTACTCAGCTGATACTAGGGGGGAAATGTCTTAGCTCTGCTCTGCCCTTGTTTTGAAGGAGGTGCTGGGGGAGGCGTTCTGGATACAGAATATAGGTTTGGATTTAATATAGTATGGGGGGAAATGTGTGTGTTGGATTGAGGAGAGGATTGCGATTCAGTGGGAGTTGAATAGTGCAACCTCTTGTACGCCCCAACTTACCCCCCCCCCCCAACCCCAATGTGCTCAGCAGGTGCTGAAGCTTGCACTATCACCATCACTGCAGTTATTTTGAAGGGTGGGGCAGGGAGTGGGGCACAGGCACGACATGGTGCATTTTTCTCTTTCAAAAGGTTGGCAACCCTAGACCTCGATGATCAGTGAAATGTAAACTAGAATAGAATTGCCTGCAGCTGACATAAGCTAATTTCCTTTGCAGTGACATAGATTTCATGCTAGATTACAACTTTGAATTAGATTTAATGCTGGCCCTGACACAGTAAAGTGAACCTGACTTCTGGGTAGATAATTCTGGTATTCCAGCATTGCTATGCACAGTTCAGATAACTTTTTATTATGCTGCTTGCCACAGTGTGAAGACTACATCATTTCAGATAAGCTATCAATATTATAAGTTCCACTCTGAGTGCTGCCTGTTCTATTTCATTTTATATTTCTCTGACCATCGAGGGCTTGGCTGAACATTTTTTAAATTGACCATTGAAGACTTGAGATTGGTGGTTACTTTCTTAGCCTCTGCAGTTTGGATATCTATTTTTTTGTGTTTTTTGCATAGAAATACAGCATGTAAGCCATCATTACTGTATAGCTTTTTGTTTTTACGTATATTGCCCCAGCCTACTACTACTACTTATCATTTATATAGCTCCGGTGTGTCTAAAACCTTCTCGTTGATACCAGGTTTTGAGCAACTTATTGAAGTCCGTATGACATAACCTTTCCTCTTCCTTTTCATAAGCAGGTATTACATCTGAAAAGCTAATCCTTACCGTGGACTTCAGACTCTCTCCAAGCTATAGCAAATCTTTCTGTGTTGCAGTATCACTATTTCTGGCCAAGTAAGTTGTCCCCAGGAGGATTATAACATCAGTTTTAGAATCCTTACTTTCTTCTCTGATTGCACCTAGTATTTGGTTTGTATTCCTGCTAGCTGATGATCCTGAAAAGTATCTCACCTTGTTAGGGACCCTTGAATTGTGTTCCTACGTTAATGCTTCTGAAAATGCAGTCTTCCAGCAATATGAATTTTCTGTTTAGGATTTTCTTTTTATCAGTGCTTTGGGAATGTCTTCTGTAGTGAGTGACTTTCTTGATCTCAGGCTCCACCTCAGTTTTCATGTCATGAGCGTCATAATGTCCCACTGGAGCAGAGGGATTTTGTAAGGGCAACAAATGGGAGAGATGATGCTTCTGTGCCTTAGATGGAGGTCTACCTGGCCCACTGTAACGCACCCATTCCTGGATTGTTTTGCTCTCTGTGGCAGTGCGAGTAAAATGCCAGGATGTTTATGTTTATGTTTATTTATTCATTTGATATACCGTTCCCCCCCCCCCCCCATGACATCAGGGCGGTTTACAACATTTCAAAAAACAAAAGAAAAGAAAATGGGGGGAAACTACAAAATTCAATAGGAAAGGAAGAGAAGAGAGTCTTTCATGCAGAAACAGTCAAAACAACAGAGCTAAGGTAGAGAACAGGAGGCGCGGGGGCAGGGGAAGATCGAGACAGAGGGAAGGAGGTCAAAAGCAGTGGAGAAAAGGTAGATCTTCAGAGGGAATGAAACTTAGAATAGGAGTCTTCTAGCCGAAGTGCAGTAGGAAGGGAGTTCCATAAAGAGGATGGTTACTAGTACTGGAAGCACCGTTTAATTTGCAACTAAATATTGTTTGTGTTGAATGAGCTCCTTTTTTATAGCAGCGAGTTTGGAGCATATGGAAACAAGCTCAGAGCCTCCAGATTGTTTGTCTTAGTACTAAGGCAGCACAGTTATTACATTGAATGAGAGAGTTGAAGAATGAGGTTAGAACAGCTGTACTTGGTAACCAAGTGGATAAAAATTAATGAAATTAATTTAATTACCTGAAAGAGCTGGTGGGTTGTCTGCAACAGCTTAAAAATAAAAAAGTCCAGATGGGGGCCACGCAATTAGCTCCTGGCAGGGCAGTGATGGGGATAGTCACTGGTGGCTGTTGCCATGTTTTTGCAGGCCTGCACAGGGAAAGCAGAGTTCCAGGGAAAAGTTATGGCTCACGACACGATATAATAAAGGCCAAGCCCTAGGAAGAAGAAGAAACTAACTTGTTAAAAAAAAAATGCAGGTCAGTGAACTCCAGAATCAACTGCTTGCATGGCCCATGCCAAGGAGTACAGCTTATGAATAAAATAAATAAACCAGAACTGTGATTGTGAAGT